>ML677412.1:1461906-1521298 GCA_007922305.1 Dermatemys mawii
GCTGCTTAGTTTGGGACTCGTGGCTCTTCTGGAAGCAGGATCCGGGACTTTCCTGCGGGGGCAGCAGCCCGGGATTCCCGTGACCCGGAGGGGAGGAAGGGGCGGGGGGACGCAGCCCTATCCCCGGTGACCCACGCGGAGCTCGCAAGGCAGAATCGGGCCTACTCTCTCTGCCCAGCCCGCTTTGAATCGCACCTGTCCGGGAACCTGCTGCCTCCCCTCCCCCAGCCCAGAGGGATCTGGGTGGAGAACTCCCCCGAGCTCCCCCTCCCCTGGCCAAGTCTCGGGGGTCCTGCCTTGCTGCGGCCATTCACAACCCTGCAAGGCCCCGCCTTCCCGCTTCACACCTCTGGGCCCAGGAGGCAGGAGCAATGGACAGTCTAGTTTTACACCCTGGGACAAGCTATTAAACAGTGGATAGATTCAAACACCACCCCCCCCCCCCATTACTGGATGATCCCAGCATGGCCCAATCCCTCTTGTATTTGTGCATGAGCTAGGGCAATACCACTTCCCGCTTAATTTCCAGTTGGGAAACTGAGGCACAGAGCACTACAGTCACAAAGCGAATGGAACCTGAGCCTCCCACATCCCAGCCCTGAGTCCTGGCCTGGCTCCAAGAGGGTGGGCCCTAAAGTCAGCTCTGAATAGCCCTGCTCGGAAGACACTCTGACCCTCACCAGAAAACTGGGAGCTGGCTTGCAAGATAATGTGCCTTGAATAGTCACTGGCCCGGGTAACAAGAGAGACCCTTTACAGCAGCCCAGATACCTCTGGCTCCCTGCTGCCTGAATTCAAATGCCGTGACTGACAGAGGTGGAGGTAAAGCTGAGAACGGCCTCATTAGAGACGCAGCACCGGCTGGGCCTTCATTTTGTCGTCTGGCGTTTGCCATGTAGCACCCAGGGGCGGCCCTGCCAGGGACCTGCCTGCCTGTCATTCCACTGCTCTGCGGGCACCGCAACGGCGAGGTGTTGGTGTTTTGATCCTTATAGAAAACCCATTTCCTCTGCGCCGGGGCAGGTGGGTGTCTGCACGTTGCAAACAGAGCATGAAATGAAATTCTGCTGCATGGCCCTAGGGCCATGCAACGTTTTATGCAAACAGTTAAAAAATTAGTCATTCTGTGTCAGGGGTCTGATGTTATCCCAGGGGGGATGGCTTTGCTGGGCCGGAGTGAGCTTAGTAATCATTCCCTGTTTGGATCGCATGTAGGCAAGGCAGGAAGTGCCCCTTCTGTGCCCCCCTGCCAGGAGCTGGAGGGGGGCGTGTGCAGGGCTCATCTATGCCGAGAAATTACACTCAGGTTAATCTGCTCCGCTTAGAAACCAGCGTAGTGGAATCAGGGCAACTTCAGTGTCGGCTGGGCCTCTGGGGCATCTTCCCCCCACCGCCTCTCCCCCAAGGGTCATGCCACACGGGACCAGGAGGAAATCAGCTGCCCCTGCTTTGGGTTCCAGCGGCAGCTGTTTGGGTGAGCAGGAACCGGGCGCAAACAGACCGACTTCCCTTTGAGGGAAGGGGCCTGGAGCCTAGTCCCCTCCTCCCGAGACGGTCACGTTGCTCCCCTGCCTGTCTCCCCACCCCACTCACCCTCCTCATACCCTGCCTTCACCAGCCGGGCCTGTCCCCTCCCACCCTTTCCTGTCGTCAAGGATGGAGAGATCCATCAGAATGACTACCTCCTCACTCAGGAAAGATCTGCGGGGCCCCCTCCCCATCACAAACAGAGGGGGACCAATTCCGGCCGATCCACCGTGAGCGTGAACTCCTCACCTCGCCAGCCACCTCTGACCCCAAACCGGGCACTGCTGGGGCGTGGGCAGGATGTTGGGTGAACGAGGAGCTGTAGCAGCGATGCTAAACAGAAGCCGAGATCTTTCCTTCCTGAGGCAGAGCCCTGTCCCCTGGCTTCCGAGTAGGGCAGCCATATTGTCTGAAAGGGAAAATGGGACACAGTCTGGGGCTTGCCTGAAGCCCCCCACCCCCCTGCTGCATGCAGGACTGGCCTGAGCTCCTCCCCCTACCTCGCATCCATGTGGGACTGGCCCATGCTGCTCACCCCCCAGTCCCAGGCGGGACTGGTGTGAGCCGCCCACTCCACCGTGTGGGGCTGGCCTGGCTAGAGCTGCTCGCCCGAGCCCTTCCTCCCTTCATGCAGGGCTGGCATTTCCCCCCTATACATTCCTCTGGCCCCCGCTCAGGGTCACCCCCCACTTGGGGGGCAAAAGTGGGCATTGGTCCCATTTGCTTTTGCCAGCCGATGATCAGCTTTGCAAGAGCAAACAGGCCAAATGCCCAGTTTTGCCAAAAAACGTTAGGCCGGCTGGGGCAGGGCTTAAAAAAGGGACGTACGGTCACCCTGCTTCTGAGTCGATTGGTTCGTGTTTCTGAAAGTGCTTTGGAGATCAAGGTCTCCGTCCCAGGCCTTGGGTGGGCTGGCTCTGTCTAGCTCTAGTAATGGTGCTCATTGCCAAATCTCCAGTTCTTTCCCACCACCCCACCGGATTATAACCACATGTCCCTTACTGGAGTTCAGGTGCGCACGGGGCCCATTGGTTGACTTGTGTAACCAAGTTGGCCCAGTTTCCTTCCTCCCGTCTCTCTATGGCAGGACGTCCTAGAGTGTAAGTCCTCTGGGCACTCTCCTCTCTTGCTGAGGCTCTAGGGGATAGAGGCCCCGATTTTCCCAGCATATGTTGACACTAACCCAGTTGGCGTGGAAGTTCTGGATAAGTTCAGGTGGCTTTTATGATGGCCAAGCTGCTGAGTGGACACAGTGTTACTTGTATCATCGAATCATGGAATCAGAATATCAAGGTTGGAAGGGACCAACCCCCTGCTCAAAGCAGGACAAATCCCCAATGAAATCATCCCAGCCAGGGCTTTGTCAAGCCTGACCTTAAAAACCTCTAAGGAAGGAGATTTCACCACCTCCCTAGGGAACCCATTCCAGTGCTTCACCACCCTCCTAGTGAAAATGTTTTTCCTAATATCCAACCTAAACCTCCCTCACTGCAACTTGAGACCATTACTCCTTGTTCTGTCATCTGCTACCGCTGAGAACAGTCTAGATCCATCCTCTTTGGAACCCCCTTTCAGGTAGTTGAAAGCAGCTATCAGATCCCGCCTCATTCTTCTCTTCTGTAAACTAAACAATCCCAGTTCTCTCAGCCGCTCCTCATAAATCATGTGCTCCAGGCCCCTAATCATTTTTGTTGCCCTCTGCTGGGCTCTTTCCAATTTATCCAAATCCTCCTTGTACTGTGAGCCCTAAAACCGGACACAGTACTCAGATGAGGCCTCACCAATGCCGAATAGAGGGGAACGATCACATCCCTTGATCTGCTGGCAATGCCCCTGCTTATACAGCCCAAAATCTCAGCTGCATTTGCAATGCGGATGTTGTTGGTGCTAGGAGCGTTATTGGTGCTAAGTGCTATTTCCAGTTAGGGGTGTCAGGATTTCAGCAGGGAACAAATGATTAGTGTGTGGTGGCGTCTTGATCCTGCCAGTATTGGAAGCGCTGGAGCGTTTTTTGAGGTTAGACCAGGCAAAGCATTAGAGAGGACATCTCGCCACGAGCCTTCCTGCACTGGCTCCCCAGACATGGGCTGGGTGGGGCCTAATCAGGAGCTCTCTTCCCAGGGGGCAGCTCTGTGATTGGAAATCAGAGAATATCTGGATTCGGTCAGTACACTAGAAACCAGAACCTGCTTTTCGCTGCAGCCTGTTGCTTTGCTGAGGGTGACCTTTCGACTGGGACGCTGCACTCCAATAGGAAGTGCAACCTTTTGACCCTGTACAGCCACTGTACGTTGGCATGAAAATCTTCCTCCGCTTCCCGCGCGCTCAGCCTCAAGGCTGCTGTCCCCGCTCCCATAAGTACCCTGTGAAGAACCTCTGTGCCATCCAGGAGGCCCCTGGCTCCACCCTGCACCAAGTGACTCTAATCTCTTTCCGTAAAGGACACGCAGTGGTGCCTAACAGGTGTGTCCCCACGGCTCCTTTCCGAGGACGGAGCAGCCGCGCCTACCTGCGGTTCTGCTCCGTGGTAAAGTCGCTCTGCAGCTGTGCCTTACACACCCACGTAGAGGTGTGGGCATTTCGCCTGGTGCTGCTGGTACCCCTCTGGCCCCCTGCCTAAGGCAAACAGGTTTGGTATTTGCACTGCAGGGCCAATACAGGGACATTCCATGTCTGCGAGCGCTGCTCGTCAGTCAAACCGGTTTGCTTTTTTTCCCCTCTCGCGTGGCAGCTTCCCTGGTGTGGGGACTTATCTGCCGAGGGAGCTTCCCTTTGCATTGAATCGGAGCAGAGAGACCATGGGGCAAAACCTCAGAGCAGGTGATGTCCATTTGGAAATGGATCACCCCTCTCCTCTTGGAGGGGATCCTCCTACCCCGTGTCACAGCTGGCAGGGGGCATTGTGGGGGTGATAGCAATGGGCTACTGCCTGAGTTACACCTGTCCTGAGGATAAGGAGAGGCTGCCTGTTCTCAGCATCTTTCACTGGCTGGAACTAAAGAAGTAAAGGGATGAGGCTAACGGCCCAAGAGGTCCCCTCCCTCCACCCGTGTCCGTGCCGGGTATGCTGGAGAACGTAGGCACAGGGGTCGGAGAGCAGAGCGGACGGGCCGTTCGCAGTGGGCACGGGGCGAAAGGAGACGGGGAATAAAGACACCCAAACAGCTGGACCCTGGGAGGAGCCCAGGAACCGAGTCAAGATCACAAGGAACAAGAGTGGGCAGGGTGGCAAAGGAGGAAGGAAAGCAGGAAGGTGGGCAGGGAAGGGAGGGAGAAGCTTGGTTCAAAGCTGACTTGCTGCTGATGCTGGACATCCCTGTGCGGAGGCCCTGGCTGTACCTGGGGCAACTGGGGGGCTGGGCTAATGTGGGGCTTGGAACAGGTCCCATTGTGCCCCTGACACTATCAGGTCAAGGCGCCCGCCAAGGAACGCAGCCCCCCCCCCCCCCCCCGAGTGTATGCCCAGCATGTGGGCAGTAGGAGAAGACCGACGCCAGGCTACCAGGAGGGCTCACTCTCCCTGGAGAAGGGGTAGGGGGTTGTAACTGGCCCATTAGACACCCCCCACCCTTCTGAGAGCCCATCCCCAAAGCTTCGGCAGGCGAGGGTGGCAGCCAAGACCTGGTGCTCGGGGCAGAGGAGAAAGGGTTTCAGGGTGACTCACCAGGCATGCAGTCCTCATAGCCCCATTCCCACTGATCAGGGAGGAGGAGAGCCTCCATTAGATCAAAGGGATCCACCTCTCTTCCATCCGGTCCTGGGCCAGAGCTGGGGGAACAATGCATTTTGGGAAAGCCGGCCTCAACTTTGGAGTCCAAGGTTGCCCTAAAGCCGCTTTGTACAAGTCGGGGTGTGATGCTTGCTCAAAATCCAATGGATGCTACCAGGGAGAACGCGGGGCAGAGCGGAGCTTCGGCAAAACCCGGCTCATCCTCATCCCTTTGCTGCCGTGGTGCTGGGAAAGGGACCGGTGTCCAGCCCGGGTGTCACTGTGCTGTCTGCGTCCAAGGTTCTCCTCCGCCCAACTCTGCTGACGTCAGTTTAGATCACGCACCGGCCAGGGAGGTTGTAGCTCAGCTGAGATGTGGCCCCATGGAGGGAGAACCCCTCCCAGCAGCATGCTGTTATTCGTCTCTCACAGTCGTCCCAAGAACTTTCTCGGGTCATTCAAGACAAAGCTGAGGGGTCCAAGGAGACAGAGGAATGGTCGCAGCTAGATGGGAGAGTAAATCTAGAAACGTCACACTCGTCAATGCCTGTTGTGATAATTGGGCCTACCAATTTACCTTAATTGCAATCTCAGTTGTAAAAAATATATGAAAGTTTGGAAAATGTTATGTCCCTTTAAGGTTTGTTGTTATAGGTTATTGCAGGGATCGGCACACGGGAAAAGCCGCTGGTGGGCAGGGCCGGTTTGTTTACCTGCGGCGTCTGCAGGTTCGGCCAATCGCGGCTCCCACGGGCCACAGTTCACCGTCCCCGGCCAATGGGCCCTGTGGGAAGTTTTATCCTTGAGATCATGGGCCAGCTGTGTCCCAGGCCACTCAGCTGGCATCACTTACATTAACTGCCAATAGCTGGAAGGTAGGGGACCCTGGCTATGCTCCCTCCCTAGGCCAACCCAGGTCTGGCAATACCAGCTTTAGGGGCACTTTGTGCCACAGGAGCAAAGCAAAGCCGCCTAGTAGGTGGGCTGGAATGACAATTCCTCCCGGACTGCACAGTGCAGAACCGATAGACTGCAGTAAATACGGCCTCATCATTTTGTGATTTCTTGGTATCCTGCAGTGCGTTTGCTCCGTGGGCTTTCCTGAGTCTCTGCACACCCCCATCCCCAGGTGATGCAACATGTGGTTATCATCTCTGTCCTGTTGAGCCTTGGACTCAGGGAGAGCTCTGACTAGCAACCCTGCCCCGCTCCGATAACCCTCGACTGGAACCGCTTGTCACCTGCGCCGGGGGCAATAAAACTCGAAAGTTAATGGCCCCATCCAAATGGTAATGGCCACGTACCTCTGGGGATGAAGACATCTAAGGAGTTGGTGTGCGTTAGAAGGACAGGTGCTTTGTGGGGGCACACAGTGCCTTGCAGGTCTGACCGGGCCGGGCTGTGCTTGGTCTAACGTGCTAAGCAGGTCTGGGCTTGGTTAGTTCCGGGATGGGAGACCACGGGCTATTCCAGGCTGTTTTGCAATAACAAGGGCTGCTTGTCGGGACACAGACGGAGAAAACAGGAATAACTCCCGCACTCCAGACAAGAGGCCTCTGGTTCCTCACGGAGAGGGAGGGGGGCACCCGGCACATTTGTGGCTATAAAATATGGCCCTTGCTGAGGGGCGGGGTCTCTGACGGACTTTGCTCTGTTGTGTTGGTGCTAGCAGGTGCTTGGCTTCCCTGCTCTGTACTCCTTTCGGGTGAGGTGTAGAAGTTAACCAAGCAGTGACTCGGAGAGCTCAGATTTCCAGGGAATACAATGGGAGCGTGACTCATGTCACTTTAAGTAGCTGCCCACGTGGCTCGATACTGCGACTGTTTTTAACTTCCTTCTCTCCGGAAGCTGCAGGGCAATTTTTGCACCCACCAGGATTTCCTTTTTCCCCGTGGCAAATTTGTCAAAGCATTTCCTGTTCTCCCCTGGTGGCATTAGCTCCTGTTGCAACAGCAGCAGCCCGAGTCTGTTCCTTGGATGTTTGAACAAAGGGCTTCTCTTGTCTCCTGTCACCTGACAATTCAATTTCAAAAGTTAATGGCATCATCTAAATGATAACAGAGGTGGGCCAGGTGCATTCTGGGATGAATACATTATAGGAGTTGGTGTACGTTGCACTAGAACGACTGCTGATTCCAGTGCAAACACAGTGTCTTACAGGTACGAAGGGGCCTGTGGACATATTTATTCTGAATTAGCTTAATCCATTTTGGAAGTGGCTTGAGTTCATTTTGAATAAGATTCTTCTATTCCAGAATAAGATCATACATATCAGGAGTTAATCCGGAATCGCTATCATGCTTTACATTCACACCATGCCTTAATCCGAATTAACAGCCCAGTATAGACAAGCCCACAGTCTGTGTTTCCTTGTTTGGTTGCCTCCATTCTCCATTTCTGGGGCAGTTCCCGGTGCATTAACCCCGGCTCTCTGAGCTACACAGCATTCTGGATCGCTAAAAAAAGGCAACCCCTTTGGCTGCCACGTCACCAGGCACTGTAACTTTTGGGTTGCAGATATAAATCGGGAAGCACCCCCGGACGAAAGCAAATCGGACGCTGCAAGGCGGCCGGGAGAGCGAAGCCCCTTCTGCCACTCGGCAGGACAGTTCTTCTTTGAATACCTGGTCGTGGTCTCGCTAAAGAAGAAATTGGGGGCTGATTACGAACCCAAGATAATCTACCAGTTCCCAAAGGTGAGGAGCCCTGTCCTGGGGGAAAGGAGGAGGAGGAGGAGGAGGATTGGATGGGAGATTGGCTCTTGCCTTCCCTTGGGAGGGGTCAGCCCGGTTCCAGAATTCATGGTCATGGCGCCTCCTTTTCGGCTTGGGAAGCTTCACTGTGGGCTGCGTCAGCATAGCCGACTCTTGCGTCTGGCCTTGTTGCTACCACCTGCTAGGCTGCCCTTCTCCCTCCAAGTCTCTGCACCCCACCTGGAGCGGTGGGCCTGCTAGATGGGGGAACCCCCCCGTCCGCCCTGGAGGCAGTTGAGAGAGGTCAGACTGTTGGACAACGGCCTAGACAGAGACTCGCTCTTCCACTCCCAGCGCCCCGCCGACTCACCGCAGGCCTGACCCACAGCGCCCAGCTAGAGCATCCAGACAGGTTTCCCTTGTGTGGGCTGGATCCTCTTTTATTGTGATTTTACTTCTCGTATCTTTTTCGTTGCAGCGTGAGAACTTACTGCGGGGCCAGAAGGAGGAAGAAGAGCGGCTGCTGCAAGCCATCCCCCTCTTCTGCTTCCCCGACGGCAACCGCTGGGTCCCGCTCACGGAATACGCCAGGTGACCCCCTGACTGATATGGGCTAAGGGATCGGTGCTGTGGAGCAGGGGCCCGGGAAGGTGGGTCCTTGCACACCCTCCTGCTGCCTGGATGTCCCAGGAACCCAGTGAGCTGCCCGGGTATGGAGAATTTCCCTGCCCGGCCTCTGCAAAATCAAACCACCCCTAGCCGAGGTTTCACATTATTGGCTCTTAACCGTTGCAGGGGTTTAATGCTTCATCGTCCCACGCAGCTTGTTACTCAAGGCCCAGCGTCTCTCCTGTAGATGTTTAGGGGGCTGTTGGTTTGTTCCTCTGGATCGTTGTTATTCGCTGTGCTAACACTAACGCCTAGCCCTTCTTGGGAGATCTCCAAGTGCTTTACAAAGCAGAGCGGTGTCCTTATCTCCATTTTACAGATAGGGAGACTGAGGCTCTGAGTCACGACTTGCCCAAGGTCACCCAGTAGGTCGGTGTCAGAGCTAGGAATAGACCCCAGCTCTCCCGACTCCCTCCCCGGGGCTCTGTCCACTAACACTATTGCCGGCCTGTCACGGGCCAGGCCCCCATTGTGCTAGGACTGGAGAGTGCCTGCCCCACCGGCAGACAGTCTAAGCCAGTGGACGTGACTGGTAATTAAGTGGAGGATCCGGCTGTTGGAAGGGTCAGTCCCTGGCAGGGTAGGGGGCTAGGCTGCCATCTTGGTGCTGGTCACTCTGGATCGTTTATCCTCCATTCTCCCTTTTGCCCCGCGGCTCCAAGCTGAGTTCCTGCAGCTCTCGCGGCTCGACCCTTAGCCGGGCAGCGGAAACACGTCTCCCCTTGTCTTTCAGCGAAACCTTCTCCTTTGTCCTGACCAATGTGGACGGCAGCAGAAAGATCGGCTACTGCAGGCGCCTGCTGGTGAGCATCTCTTGCTTTAAAGAATCCGGTCTCGGGCCGGCCCGGAGCGCCCTGAGCCGCCAGCTTGGCTCCGTCCCCCTGGGCAGCGCCAGGAGAGCCAGCCGAGCCGGGCTAGTCCCCGGGAACTGCTCACCAAAGTGCCCAGCTCTGCTGTAGCTCCAGGCATGGCCTGATGCCAGACAGAGGTGGTTGGGGCTGAGGGGGGCATGTGTAGAAGGGTAACCGGGGACGGGTGGGGGAAACGTGCAGGGATGCAGGAGGAAGCGGAGCGCTGGTGGAAGGCACCTTGGTACCCGCCTCTAGTACGATGAAACTTCTGCACTCCTTCGTGGCTCCCTTAGAGAGGCTGGCAGAGACGGGCACAGGACTGGTTAGCCACTTTCGAGGGCCTGACTGGCTCAGAGGCAGGACGATGAGACATGGATGGTTACCTCTCGGGTGCCGGTTAGACTCCAGCCCAGTTCGGCTGTGGTGGAAGACGGTCAGCGGGGCCTCCGACCTGTGTATCGTGGCGTTGGTCACCTAGAGTCAAGGCCCTGTGTTGTCCCAGGCTAAATTCTGTGTAAGTGAGGCCCTCCAGAGGCGGTTTGGCCGCTCGACACAGGTCCACAGTGGGCGGGCCCAAGCCCGGCCCCTGCCTCAGTGTCTCCTGCCTGCAGTTTTACCTGCCCCATGACTCCATCTCTCCCACGCCTGCTGGGCTTCGCTAGCCACCGCTGTCAGTCCTCACATCCTCTGCTCCGTGGTCTCTACTGTTCCCCTCCCCAGACCTGCTACACCCCCACCTGTTGCCTGAGTAGCATCCGCAAGGATTCCTCGAGTCGGGCTGCAGGGCCTTTTTCAGGAGGGCTGTGGCCCAGTGGGAGTCCTAGGGGCCTTCCCTTTGCCTCAGAGGCTGTGTACATGCGCCTGCTTCTGGGGTGGGGCATCTCCCGCAGTTGAGTTTGGAGAGGAACAGGGCTTGTTCTGCACATTTCCTGACTTGCATTTTGTTAAGTAGCTGGTGAGGAGCAGCTGGGCTGTGGGCTGGGTGGTACCATTAACCAGGACTCTGGGATGCAGGCAAGGCCAAGCCATGGAGAGCCCCTAGCCCTGCTGACGTCTGACTTTGCATTCCTCGGAGGGGCCGTGGCCCCACCCTGAGTGGCAGTCCCCATGGTGATGGGGTTGGCTTGGGGCACCTGATAGAGGGGGGTAAGAGATTGCGGGGTACCGTTAACCCTTTGCATGCCAATCCTTCTTTCAGCCCGTTGGCCGCGGGGCTCGTTTCCCAGAGGTCTTCTGCATCATCAGCTGCCTGGGCTGCTTCGGGTTGTTCTCCAAGGTAGGAATGCCGATACCCACAGGCAAGACGCTAACCCGGCCCGCACGCCCGGCCCGGGTCTCCTGCAGCCGCTGGTCTCTGTCTTGCTGCTGTCTGATCTACACCTCGGTGCAGGGAGGGACCTCTGCCTGGGGGAACAGGTGGTGATGCCCACCTGCTGTGCTGCCAGAGGGAGTGGGGGGTCGTCGGGGAATTCTTTGCCTTGCCGTGGCTGACGGGTCTCTCCTTCCCGCAGATCCTCGACGAAGTGGAGAAGAGGAGGCAAATCTCCATGGCTGTCATCTACCCCTTCATGCAGGGCCTCCGCGAATCCCCCTTCCCTGCGCCGGGGAAAACGGTCACCATCAAAAGCTTCATCCCCGATTCCGGGACGGAGGTTGGTGGGGGCTCATTCACCTGTGGGCGGGTGCCGCCGACCTCCCGTAAGGCCTGGCTCTCCGGCCCTAGGAGCCAGTCTAAGAGGAGGCCAGGCTGGAGCAGCCAGCTCTGTGGGCGTGTGTCCGGCCGTCTGGCTTTGCTCCGTGCGGTCTCTGCTAATGCCTGTCACGTCTCTGGCTGCCTGGGGGCTCATATACAAGAGGGTCCCGTGTTAGGGTGGACTCGGAGCGCTGGTTGAGTTGAAGAACAAGGCTGGGAACGACCTCTTGGAACAAGCCGGTTGCAATCAATTCTCTACCCTCTGTGGGGGAGTCAGGGACGCTCGGATGGTCCATATTCCAGCCCCACTGCTCTGGCCGGGTCTCTCAGGCGGCCAGAAGGTGCAGGGAGGCGGGTGCTGCCCAGTGACATGCTCCAGCGAGGATCTATCAGCACCAAAAGCCGTTGGTGCTGGCGGATGTGGCGTTCACGCTTCTGAAGGCTGCTGTTGCAAGCTCTCCGGGCAGCCTCCAGCCTGGCTTCCTGCTAGACTTTCAAAGATGCTGCTTGATTTGGGGAGGCCAACTTGAACCCCCTTGGGCCTGATTTCCAGAGCCCAATGTCTCCCAAGCGTGCTTCGGGGGGCTTGGCATGAATGGGCAACCAGGGGAGAGAAGTGAAGCCAAGCAGCAAGGCATGGGGCAGAGCCGGAGGAGGAGATGACACCTCTATAGCAGAGGAAATGGGGGTGTGCCCGGGATTTTCCAAGGCCACTCGGCAGCGGCGAGAAAGCGGATGTGGCAGGGGGCCTGAAGGACGGGAAAAGGGAGCAAAATCATTCGGGGCGCAGACCAAGGTGGCGCGGCATAGTCAACTGTGCAAAGAAATGATTTGTAAGCCACTGTCGTCAGTGACATGACAAACCCGGCCAGGTTAGGAGCCAGGGAGTTTGGCATCAGGTCAAAGGCCAGAGGCTGATTTTGGAGACACCGGTGTGAATCTGGATTAAAGCTGGTTTCAGTAGAATTACACCAGCATATCCCAGGTCCCTGTTTCCCCCACCTCTGGAGCCCCATACAACCAGTTCAGGATCTCCTGTGTTACTGAATGTCGTATTACACTTAGTTGATTTGACTGTGTGTCCGGATTTTCGGTGTACTCACAATTCCATACCGACCGCTCCTAATTTGCATTGTTTGGTCACCGAAAACTTGGGCTTTCCCGGCAAGGAGGCAGAAGCCTGGCCACTTTCACGCCCACATTTGATCAGAAGCGGCGGGGACTTTACACGTGGGGCACGTGACTCTCGCTGGGCTCTGCAACAGGGAAGCAGTTAGCTCAAGGTGGCTACAAAAAACAGCGGTGAAAGAGTTAACAGCATGGCCTTTTTAATCACTTTCATTCACACCTCTCCCAGAGCTTCCTTTCACGCTGCTGCATGCAGAGACTGCTTTGCATCTGCTCTTAGCTGGCTGTGCTAGAGACAAGACCACTGGGTTTATATTAGACAATTGCGCCCATTGAACTAAACAGATTTTAGATGTCTAGCTAGCTAAACCGTAACCAACCTTAATGCAGACACACAGGGATCCATTTCAGCCTTGCTGGTGTCTGTTGTTGGCTTAATTCCGTACAGTCGGCTTTGCTGTAGGAGTTGGCAGTTGTATCATTCAATCTGTCAGTCCAAGACCTGCAAGAGAGACAAGCCTTTAGACCTCATCTGCACTGGGGCAGCGATGCTGATGTAACACAGGTGCAAACCGGCACTTGCCCCGGTGTGGTTTATCCTGGTTTGAAGTGGGGCTGAGCTGGTGCAATGCTTGTGAACACCCTTGTGCAGACAGTGCTTTCCTATGTTTTACACGAGAGGTTTGACTCCCCAGAGCGCTGACACAGCCCTTGTTTTGGAATGGGGGAATTGCAGCCACCTCGTCCCATTGCACATGGGGTGCTGAGTGGAACAGAGCAGGAGCCAGCTGGGCACAGGTTCTTCTCCGCCAGCTTCCTGGGTTACAAAATCTCTTGTGATTCTGCAGCAAGGAGGAGAGGATTGTGTAAAGACTTGGCCTGTTGCTTCATGCTTTGGCGGCCGGCAGAGGGGCAGAGATGGGGGCATTTTTTTCAAGAAAGTCAGCATGGCCACTTATCCAGCATTGTCAGTGGAGAAGGGAGCTGCTACTAGGGTGACCAGATCACAACAGTAAAATATCGGGACACATTGGGGTGCCTCCAGTCCTGCCCACAGTCCACCCCGCTCCTCCCAGGCTCCGCCCCTACTCTACCCCAGGTCCCACCCCCTCCCCCGCCACCGCACCCTTCCTCATCCTCTGGCCCACCGCCGGCTTGCTGCATCCCTCCTCACCCCCCATCCACTGCTCCCCTCCTCACCCCCCACTTTAGAGGCTGGCGAGAGGTCTGATTTCACATAATATAATGACACCAATCAGTTGTAAGAGCTCACCTGGGCTCTTGGCTAGAACGAAGTCTAACCAGCCTAACTGGAAAAGCAGTAGAGAAAGGTAGGAGTGTCTGGAAACAGGCATCCCAAATGGCCACCTTCGCCTTAACTATAGCGATTGCAGCCTCTCCATTACCTCTGCTTTTGTGGCAGTCCGGATGCTGCTTAGTGTGGCCATTTGGAAGAGATGTGTAAGAGGCAAGGAGACGGTGCCGCGTAGCTACCTGCATGGGGCAAAGCTAGTACAGGAATCGATGCTAGCAGACAACAGCAGATCAGTGTCCGACTGCTGGAAGACGGAAAAATTACAGCTAGAACTGGGATGCAAATTTTCAACAATGAAGGTGGTTGTGACGTCATCCTGTGGAGTCTTGACATCCAGATTGGGTGTCTAACTCCAACTCAGTCACAAGTTACTGGCCTCAGTGCAGGAATCGCTGGGGGAAATTCTCTGGCTGGTGTCCTGTAGGAACTCAGACTAGATGGTCAGAGTAGTTCCTTCTAGCCTTAGAATTTATACACCCTTCTGGCCTTAGAATTTATACACTCCAATGCCTAATGAACACTTGGGAGAAAGGATCTCTTTGTTAAAGATTCAACACCACCCACCCTGTTCAGTGAGGCTTGCAAAGCAAACCCCTAAGGCCTGCTGCACGCACAAGTTTGTACCGGATTAACTAAGGGGGTGCTTTGTAAACTGGTCTAGTTAAACCAGCGCAAGTATGTGTGTAGATAAGGCCGAAGAGACCCTCCCTCAGAACCAGGGCAGGCCAGACATGACACCCCAGCTACCTGAGCTCCTCCTATCAACGTCTCCACACTTTCTCCCACCCTGCACTCGAGGAGCCCTTCATGAGAAGCTCCAAGCTATAGCTTGCCTGTCGCGATCTTATCCCACTGTCAAGCCGGAGTCCTCTCCGATAAACAGCGGCTGTGCCCATCTGCGCTAGGGGTTTTGCATCAAGACACATCCCCAGGGAGGACGCGGTCAAGTAGGGTCACGGCCACACTCCTTCTTTGGTGCACCGGTTTTCCCCACTCTTGGGCTGTTAGATCGGTGAATTCTGGGCTGGACAGTGCTTGGCTCATACTGGGCACTACCAAAAAATAATCCTAACTCATTGTAATATTGCAAAGATCTCTCACGACACACCCTTCCTGCCTCTTTTCTCCACCATGTGGAAGAGGCAGGGCCCAGCCCAGCATGGCTGAAACCTTCGGCCCGGTGCTTTGAATAGAATTCATTGGTGACTGGTTAGCTCACTCGTGTCCCCTCTCCTTCCCAACAGCTCATCGAACTCACGCGGCCCCTGGACTCCTGGCTGGAACACGTGGAGTTTCAGGCCCTTCTGCAGCACCTCAGTCCAGAGAACATCCTTTGGCTCTTTGCCTCTGTGGTTATGGAGCGACGGATTATCTTCGTGGCAGAGGAGCTCAGGTGGGCACCCTGTAGGTCTGAGCAGACAGCAAGCATGAAAAATTGGGACGGGGTGGGGGGCAATAGGAGCCTATATAAGAAAAAGACCCAAAAATCGGGACTGTCCCTATAAAATCAGGACATCTAGTCACCCCAGCACCCTGCATTTAACCAGAAAGCTAGTTCTGAGCGCTTTCGAAGTAATTCCTCCACTCTACTCCACGCTGATTAGACCTCAACGGGAGTAGAGTGTCCAGTTCTGGGCACCACATATCAGGAAGGATGTGGACAAACTGGAGAGAGTCCAAAGAAGAGCGATAAAAATGATTAAAGGTCTAGAAAACACAAGCTGTGAGGGAAGACTGACAAATTGGGTTTGTTTAGTCAGCCAAAGAAGACAGAGGAGACAGGAGAACAGTTTTCAAGTACATAGGTTGTTACAAGGAGGAGGGAGAAGAATTGTTTTTATCCTCTGAGGATAGGACAAGACGTGTCCTGAAGACCTCTACTCCATGTATCTCGGTCCCAGGCTGGGTATAGCTGAGGCTGGCTGAAGACACCCTTCCCTTCCCCACAGTGCGTGCGCAGGGATTAATTTTTTGTGCCCCATCTAGTTCGAGAGATAAAATCCAAATAAATTAAATGCCAGGTGCCAGGGAGGCGAGAGAAGCCGAGAACCGTCCACTCTGGGAGCAGACCCTGAAGAGCCTGGGCCGGCGAAGGGTCACCGACCTCAGACAGTCCATGAGGCATGGAAGTCTGAATTTTTTTTTATATAGGAGTGAGTCCCTCCACCCACCTGTACAGGAGTGAGTCCCGCCTCGAAAGTCACGTAGACTTTGGCTCCTATGTCACGCGGGTGGCTCTTGAAAATTTCACCCAAGGCCTAACATGCTGGCCAGATACTTGCCAAATCCCGTTAGTAATCAGATCCCTTATGTATTCGGCAGTGTCCTGTCCCAGTGCATCCACGCCGTGGCAGCTCTTCTCTACCCCTTCTCCTGGGCACACACCTACATCCCTGTGGTGCCGGAGTGCCTGATCGACACTGTCTGCTGCCCCACGCCCTTCATGGTTGGAGTCCAGAAGCGCTGCCTCGAGCAGGTTCTCGATCAGCCGATGGAGGAGGTATGGTCTGAGGGGGTCTCTGTGCTAGGCTTGAAATGAATGTTTGCCAGTCCGGGCCCCTTGACTCCAACCTGCTCCTAGGGTAACACCCAAGCTGTTCCCTAGGCTGGATGGGATGCTGATATCACTTACTCACTCGCTGGACAAGGACCTCTGCCCGGATCCCCTGGGGCAAAGGGGCATGCCTTGCCCTCGTCTCACCCCGCATTGCCCTGAGTGTCTCACTGCTCCTAGCTCATGGGAGGTGAGCACACATCGCAGAAAACGAGCGTAGACGTGGCCACAGTCCCCAGGCCGGTTGCCTCCGTGGCCTTCAAACAATGGGGCAGTTGTGGGGCTGTGGCCCCCTCCCCATAGGGATGTGGGTGAAGACTCCTGAACTCAGCTCATATGGGCCTCCCAAGAGACATAGGACAGGAACCACTTCCAATCTGGGCTGGATTGGATAAAGTGCCTGATTCTAGAGGTGAAAGGCTCCAAATCTCCTTTCCACATCCCGGGTCCATTTATCCCCCATGGCCAGGCACTACTGCTCCTCTTTCACCAGGCAGGACGCTTGGAGGAGCCCTTTCCACTGCCGTGTCCTAGAGCAGTTCATCATCAGGGTGCAGCTTGGAGCTTTTCAAAGGGACTTGGGGCCCAGAAGGCTCATCGTGAAATACGTTCTCTGCTAATGCCGGGTCCTGTGTCTGTTGGTTTCAGGTGCTGCTGGTTGACTTGTGCGAAGGGAAGTTCTTAAGGCTGGTAGGTGTCCCTGGTGCGATACAGACGCTTTCCCGTGCCGTCGCTAGACGCGAAGGGCTTGAAATGTTCTTGTTCATCGCTTGCACTGCCTCACGTGGAAAGTTTTGTTGCCGAGCCGCAGCGGGCTCCTTAATCCTGGCTTTTCAGTAGCTGTTGCTCACTCCTTCCCACCTATCACTTAGTATTTCCTCTCTACAAGGTCTGTTGCCCGAGCGTACAGAGCATGCTGTAACATTAGTGTTCCTGGTTTAAAAACACCAGGGCACGCCCCTGCAGGGAGACACCAATGGGAGTTTGGTGCAAATTAATTTCTCCGGCGGTCGCATTGCCTCTTTCTCGTTATGGGTGGCAGAGGACAGGCGATGGTAGCGACAGAGGTATCAATTTACCCAGCAGAAGGCCTCTCTCCAACATCCTGAGGGATAAAAATGGATAGGCGATGGTTTCTGTTGGCAGCTAATGAGCCCCACCGAGACTACGGTAATGCAGACTGCACGAATGGGTCACAGGGCATCTGGCGGGGGAGACGTCTTTATTCCAGGATGCTTTGGGCCTGAAGGTACGCTCAGAAAGCAGTTCGGCGAGCTAGACTCCTCTCGCACGCTTCTAAACCTTCCTCCCAGGAAAAGCCACCGTCTCCGGCTTCCCTGGTTTGCAAGAGCCGGCTGTGCTAACATGGGCCCATCCTCTTTCAGGTTGGCGACGAAGGAGACATTTTACCGGCCAAGCTGCAAGCCGAGATGCTGACTTCTTTAAAGACGCACAACGGCAACAACAACGTACAGAGTAGGCAGAGTTCCTTCTTTGGAGTGTGCACGGTGGAGTATCTGTGAATGCCCCACATGATGGCCGGTGTCCCGGGCTAACCAGCCATCCTGGGGCAAATGGGCTAAGAACCCAGGACCTAATTTCCTATACTGCCCTCTCAACTCCAGCCAACCCAACCTATCTCTATGGCTGTGTATGTTTTAGACTCACACGCACGCAGAGAGACTAGCCATGGGGTCTAGGCAGTTGGACTGGAGTAGCCATGGTCCCGGGGTCCCCCACACACAGCCTCTGCAGGGATACCTCAGCCCTTCTACCTTCAGAGGTAGAAAGAGACAGGTTTGTGTAGCTTATGGAGCATAGGGCAAGTCTTCAGCTGGTGTAAAATTGCTCCATTGGCTTCCTGTCCACACTGACTTCAGTGGAGCTGTGACATCTCCCACCAGCTCCGGATCTGCCCTGGGGTGTCTTCAGCACAACACTTGAAAGACCAACTCAGAACAGTCAAGGATCCCAAGACACTTAGCCAGGGTTGGTGTTTACTTTGTGGTCCTTCCCCAACCTTTTGGTCCCTGCGCCCATTCTGCCCCACCTGTTGTTCAATGTGATAGGCTCTGATTAGCTGCAGCTGCCCACCTCAGAGGTGGCTGCGTTTCAGCGGTGCTCTGGGTCTGCAGGCTGGGGAAGTGCTCTGCTATATTCCCCATCCCCAGCTAGCAGGCATGGGACAGTGTTTCTGCTCTGCATGGATACTCTCAAGTGCAGTCCTGGTCCGAAAAGCCACTGGAGTTATAGCACCTTCTTGGGTGTCTCATTTCGGCCCAGATCCTTTAAGGAAATTTGGAGCGTAAACATTTCTGAGGCTCTGGCTCTCCATTCCCCCATGATAGCCCTGCCCTGCCTCACAGAAAGGTTGTGATGAGGGACCCACGTCCTGAGTTAATGGGGGTTGTGTGAACACCGGCCCGCCCATGCCCAAATGGTACCTCTTCTATTCCCTTCTCAGCGTCCGAACAAGTGAACGCCCAAGTCTCCGACGCCTTCATTCAATTCTTCGTCAAAACCGTGGGCCACTATACATCACACCTCAAGAAGAATAAGAGCGGCCCGGACTCCTTTCAGGAGAAGGCCTTCTGCAAAGCCGTCACCTCCAAGTCCTGCCGCAAGTTTGTGAAAAGATTTGTGAGGACTCAGATGTTTTCCCTCTTTATCCAGGAAGCGGAAAGGAGCAGGATAACACAAGGAGGTAAATTGCCCCATCTCCTCCTCCGCTCTCGGTTCCTGCCCTGGCATTCAGGAAGCAGCAGGATGTCTGGAGGCCTCTCTTTGGGCTACAGAGAGCAGGACTCATTTGCATACTTGCTTGTGCAAATGTTTTTGTGACTGCTCCTGAAAACACAACCCCCGGGGAAGGGAGAGAGATGCTGTTAGAGAAGATGGTACAGGCAGTGATAGTCAGCTTCTCCCTCAACCTCTGCTTGCAATGCATCTATTGGTTGCAAGAGTCTCTTTTGTCCCTGAAGCCCCTGGGTGGAGCGGGTACTTGCAGACTCCAGAATTCGGCCTGCGTTTGGATCTGGTACAGTTTTATCCCCAGTATTTGCGATGCTTGCACTTCGGGTTCAGCGTCAGCCCATTGTTGCTCAAGGTGCAGGTGGAGTTGGAGCCCGGGCTGCTGTTCCGGTGCCCTCCGATGCAAAACGGACAGGAACCATTAGATTCTATTCCGGATATTAGAGAGAGTCCATCAACCCCATCTCCATCCCTGCCTCTCTACTTCCTTCAGCACCTAAATCCCATGGTGATTGGTGTACTCTAAAAATATATATGGAGAATATAACCATTGCTCCATCTTCTCGGTCCGTCTTCAGGTTCTCTGCTTTGAGCTCTGGTTCTTATGGAGTTTGTTGGGTTTCATCTCTGTTTCTGCATCCCTACCGTAGCATGTTGTTATAAAACAGAAACCAGCCAAGGGCCTAAATTGTTGATGGAGCTCTAAAGTAGGGTCTAACTGACCCAGCTCTTGTTTTCCACAGGGCATTTCCAACGGAAAGTAACGGAATATCAAGAACAAAAAAAGAAACAGCGGAGAAATTCCTGAAGTAGCGTTCGGAAAGAGGGGAGCCCGGCTGGGCTTGGGCAGATACCTCCCGGCAGCAATACTCTCTCCAGACTGGGTCAACGTCTCACTCAAAGGCAGAGGACCCTGTGCTTTGCTGGCTCTGAGCACCTCTGGAACCATGCCCCTCCTCCTGTGAATGATGAGATGCCTGGTCAACTCAGGATGCCACTTCCTTCCCAGTTTCTTCTTTCTCAGGGCATGACCGCACTGGAAGCCTCTCTTCTCCATCGCTAGCAAACGGGTGTGATTTTTTCCCCCCGGCCAACTGACACCTGGACCAAGCTGTGGTTCGTAGCCAAAGGGCAGCAGGTTGCCCTGTAATGAATTCCTAGTGGAAGACAATCAAGGACCTCACGTAGAAATAGAGTGAAATTGAGGCGGGATCGTCTACTTGCTGGAAAACGGGAAAGAATGTAGAATGATTGTTGAGATAAAATGTATTCGTAAGAAAGATTTTTAATTCTTATTAAAAAGAATCTAAATTTTCTAGCAGAGACACATTCTGGCCAATGTGTATTCCTGAAGCGGTCCCATCCACGAGGCGGCTCGTGTTCTTTTTAAAGCAAACGGCTTCATTGTTCCAGACTTTGCATGAGCTAAAACACAACTCCGCAGATTTTGACGAGACTTCCTGAAAGTCATCGGCTGGCTTAGGCATCCGTGAGGACAGTAAGCCCAAAATAGAGCGTGCGAAGGAGAGCAAACTGGGGTTTGGCATGAAGTTGCTTGTTTGCACTAGCTCCGTTTCGAGGGAACATGCGCCGTCATGGGGGGTGGGGGAAGTCGGCATCTCAGAGAAGGGAAACAGCATTGTTAAAATTCAGGGGTGCACGTGTTCCTGAAAAGCTGCGCTCTTCTTTCCTGTTTTGGATGCTGAATTTTAAAACTCATTTCCAGTTCATCTTTCAGAGACTGCATGGAGTTTAATTATGCCTGCCCAGCTCTCCCATTTCCTTAGCGCATTATTACAGGGAGCATAGTGCCAGCGTCCAAACTGGGACTGCCTACGGTTTTGACTTGCCCCGTGGGGGAGGACCATCTGGATAAAGCCAGACACCTCACTCCTGGAAGGGCGGGGATGGTGGCACAGATAGGAGAGCTTGCTATCAGAACAGTACATTCCCAAAATACAGTTTTTTTCACTTTACTCAAATGCCTCAAATGACTGCCAACTTTAGACCCTAGAGATTGCCAAGATATGGGTGTTATAGGTTACCAAAGATGATGATAGCATTTATTTGTAGTGCCTAGGAGTGTCTCATGGAACATGACCCCATTATGCTAGGTGTGTATGCTATTTATTTGGTGTATTACACTAGTACAGGACCTGATCTCTGCCCCAAAGACTCTCCCTGTTGGGTAGTTTGCAAAAGATAACTATTTAGGATTAACGGTTTCTTTTTGCCCCCATTATTTTTCGTCAGTTTACCGGTTAGCAAAGACTGGCTAAAAATCTTCTTCAGAGAAACGCCAGGAAAAATTGCCCTTTTTCAAAATGGCTACCACACCACCTCCCATGTCTCCCAGTGAGAGTGAAGCTATGGGGGTAGTCAAATATTTTTTGTCAAGATCTAGATTTCTTGGTTAAGGTACAGACCTGAGAGAAAATAAATACCCTCCCCCACCAACTAATGATAATTAAATAAAAAGATTTCAGGGGCCATTCAAAAGCATCTGGCGGTCCAGAGTTGGTCCACAGTCTGCCTATTGACTACCCCATCCTTAGAGAAGATGGTGACGCTCTGCTTAGACCTTAGTCCATTCCATGCTTTGCTGCACATTGGGCTACCCACTTTTGCCCTCCTTGCCTGTCAACTGCCCTTCTCTCCAAACCTTCCCCTTTGCAGCTGAGGTGCTCTCAGGCAGGAGAGAGAGAAAAGGGGAGGTGGTAGCCATGTTGAGAATAGCTCATTGTGCAGTTCTCTGAAGTTGGTGTAGTTCTCTGCAACCGCTGAAGAGAGTTATGAAGAAGAACTACATGAAATGACCATTAATCCTAAAAAGATTTCTTCAAATGCAGTTTTAACTAGATGGGAAGTTCAAAGAGTCTATGTTATCCAGTAAGAAAGAACATTAAGGACAAAAAAAAAAATCTGAAACAGAGTGCTACATTTCTTAGAGGACTTCAAAACATGCATTTTATACTTACATGGTGCAGTTGGATTGGAGGACAAGAAATACACCATGTTCAGCTGTAACAAATACATTGAAGCCTTCCTTCAATAGCAAAACTCCATCTCCTAATGGTTCTCTTTTTACTTACCTGTGACAATGCTCAGTCTCTTTCATTCCCGGGGGTCCGTTCCTCTGTCTGATAGCTGATCTCTTGGATGCACTTGCAGTCTGTCTGGTCTTTCTAGCACCAGAGAAAACCTTCTCCAGCTGCTGCCATGGAGATGATTGTAATACTTTGGTCTCATTCCGGTCGTTAGCTTTTAGCGTGCAGGTCCTGGATGGAGCTGGTGGCTTGTGATGTGCAGGTCAGACTGGGTGATCTGGTGGTCCCTTCTGGCCTTAAACCCTATGACAGGGCCCGTCCTTGGCCCAGTGCTGGCTCTCGGGATGCCCGGCTGCTAAGCTGTGCTACGCAGGCCGAATGGCACAGTAGTCTTGCCATGAGCCTGGCGGTATCAAGGGGCCATCTGCTGCATAGAGGCCAGCCAAACAGCGCGAGTGGCATTAGTGAGAGCTTTGGCGCACACATGATAGATGCTTTAGTTGACGGTTCTCTCTCCTACCACCTCAGCATAAATGAAAATCCCTGGTCCCCTCAGTGGTCACCCTCAAAATATTTCATTTGCATAAGTTATCTGAATGTTCATTTGACTGCTCGGAACCTGGCAATATCGGTAAGCGTTAGTTTTGAGGGGTGTGTATACCCTTATATACCCACTTTATATCCTGACAGGGTGGGGCAGTTTTGGAGCTAGGTTGAATCTTTACTCTCTGTCTACACTGTGCTAATCTTGAATGCTTTAGAAGAATTACAGAAGGCCAATGGCTGTTTGGTTTTCTTTCCATTTGCAAGAACGCTTATGGCATGGCTACAGTTGAAACTTCAAAGCCCTGTCACAGGAACGCTCCTCCCATGAGCATTGGTAATCCACCTCCACTAGGGGATTAGCTCCAAGCGCTAGTAGCCTGTCCACCCTAGCTTTAAAGCGCTTGTGCGTGTGTGTGTGTGTGTGCGCGTGTGCGTGTTACAAAATGTCAGTGTAGCTAAGCCCTTATAGGGTTCCCCCCCACCACCCCATTTCCTGTCTCTGTGGTGGTGGAACTAATCACTCTTTCTCAATGTGGTAAGACTTCAGTCACTCTGTTCTCTTGGGGGCGTGAATTCCAGTCATGGGTCATCTAGGACTGTCAGGCTCCGTCCTCAGCACCTGTCAATTAAACCTATAAGGCTGATATTGACCCTGAGAAGCAAAGTTATTAGGGCAAATCCTAATCAGAGGTGGAGAGCCTTTGAAGATTAAGGCTCGAGTTGAATTTGATTCAGGATGCAGTGGAGAACCAGTGTAATGTCCAGAGTACCCAGCTGAGCTTAAATTCATAACACTAAAAATCATGGTCTTGATACAGTCACTGTGTTTATGATTTATTACAATCATCAGTAACTCGTTAACCACTCACCCCCCTCCGCTTTTTTTTTTTTGGTCCTCTGGCTGCAGAGGTGTTAACAGGTCATTCCACCCTCAATGGTCTCTTACAATGTGTAAATTACTTATGCTAAACAATCTGTTCCACCTTGTATTTAGCTGTGACAAGTACCTTTCCCAGACCTGAAGAGCAGTTCTGGGTAGCTCCAAAGCTTGTCTCCCTCTCCCCTCAAAAGAAGTTGGTCCAATAAAAGGTATTAGCTCACCCACCTTGTCCCTCCAGATCCTGAAAGGCATTTAGGTGCCTAACTCCCAGTGATTGCAATGGGAGTTAGGCTCTCAATGCCTTTGAGTATCTGGGCTTTATCCTCTCTATGCCTCAGTCCCCCACCTGTAAAATGGAGAGAATAGCTCTGCCCTACCACTCAGAGGCATTGTGAGAAAAAAAATCATTACAGATTTTGAGGTGCTCAGATTCAGCAAAAATGGGCACTCTATAGGTACTGTTTATAGACACACACTCTCTCTATTACACTCTTTGCCACAAGTCTGAGCTGTCTTATGATTTTTTTTTTAAACAATGTTTTTGTTTCATTGGCCACCCAGGTGGAGGGGAAATTTTCTGCCCGGCAGTGTGGTTTTTAGGGGAAAGCTAGCTCAAAGCAGCTTGTCACATTTGGTTTTCAAGACACTGAGGTTTGTACTCCAGGAAGTTCTACATGCAAGAGAGTTCTGTATCCAGTGCTTATTCGTACTCTACATCAGAAAGGACAAAGTTTAAGGTTGAACTTGCAACTTGCTGTCTCTTTGGCCTTATGAAGTATGATACTCTTTCCTTCGAAATCTCATTCAGTTTCTCAATTCCAATGCCTTAGATCCGTATGTCTATAATAATCTGCAATCACATAAATAGAGACAGTATCATAATGCATAAGGGCAAAGTTCATTTATTACAGGCAATTTATACACACTTCATGAGTGGTAACATTTCTCAAATATAAGGAGCAAGCTCCTCACAGCACCTGGTAACGCTGAAGCTGTGTCGCTATTTCTGCTTATAAAGAGTCATGTGGCACCTTACAGAGTAAACAGAAATATTAGAGCACAAGGTTTCATGGGTGAATACCCACTCCGTCGGATACATGCAGTGGAAGTGACCAGAGGCAGGTATAAATATGCAGGCAGGGATCAGGCTAGAGATGAGGTTAGCTCAATCTAGAAGGTTAGTTCTGCTAGAAGAGAGAGTTCTGCCTCCCTGATTGAACTAATCTCGTTATCTCTATCCTGATTATAGGAAATCTTCCTCCTCGAGTGAACACTAGGGGTACCAAAGCTACCAGTTAGGAAAAAGCCTGAGGAAAGGTGCATTTTGTAGCATTTCCTGGACAGGCTTTAGTTTAGATGCATTTCCAGAAGTGAAGGCCTCCTGCTATCTCCCTCAAGCCTCATGCTTGGAACATTTAGATTAATTGTTCTAGACCGACACAAAAAGTGCCATGGGTCAGACTGGGAGCAGTGATCTCTGAGCTATCTAGACAAGAGGAATGTTAAGGCTCCAGGACTGTAGCTGGTAAGTAGCACTTGAAATTTCCTATCTTGATCCCTGTCTTCTGTGCCGTTGCTGGTGATCTGCAGCTCACTGTATGCACTGGTGTGGCTCTGAACTGAGCCCACTCATGGACTAGCCAGTGCAACTGTACCTTTGAGTGGCGTTTGCCTTTCATTTTAGCATTTACAGGGCAGGCTATACTCCTGCTCATCTGTTGTAAGTATTCAGTTTAGACTGATTTCAATAGGTTACTTCTTGCTTTGGTCCTGGAATTCTGCATCAGCACGTACATCATTAGATCAGCATGCGACTTCGGAGGGCACAATGATAGGGGAAGAGATTCCTGGAGAAATATTTGACACATTGAGGTTGTACAACGTCTCATATCTAAAGGGGACTGTATGGCTTATCATTTAAAGATAAGTAAAATCCAGACTCTTAGAAGTTCTACTCCAGCCCAATATGAACTACTGGGAAGTTGTTTAGATTCCTTGTGCCTCAATTTAATATACATAAAATGGGCATACTATGCCTATGGCTTTGGGAGCTAGGCTGTAAGGCTTTGCTAATTAGCAAAGAAAGTGCTTTGAGAGGCTTGGTTGACAGGCACTACAGACACATGAAGCATTATAAAAGTGTCTCTAAACAGAAGTCAAGATTTTGCTTCACCAGACCAAGTATTTAACCCAGTGTGACAAAGCAGCGGACACACACGGAAAGACGATTGTAGCTCTTAGAATTTCCTTATTTATTAAAGAGCAGAAAGAAATTTTTGCTTAAATTCTATACGTAAAAAAGTAACAGTAAAATTTGCTTTTAAAGTTTTTCCACCGAAGAAAATTGTGAAATAAGTTCTCTTTTTATTTAAAAAAAATAATTACTCGACAAAGACACCACACTATATTGCATGCTGATAATCATTCCTTTCTCTGACAAGGCCCCGCTAAAACATACCGTTGAACAGTATATGTAAGCAAATGAACCACCTCCATCTGGACTAAAAGTCTCTCCAGCTATTTCAGCCACACAAGCTAGTGGGATCTCTGTTTTACAAGCTCAGCTCTTTAGTAAAAGAAATTTCAAGTGGACACTAAAGTATTTCACTAAGATGATGAAATATTAAAATTATAAAGCACATTTTTTGCAATTCGTAAATATACTACATTAGAAATTTCAGTTGTTAGGGATCCATTCACCGTAGATAGTTTATTCTGTATTCAAGGTAATTACAAAGACAAAGCTTTACTTCCTGCATGCTTTCCTGGGCACAGAACCAGTAGAGTTAACTACATGATGTTTGACTGGAGAGTACTTGGAATTCACTCTCTCATAGGCAAAGACTAGATAAGGAGTGTTACCAGTAACAAAGAATAAAAGATATACAACGTTGATTATAAATTAAATTTGTTCTTATCTGCTCCTTTTGCCTTAGTCTCCTAAATACGTTCAGATTCTTCCCTATAGAAAACACTTGTTCCGTATTTCTCATCGCAGCAACCACCCAGTCACTAGTGGTGATTAGAATATGTGGAAGAGACCTTGATTCTGAATACGTGGATGCGCAGATGGGAAGCAATCTGATTGCACACACTGATGCAGTAGCGGAGCAAATCAAAGAGGGAAAAGATCTGCAAAGGGAAAAAAGCGGCATGTGTTAGATATATCTATACTGGACAGGAATGTACCATGTTTCACCTACCCTTCATGTCATCACAGTCTCTCTAAAAGCATTAAGGACTGCTCAAGTCCTTCTCTCCCTCCACTAAAGGTTTATTCCTACAGTCTCTGAAAGCACCAGGCTTTCTTCATTTTTCAGCTTAGAATTTAAATTGACGTATCAATAAAAGAAATTGTAGTGACTGTAGAAAGCTTTTGTAAGAGGTCCCATGAACTGTGGACATTAATGATTTCCAGTGTGGAATTCTGATCTTTCTTTGGGACAAAATTTACACAACGCTGTATTTGAATGTATTTTGAAGTGTTTCATTGTAATGGGAATGCTTAAGTTTCGGCAGTGTAATTTACGCAGGTTGAACCTTTGTTACACACCAAGCTCCCAACTGAAACATATGCTCCAGTGAGCACAAACTGAATGTTCTGTAATTCCCTAATAGATAGGGGAGACATAGCTATATAGCCAAGACTTCCTCTGTGAGACTGGTCCTGGTAGCTATCATTGCTCTGATGCTACATGAATTTCAGGAATTCCACCAGTGGGTTTGAGTGTTATAGAGCTTTCGCTGCGGTGCATCCCAAAGTGTGGAAATTACGTTCCTGCAAAAAATACATCTCAGCACATTTCTCCCCAATGGGTTCTAACCCTAGGACTTTGAGTACTGCTCATTCAACATGGCTTTAAAACTGTGTTTAAACAGAGTGGGGTCCATAAGGCAACCAAACCATGTTTCAGCCAAGTTAGCCTGAACCCTGTTTAAAACAGATTCAGGCAAGAAGTTTCCCCATGTCCATGCTGCTTTGTTTGAGTCATCTGTGCACAACTGGTACAAACTGCGTGTGATCTGTACACAACTGGCACAAACTCTGTATGCGTGTGCGGAGTTTGAGCAAACACGAAGATGCACAAAAGATCATTAATAAACAGAAAATACAATGACCTACTTACCATGGCAATCCAAAGCACGATATATTCATCAATAAAGCTGTTAAAGTACTGGTCCAAGAACAAAAGTGCTGGACCTATGAATGCTGTATCATGCAGGTGCATTTCACTTTTGGTCATATGTGCAACCTATTAAAAAAAGAAACAGAATAGTCTAAACAAAATTCATTTTGACCCAATATTTTCAGCTGATTACTAACACTGTGGTATAGAGTATTTTAATGAAATGTCACCAAAAAAATATTGCAATATAAATTACATGCTGCTGGTTCATTCCTTAGTGCGCTATGACAAATTCTCAAGAAACATGTGTGTTGTAGGTACCAATTAGAACCACTACAGATTCATGGGATACACAGAAGCAGCATCAAATCACTTGGACTACAATGAAGGAAGGGTGTGGCTAGTCCATTAGGGGAACTGACATTGTGGGGAAGGTAGACCTTTGAGAACTACAAAGACCATCTTACACAATAACAAAGATAAAGGAAAAGAATCAATGACTGAGGCACTTACCACCAATTTGTTAGTTATCTTAGCAGATACAAAACCAAAAGTAAGTATATACAGGCAAGGATGCTTTTCAAAGAGCTGCACAGCAGATTTCTTATAGATCATTGCAGCTAATATGATCACTGATCCAATATGAAGAAAGGGTGAAAGGACACTTGTTCCCTATAGCGAGGGAGAAGAAAGTGTTAGTTTAATGAAAAGTGCACACAACTGAACAACAGAGGTGTGTGCATGTTATTAAAATTAAAATGTGCGTGTTTGAACTGACTTGTGCCAGTAGTGAAATGTGATTGAGCGCATCAGCTGACAATGTGGTTGGAACCTTTGGTTTGAAGGTCTCATAAGTTGTGTGTTATATGAAGGAAACATGCCATTTCAGCAACAAAACAAAAATGTATGTAGGGGGTGGAGGGGCGGGCAAAGGCTTTGAATTGCAAAAATGGTGTTGTGGTTATCTTCTAACTCCTGTACAACAGGAAGGAGATGATTCTGTTCTTAAATGACCGGGGCCCAAACGTGTGTATGTGTGTATAAGGGTGATAATACATTTTTGTTAAGATCTCAATGCTCAAAAGCAAGATATAAATTAAAAAACTAACTCAACTGGCACAAACACAAAAAACAGACTTCTAAAAAGTTCCTGAAACCTTCCACAACTCTCTCCACCCCTCCAAAAAAAATAAAAAATCCCTTAAGAAAGAAGTCTGACAAGAATATTAACTTTGACTTTTATCTCTTCTGGAAGGTCAATAGCTTTCATATTCTTGTCAGATACAAAAGCACCAAATAAAAAGCATGTGTATCAGAGAGGGAGTTTGGTTTGGAAAATTCATGGATTTTAGAAGGCAAGGTCATGTAGAACATAAGAACGGCCAAAGTGGGTCAGACCAATGGTCCATCTAGCCCAGTATTCTATCTTCCAAAAGTGGCCAACACCAGGTGCTTCAGAGGAACGAACAGAGCAGGCAATCATCCAGTGATTGCTGTCCACTCTCAGCTTCTGGCAAACACAAGCCAGACAAACTCGGACCATCCTGGCTAATAGCCATTGATGGACCTATCCTCCATGAACGTATCTAGCTCTTCTTTTAACCCTGTTATAATTTTGGCCTTCACAACATCCGGTGCCAACGAGTTCCACAGGTTGACTGTGCGTTGTGTGAAGAAGTACTTCCTTGTTTTTGTTTTAAACTTGCTGCCTATTAATTCCATCGGGTGACCCCTACTTCTTGTGTTATATGAAGGAGTAAACAACATTTCCTTATTCACTTTCCCCACATCAGCCAAGATTTTATAGACCTCTATCATATCCCCCTTTTCATCTTGGAAAAGAGATGACAAAGTCCCAGTCTTTTTAATCTCACCTCATACAGAAGCTATTCCATACCCTTAGTATTTTTTGTTGTCTCTCTCTGCCCATTTTCCAATTCTAATATACCTTTTTTTGAGATGGAGCGACCAGATCTGCACACAATATTCAAGACGTGGGCATACCATGGATTTATATATTGAGGCATTATGACATTTTCTGTCTTATTACCTATCCCTTTCCTGACAGTTCCTCACTTTTGGTTAGCTTTTTTGATTGCCACTACAGAGTGAGCAGATATTTTCAGAAAACTATCCACAATGACCCCAAGATTTCTTTCTTGGGTGGTAATACAAAATGATGGGGTCTAAATTAGTTATGTACAGAGGACTAAAGTCAAAGCATGGGAGGTGATTTTATCATTCACCCATTTCAAATCCATCCTTTAAAAACCTTTTCTCAATTCTAAAAACTATTTTTATTTAGACAAGATTTATCCCTTTTTTCACCTAGTAAACTAGGTGAAAGTGGATTTTACACCAAAAGCAGACATTCAGTTAACACACCTGAAAGCAGATGAGTTTTCTATAAAACCTCATGCAAACTACACAGCACTCAGAAAAGAAGGTAACATAATAGATTCATAAAAACAGAACAAAAGCACTCACAGCTATAGTTGATCCATTTTTGCCAACACCACCTGTGAAGATCACACCAAAATAGTTTGTGCAGGAGAATATGGTTCCTGCAACAGTACAGAGAGCTGGGAATATTTTCATTTGAATGTTCAGCACTGGAATCTTGACAATAGAGAAATAAAAAGATTAAAATATGTACAATTAATCTAAAATCATGTTTACCTATGTCAAGTAAACTCAAACACTCCACTTTTCTAATGCCACATTTGGGTTTTCCTCTCTCCCCAAAAATCAGTTAATATCAGTTTAAATTTATAGGAAAGAAATTTGGGAGAAGGCTGTATTTTCTCACCCACCATTTAGCAAAATTCCCTGATCTTCTTCTGTATTTGTATTTAATTACTGGAGAAGAACAGTCACATAGCAGAATCTGTCTTCTAGTATTATCTTTTACAACGCTGGACACTTACCAACCAACCTCTAAAGCCAACCCAGATAGGCCTCAGCACGGAGAGAACAGAGGCCTAGCATGGGCCAAAGGATAGACCCCACACTTAGTATCCCAGTCCTGAGTGCAGATATCAGTGGGGATTAATATGTGAAGACCCATAAACTGGACTACACCCCAGAGGACAGACCAGGTATAAAGAGAGGAGTCATGATAGGGAACAGCAGAGAGGCAACCAGCCACTAAGATTACTTTTCAAAGTAAGAGGGGAGTGGGTGGCTGGGTGAGTAGCAAGGGAGTGAGAAATGAGGGCAAGATGGACTGGGAAGGAAGACTACTAATCCTCTCTCATCTTTTTGGCGTAGTGCCTTGGGAGGAGAAGTCATTATAAGAAGAAAGGGAACCACCCAGAAACAAAAGTCCCCCAGCCGTATCCATCCAACTGCTAAAAGATGACTTGAACCCTCCAGTAACAAGCATCTACACACATGCCTCTTCCAAAATGAGTAAACATTCTCCGTAGTGAAGGTTCTCCATACGTTTATTTCATATGGGACCCTAAATGGGTTCAAGTTGTTTTTATTTTAGTATTTTGAATTGCATGCCCAGTTTGGCTTTGAGGCTTTTCTAATAGAGAATTCTTAGCACTTACATCATTTAAATAGTGGTATTTCTCTCTATAAATATTTCTTGTGATTTGATTATTTTCCTTTATCAGTTCAGATTCATAGCAGGTAGTGTGGCAGAACAAACTGGGCTAGTCATTATAGAAGGTTTAAATCAACTTCTCCCTGTAAACTTTCCAATTAACTGAGTGTATCTTTTTGCCTAGTAAAGCATTAGACAAATTTCTTGACCGCCTTTCTACATGGTCTTCAGCTGTTATGTATGGCAAACTCCACTTACTACACGAATTAAAAATAATGCACAGTGCTTATCCAACATTTCATAAATATTGCCCTAATTAATCAGTCGTAACAGTGCCCATGTGAGGCATTATCCTTATTTTACTGATAAGGAAACAGATAAGAAAGGCTTAAGTAATTTACCCCATGTCACAGAGGCCAGGTCTACACTGGCCGGGGAGGGGAGGAGGACGACCTAAGATACACAACTTCAGCTATGTGAACAGCGTAGCTGAAGTCGACGCATCTTAGGTTGACTTACCTGGGCGTCCTCCCGGCAGCGAGTCGACCCTTGCCACTCCCCCGTCGACTCCGCTTTTGCCTCTTGCGGCAGTGGAGTTTGGGAGTCGATAGGGAGAGTGCTTGGGACTCGATAGATCGCTACCCGCCGATCCAGCGGGTAGTGTAGACGTACCCAGAATGAGTGGCTATCAAGACTGGGATTTGAATTCTGGGTTCACAGGCTCATGCTTGCACCTCTCCATTATTCTACAGTATCAGGGAATTGACCCTTATGCAGAGGAGCAGCCCTGAAGTCTTTATTTTGACAATTCAGGTGGGACTTGAATAGTGCTGGTCTGGAGCACAGGGGTCAAATTCCACCCTTAATTCAGAAATACATATACTTTCTATCTATTATTCCTGGAACAGGAATAACAGTTATTGAGCTCAGCACCAGACCAACCTCACATGACATGAAATCTATACCCAGCACATTCAACAGAAGAATATTTTTTACTAATTGTTGCATTTCATTTCACTTCCAGTATAACAGGAACAAAAATCAAAAGAATAATCTATTAAGAGCGCCACCTAACCTCACTACTCCACTGAAAACCGCCAAATGGGAATCTCACCTGCGGTAATACTCACCGCCTCTCAGAAAACCCTTGATTTCAGAGTCTTACAGAATGCAGTGGTGCTTTAGCCAGATTTAAGGAGAAACTCCGTAGATAGAGAGAAGGAAGCAAGTATACTGCATATTTTACTGGATACAAAAGGCCAATAAAAAGCAATAATGGATGATAGCACAGTTAACTCTCTCAGATTTGCCTGCTTTCTAATTATTAGAGGGAAAAGTGGAATGTTTGAGTATATATCTGAGGTATTTTCATTAAATAAAATAGGTTTTTCAAACAGAAATTAACCCAAAATCCCTCAGAGAGGTAAACAATGTCTTTTTCTCTGTCAAAAATTAAATACATAACAAAACAAAAGGTTGACAAATATCAGAACAGACTAAATGAAGTATCAGGGAAAGTCATAACTCCCATGGCAATCCTGGGAAAAGTTTTTGTCTTCTGAAGAAATGCATCCATAAATCTAATAAAAAACACTGGACTTCAAAATGCTTTCTTCTTTTTGTAGCTAGTGAAACAAACCTTTATACCTCCCGAAATCTGGTATATTAATAGCTATTTGCTGCAGCAAAAATTGCTGGAAAGGATTAAATTTATTAAATAATAAGCGAAGACTTTCCAAGCTCTAAGCAATAATACAAGCAAATTTCCTTCACATTGAATTGTACCAGAAATTGCTTTTGCAGCTAAACAGTTTTTCACAACAATTGGAAACAGAAAGCGAGTACTTATTTTATAGTACAGAAGTGTTTTTGTTTTAATGGCAGCCAGGCATCATGCTTAAATAGCTGCTGCAGACAAGACAAGACAAGACAACACACTTTTGAGAAGTAGTTCTGTCTACATGAATTCACGAGACTTCAAATCACATCCTTTAGGTGGTATTACTTATGTTTGTCTACAAGCTCTGAAATCAAATACACGCTGTGGCAGAAGCCTGGTAGATCTTTAACCAAGTCAGGCCCTTATTTTGGGCATTCTGTATACGGCAGCGTAGATTTCAGGATCTATTTGGCTATAACAGATTTAGAGTGAAATATGTTGCATTGTAACACAATTAAAGAGTCACTGTTAATTTTTTTTTTGAACATTTTGATGCTTTTTAATAAAATTAACAAGATTTTTTTTCAAACCACCTTAGGAAGTGATTTTATCAGCTCTTCAAAGTTAAGCCAGGTCAGCACCTGAATGGAAAACCTTCAGGGAAATCATGCTTCCGAATGTAATGCTGGCAATTTATTAGGTAGCACATTTCTCTCGGAGTCAATTCTACACCAGCATCCCAGGCTGGTTTTAGATGGTGCTGATATAAAACTGAGTTGCTGAGCACCCTTAGGCCTCAAGCCAGCAAGCTGATCCAAATAGGCCCATACCTTAAACCTACACTGAGCCTCAGTAAAATCAGCTGGGATCTGCATGGATCCAACCACGCAGACCAGCTTACAGGATTGGGACCACAGCCATTAAAAATCTTAAGGCAATTTTCATAAGGGAGAGAGTGTTAGCACCTGTGTTCTGACCAATTGCAATTATGGGTAATTACTATGCTCCATTCCAAAAAATTCCCCCTGTAATTTCAATTTGATAAAGCATTCTTCTCTTTCTGACTGAAAATTGTTATATATTGTTGATATCTATGTCGAACAGTTCACCCAGAGGTGCAGGTTTCCACTGGTGGACAAAGTAATTTTCTATTGGTAAACGCCAGTCTGTAAAGTGATTTTGGATCATTCTACATGAATCATGGTACAGCATGCAAAAGAATGACTGCTTTTCATGTGGTGCTGGTAAAACCAGAATGCACCATCACTGCCATTTATTAGATATGAAATTCATTCAGGTTCTTCAAGAACACAAAACTTTTAATCTTATGGGAAAATAAGATCTTTCCCTCCCAAAGGAAACTGATACTGTTCTAAATATGGTGCTCTTCCAGATGTATACCAGATTAGAAAAGACAAGAAGCAGAATAATCAGAAATATACATTAAATTTAACATACAGTATGAGCAAAATTACCATTGATTGCCAAAAAGGTGGTCCTCCAATCACGGCCAGCAAATGCATGATTATTATGAAGATTTGCACTTCAGTCACATCAATTCTGATTAGGTACAAAAAAGCCAGAAAAGCAGAATTATTAGAAGCAATCTGAAGTCAATTATTTGCAAACTCAGCAGGTTTCCTCTATCATGCACAATAGAAAAGACTCAATACTGGGAAAAAATTGAGAAGGCATCAATAATTTATTACACAAATCTATTTTTGCGTAATAAGTAAAATCCATGCTGTAACGTAACTATTTGATTAATTTCACTGCTTAATAAAAACCCATCTTGTCAAAAGGAATAGTTGGAACTCACTCACTTATATTGACCTAAACTAGTTGCAGAAATAAATACAAAAGTTGAACCTTGCCCACCAAATAAAAATGTGTGTGTTAATTGCAGGGGTGAGGAGAGGAATCCCCCTTTATACTCCTTCCTCTGCCATCCTGTAAATTACATTGTTTTGAAAAATATCAAACTTGCAGCTAAAATATACAAGCAACATAAAACCCCATGGAGCTTGTGCAAATGTAAACTGTACAAATTAACGTATTGCTAAAGACTACAGTTCAAATATGCAGCAAGAATAGGAAACCCTTTTTAGTTATAAGTGTGGCAACTGTCCTCAGAGCAGATGCAGGAAGGAAAGCCTTATAGACAAGGCTGCAGTGAAGGAAGTAAGAATTTGCTTTAAGTCTCACTGCGAGCAAGAGGGAAAAAACAAGGGCACAGAAATCAATGCCAGAAAATGAAATTATAGAAAAAGAACTAGGCCAAAAAATTTAGAAAGAAAATGGGGTCTGCTATGGCATATAACGTGAATAAGTTTATGAAGTTTCTAAGGGAATACTATGATTTTTGCGGTACATAACATTAATTAGTATATACTGCCTCATAAGGGAAGAATGTGCCATCAGACTATAGAGATCTGTCCAAATATTGACAAGGTATCTTAGTTTGAATTGTAAAATACCTAAAAAAGGACTCCAAGATCAGCCAATGCACAGGTGCCACTTACATTATCAATGATATTTGTATGCGTATCAGAGAAAAACGGACTCCATGCTTTTAAACTAGCTACTGAAAGTATAAAATCTGTATCTGTGGACTTGACTATATTGAATATTAGATTCCTGTGTACCACCCCCATACTCTCTACTGAATCTCTGACCTAGTTCTGCTGTAGATCCTCTTATCTGAAACTCCTCCCTCCCAACCCAACCCAAATTTCTTTATCTTTAGAAACAAAATGATATGAACAAGAGGTTCTTTGGTTAGGATGTGACTAGATAGTTACTTTTGATACATACATGTTTAATGACAAAGGGAATGAATCAGGATGAAAAGAAGCTGAACAGCTGACCTGGTGTGCGGTGTTTTCAATAAGGGGGAATTAGATTCAGAAGCAGACTCAGGAGATTAAGCAAGCGGCAAAGATGATCCACTCTGTCTTGGATGGAGTTGGGTGCACCTCAGCTATTTTTTGCTTGATATATGAAACAGCCTTTTGGAAGGGGAAGGGCCAGAAGTATAGAATTACAAAATAAAAATGGATGGGAAACTAAGTGCAACGTCCCCGACACAATACACGATTGTAAAGTAAACAGCATATTTAATACAGTGAACAAGCAATTGTCTCTAATCCTCAAATCCATAAATGCCAAAAAGGCATTCAATAGGCTCTCCTGTTGTCCTATTTTAAAATTCAGAAATACCCAGAACGGCTAAAACATATAGGACGTGGCTCATCCTTAGACCTTCCCTGATAATATGGGAAAGCGATAGGGTGAAATTACTTACCAATAGTTGTGCATTTAATGTAATCGTCTCTCATCTTTAGATATAAAGCTCCTAACTCTAAGCTGTTGATTCCAGCTACCAGGAAGCAGGGTGCAAAATCACTAATGTCTCTACAGTATAGGTCCACTTCTTTCCCATCAAAGAGACTTCCCGAACAACTTCCTAAGATGCGAAGCAAAGCTGGCAGAGAGAAAAAGACTCCAAGTATAATTCCCTTTCCTCTGTAATACATCTTTCCTATATATCCATTATACCAGTGTGAGAGCAGTAACCATGTCGGTCACCTTATAGGCTGATTTCAATGTGATTAATCCTGTTGGGCAGTCAGAGCCGTTTGCAGAAAAATATTAGCGAAAAAGGTTGATAGTCACCTGAAGATCTGAAACCTCAGCCCCCATCCAAACAGACGAAACATCTAACACGTTTCAGAAAAATCTTCCAGAGCTGCAAACATTTGGCCTGTGCAAGAACAGTGAGCTACCACGTGCCGGAATATATTTCTATATTAATGCCCAAGCCAAGAAAATGCTTAGGAACTGCTTCCTCTCAATCAATACGCTCATTTGACTAGACAAATGGGAAGGATTTGGAAATCATCTCCTCCTGGGGTGCTTCTAGTAGGGTTTTGCAGGAATCTGTTGGTCTAATGCTATTTAATATCTTTATCAATGATCTGAAAGAAAGTATAAAATCATAGTTGATAAAGTTGAGGATGAAACAAAAATTAATGGAGTGGTAAATAATTCTAAGGACAGGTTCAGTTCTAAACAGTGATCTAGAGTGCCTGATAAGCTGGGATCATTTGAACTATTTTAAATACTGCCAAATGCAAGGTCATACATCTAGAAACAAAGAATGCAGATCACACTCACAAGATGTAGGAATTCTGGAAGGCAGTGACTCTGAAAGGGACTTTGGGGTTATAGTGGAAACCAACTGAATATAATCTCCCAATTCAATGTAGTGGTTAAGAGGGCTAACTCAACCCTTGGATGCATAAGCAGGTGAATATAGAGTAGGAGTAGGGAGATGATATCATCTCTATCAACAGCATTCGTGAGACCACTACTGAAATACTACGTCCAGTTTTGGTGTCCACTCTTCAAAAAGGATGTTGAAAATCTGGAAAGTCTTCAAAGAAGAACTACAAGAATGACTCAAGGTCTGGAAAACCTGCCTTATAGCAAGACATTTAAGAAGTTCAATCTATATAATTTATCAAAAAGAAGGTTAAGAAGTGAATTGACCAGTATCATAAATTCCTACCTGGAGAGGAGATTTCTGATAGTAGGTGGCTCATTAATCTAGTAGACAAAGTTATAATAAGACCAAGTTTCTGGAAGATGGAACTAGACAAATTCAGCCTGGAAATAAAGTGAACAAATGATTGGAACAACTTACCATGGATATGGTGTATTCTCTATTATCTGAAGTCTTTATTTAAAGATTGGATGTCTTTCTAAAAGATATACGTTAGTTCAATCAGAAACTATGGGATTGATGCAAGAATTATTGTATGAAATTCTCAGGCTTGTTACACAGAAGGTGAGACTAGATGATCACAATAGTCCCTTCTGATCTCAAAAACATAAATATAGGGCTCTACCTAACAAACATTCTTGAAGCTAGGACAATGTAGGAGACCACCACTTGGGAAATGGGAACAGAAGGTCGGTAATGGGAAGAAGAAACACTGTATTCCTTCATTCATCTAGCTAGAGGACAAACTCAGAATGCTTGAATATGGGATCTCCTTCCAGAAGGACCTGAGCACTAATGGGATGAGTGGGAGTCAATCTATTTCACACACCACAGGAGTAGAGGTATGAACAGGAAGAAGTGAAGGCTTTTGAATTCTTATACAACCGTGAGTGAGTCATTACCAGTGTTTATTATAATTCTGAAGTAACTGAGTTGCTAAACTGCTTTTTAACAAGAAAAATAAAGAAAAAAATATTGGCTAATTAGGAAATACCTTAATGAAGACCTTGTAAATTTAGGCGTTGATAAAAAGTAGATAAAGGATTACTTGGAAAATTTTAACGTGTCAGCTGTACATATTTTAACACATATAAAGCACTTTCAAGGTAAAATGTTCTAATTATTATTAAGGAGCAATAAACTTCCTTGAACCATGGATTTATTTTTGAAAATCTGGAAGAACTGGGCATATACCAGTAAACTGGAGCAAGAAAAACACGGCAGTGGCAGAAGCCTGATTGATCAGTTTAAATCCAGACTGAGTAAATCACTAAAAAGCTGTGCTGTTAAGAACAAGACTGCACTGGCCCCTAGCGAAGATGGACTATATCTATGATACTTAAGCTGTTTTTGCAAACACCTTACTGGAAGTCACCAATATTGCTATGCAATATAAGCTTTAATTTAAAAAAAAACCACACACATTTTTGGCCCTTCTGTCTGCAAAGGGCACTTTCCAAATGTAAGCTGTTTTTAAGTAATTAGATTAATGAACTATAAAGCACTGGGTAATATGCAATCCATGACATTTTTAGTAAGGAATATTTAGAATTTATATTTTTAACTCAAAGAAATAGAAGTTTACATGCACCAAACAAGTGTCATAAAAAGCACAATAAATGTTAGGAACATGACATTACATTACAACCCATGGAAAATTTTTGGCTTAAATACACAAACGCCACAAAGATGAGAAGAAAAAGAGAGAAAAAAAAATGTGGGATTTGGAAGTTAGGGTCACAAGTGAAGGGAGGAGAACCTTTGGACCCAGAAGGCCTTTTCTACCTCTACCTTAAATAAAAAAAAAAAAATCAGACACACAGATGATCTTCTCTGGTCCAGGGGGCCTGACCCTATGGATGGGAACCACAGAGCAGGAGAGGTAGACCTAGCAGAAAAAAGGGAGCCCGTCACATTTCAGGGTCTGATTCTAGTTTTCCTTTTGCCTTTCTTGTGCTATTTTCTTATTTCGTTAAATGTAATGATAAAACAAAACAAAACAAAACAAAACAAAACAAGAAAGCAAACAGCACAAATACTAATGCCAAAGTAAGAGGACTCAGCAGAAAGCTTCTTGATTGGGATATTTTCAGCACCCCAATCATTTTGGACCACTCTTCCTGACAGTTCTGACTGAAAGGCTGACAGTTCTTTTTACTGGTGCTTCCTCATTTGGTGGAGTCATATCCGCTCAGCAGAAAGTTTTTCATAGGATAAGGAAGAGGAAAAAGGCACAAACGGCGGATCCCTGATAAATATGAAAACAAAAATAAGTATTTTTCTCTTGTGTGATTACCCCAAGACAAGATCCAAAACCACAATGGTTTTCTATAACTGGGCCAGATCCTCATCTTACGTAAATCAGCTTAGTTCCATTAAAGACAACTAATACAACTAGTACAGTGTACTTCTTTTCACATAGGCACTTGAATTTTAATTACCCAGAATAATCAGGAGAACCACACTTACATTTTTAGGCCCTCCAGAAACATAAGCCAACTATCTGCTTGTTATTCTTTATTAATATTTATACTGCTGTAATGCCCAGAGGCCCCAAAGAAGGTCAGGCCTGCATCATGCAAGGCACTGTATCACCACAGACCCAACCTTGAACAGGCAAAGCATCACAGAATTAGAGATGAAAGATATCCTTTAAATCATCCACTCCACCTCCCTGCCAATGAAGAAGATTCACTTCAGGTCTAGGAAGCCTTTTTTTTTTTTTTAATATTGTAATTTAGAAAAGAAGAAAGGGCTAAGCAAACTGTTAAATTTGAAACTTGAGAAAAACCATGCAACAAAGAAAAATATACTGATTTGTAGCAAACGGACATTGCAAAAGGACAACAGAAAAAAGTAATTCTGTACTAACTTAAGGAACTAAACAAAAACATTACAGAGCATCTACCATTGTAGCTGCTGAAATTTATTCGTTTTAGTTCTGAACTCAAATTCAATGCTTATTTACAATCGCAGCTTAATTACAGCTGAACTATTGAATTAATAAGATCACCTTCCCAACTTCACCCTTAATGTCAATGCAGGTGCAGAACTAAACTAAAGGATGTTCAACAATAGCTATTCTTAAACCTATTTAAGAATTCTAGTGGCTCCAAACACACAAACATTTGGGTCTTCCTGCATTTTGCAAGTAGTAAAACTGGAACTCCCCCGCAGTGCAACATTTCTATTGTCTAATCTGTTCATCAATATTTGTTTACAAATAAGGACTTTTCCCCAATTGAATACAAAAACTGTGCTCATACAACATTATGGTGAGGTCTTCCACCCACAAAGTCAGGAAATTCAAATGTAAGGGCTTTCTAACTTCTAACTGTATTTTGTATTACTCTAGATGATGTTACTCAAGTGGTCCAGTGTGATTCTGTAGGAAGAGTTTAAGTGTCAGGTCTATGACAAAAGTTAATAGCACTTTTAAAAAAGTGTTTTAATTTGTGTATCCTTATATATAAATACACTGAGTCTCAGAAATAAAACAAACTAGAAGTAATATTAAATCCAGAGAGAAAAATACATTAATAAACTGAAAATTGCTAGTGAGGAAAATATTTTAAAGAGTATTTCAGTTAAATGAACAAACACTAGAAAGCAAGGAAATTCTGTTACACTAAAATGTTTCATTGTTCATCTTCTGCCTAAATTCACTAAACTACCAGATGCTTATACAATAGGCATCCCAACACTGACAGTGAGTCAATACCTGCATGACAGCGTACTGTATTGTATTTATCAAAGCCATGTGCATGAGCACAGACAATACACCAATTCACTCTTCACTTACAAAACCATCTCTCTCTTCTCACTCTTCACATATCACCAAGTCTCCATACCATCTTCCCTCATGACAGCTGCTGGAAACCTAACTATCATAGAAGAGATGCAGGGACACAGGGACGTAGGGTCACATTCCCCTCCCACCCCCCAGCCCCACGATTTTTGCCAGGGTTTATATGCTCTGAACCCTGCTGCATACCATCAGAACCTTTATATTGTGCCCCCTATCATCAAGTTGCAGGTCATTTCTGACCATTTAAACATTTCTACAGAAGTATAATTCCCTACAGCTTCAACTGCCTAAAGCCCCCTATGCATTTGGGTTTCTCTACGTAACTCTGCCACATAAACAATAGGGAAACTTGAAGTCTGCAACTGCAATGTCTACAAGCAAACTGCCAAAGTATAGGGGGGTTAAGATACCTCCAAACAAGGTGAAAATGTTTAAGAGATCAAGTGAACGGGGAAAAGAGCAGCCTGGGGAAATGAGATGGTTTGAACGTCGTTAACTCTGCATTTCCATAATTTTCAACTTTTTTTAAAAAAATTTAACTTGACTAGTTGCCTAGGATTCCATTGTTTCTTAAAAATGTCAATGCTCTGAAGTATTTTCCCTCCCAGTTACTGATCCTTACTTGCACATTTAAGTGTAAGTGTTTCTCTCCAGGAAGTTTCTTAGGTGTTTTTTCTTAATTCATTCAATCAAGAATAAAACAATAGTCCCCATGTCATATAGAAGTATATATTCAATTAAATTAGATTATACCTGTCTTTATTAGCCTTCTTTGGATTCCTGATTGCTAGATTGGCCTCCACATGACCTCAAAACTACACTTCCACATTTCATACCTTTCAGCCCAGCAGATTCAGAGCTGGACTATGATGTTTTCACTCCTAGGCCAGTGCACAGTTTAACTTCAATGCAGCTGGTTTTGCAAAAAGCATATGGAGTCCCTGTACAGCTTAGAAACTCTCCATGACATAAGTCCATTAATTCATATTTGTGTGGTGGGATTGTATGTTTCAGAAATGATGCTGGGGACATTTTGCATATGTTTGGGATGGAAGACTTTGACCCAGGCCAAGTTCAGATTGTGGTTTCTAAAATTCCCCAGAGTTTACATGGAGGTTAGAAGTCCAGAGAAGTGTACAGAAAGTTAAGGATGCCCTTCAAATCCTTTTAGGGTTTATGACCTCCACAAAAAATCATTTCATCAGTTCACCTTTGAACTGAAGACAATTTACCTCCCAAGAGACAAGTATGAGAATGACTAAGTAACGAGAACTGGGGCTTTTACAGCAAATGCCTTCTCTTCAAGTGTAACTGTAATGTCGTTACTAGGATGCACTAATATCTTGATTAAACTTTTCCTTCCTTTGCTTGTTATACTACCATTTCCTGAGTAATTTTTTCCAATCCTTCATATCTGTCAACAAGAAGGTATTTAGAAGTCATAACATCTAACCATGCTCAGAGCAGGTCTAATTCACATGTTGCTTAAAATGCCATAGGCGACCATGGCCCAGGTACAATAATAGCTCCCAACATTAACACAACTGGAGCTGAACTAGAGTGGGAATTTTTGAAAAAAAAAGTCCCCTATTGTTCTTGTGCCGCAAAAACTAAATAATAAACACAGGAGTATAATACCAGTTTCCATTTATGCAGAGTGCTACAGCACAATAAATATAATTGGACAAAAAAAACCCACCTCTTAGGGTAGAAGTTCTAGAACTTTATGTTGTTTTATTGAAATCTTTTGTGTTTTTAAGTTGAGACAAAAAGTTACCCTTGTATTCCTGGAATGTTTCAAGCCAAAGTCCTCTATGCCAGGATGAGCAGGGATACAAAAATACATGCTCTGAAGCGTCCCTAGCCTCTGTCTGCCAGAACCTGGGAGTGGACAACAGGGGATGGATCACTCAATGACTGTCTGCTCTGTTCATTCCCTCTGAAGCACCTGACGTTAGCCCGGTATCCTGTCTTCTGGCAGTGGCCAGATAGACCAATGGTCCTCTCACCCAGTACGGTCATTCTTATGTTCTCGCAAGCCAAAAAGGTAGTGAAAATTCTCTCTCTTCAAGCTTCTACTAAAATTGTAACAGCGCCTATAAAACATTGTTTGGTCAATACTGGCAATTTTAATAAGAAATCTAAAGTTGCTCACTGAAATTTGTCACTTTGCTCCATAAAGGTGATACTTTTCAAAGGTTCATAGATTTTAAGGCCAGAAGACCATGATCATCATGTAGTTGGAAATCCTGTATACCGTCAGTTAAGGAAGCTCACTCAGTAATCTCTCCATCAAGCCCATAATTTCTGTTTGAGTTACAGCAGCTCTTTAAATCAAGAGTGGATATCTTTCTAAAAGTCTTCAAGTGATGGAGAACCACGTCCCCAGGTAAGCCGTTCCAATGGTTAATTACCTTCACTGTGAAAAATTTGAGCCTTATTTCTAATCTGAATTTGTCTAGCTTCAACCTTTTGGTCACCAGCTCCCAAATTTCTGGGATTGCAAGTTTCCTTGCTAGTTCCTCCACTTCTTAGACTTAAATAATCTCAAAGTTTAAGACCTTGCCTTTATAAAAGTGTCTTATCTAACAAATACAGCAGTTGAAAATTTCCCATTATTACCATTTCTTTCAATATTGATATAGCTGACATCTGCCTCATTAACTCCTCTTCCCTTGTTAACTAGTCTGGAAAATACTCCGTCTTCCACCACACCCTTTTTTTCTAACATTTATTTTAACATATACTTATGGGCTATTTCTGTTTGAATGTGCTCCACTGTTATGCGACGCAACATAAATCAGAATTATTTTCATGGATGTGAAACCTGCTTTTCCAGCCTATTACCCATTCTCCCAGTATTCCCACAGACACATAGCACAAGTGTTATGCTCTTGTCCCTTTTTAAAAAGATTGCTTTAAGAGTTAGCTATTCCCATTTTCCCTCACAATATAAGCCAAAGACCCAATGGGGTCTTCTGCCTTCTCACTTTCTCTCTCCCCCCGCCGCCCCTTTTCGGACACATTCAGGAACTCCCTCTTTACAGTGTCTTTTCAACGATCACACTGTTTCATGTACCACTGAAACTATCTGTAGTCAGTTCATGTTCAGCCACAGGCATCTATCTATCTATTCATCTAGATTTTCACACCATACTTGTCATTATATTACTTAAGAGCTTATCTGGAATCTCACTTACAGCAAACATGACAAATGAAAAACCATATAAAATGCAAAAACTGAAATGGCAATAACTTTGTGCTGGTAGCCATTTTATCTGAAAGGAGGAAAGAGGAGGAGGATTTCCCGTATTTCCCAGGGTATAACGTCTGTGACTCTCCCACTGCACGGCTCCCCCAACTCACAGACATCCTTGCATATGGAAATGACCACCACTTGCTCTCCTTCTCCCAAACACTGGCCTTCCCATTACCACTGACTCTCTCCTGTCGATGCAAAGAATGGATTCTGTCTGATGCTCTCAAAGAATCTTGTCTGCTGGCAGAGCTGTCTCCCTGAGTCAGACACTGCTTACCTCTACTCACTTGTCTCACATCCTAGCTGGCGCCCTAATCACTCTCTCCTGCCAGCTAGACAGCCTCCCTCTCACTACTACTCATATTTGGATTTCGTAAATACTAAAGCAAACAGTTTCCTGGTCACTGCAATGCTAGATTGGTCACATCCCTAACTAGCCCTTTATTTTAGATTGGAAAACCTTCAAAAGACTACAAAGCTCTGATGTAATGTCCTTCAAGATCCAAACTAACAAAGAGGGAAGGTTCAAAGAAAGAGGGAAAAACTGACGCAAGATCTTGAGAGATGAGGGAACTCAATTTGTTTAGTCTTCATAAAATTAAAGGGGAAACTAACTCTATGCAGATTGGAGGGGCACAAGTACAGAAAAGGGGAAGGAAAGGTTTGTCTGGATCCCAAGGGATAACAAGTTAAAGATGAAAAGGGACATATTTAGATTAAGTATTAGGAAAAGCATTTGGAAAAAAAGGTCAATTAGACAGTGAAACTGCTAAAGATGAAGTCATGGTATAGTCACTTAACTTCTTTAAGGAAAAGAAGCGATACATGACCTTTCCTGAGCTTGAAGCAAGGGTTTGTCCTAGACGGCCCAAATACCACCCTTATAACCTTATCTGACATGTGATTCTATTTACTGCCAAGCACTTCTATTTTCTGGTGGGAAGGCATTTAACAACAAGAACTTTCAAAAGGCTGTTCCAACCAAATGAATCCAGACCCTTGTGTAAAGAGGTGCTTTCACCATTATGGCTATCTTTACATGCAAAAGTGAAGCCAGCGCTAAGTTTTAGAATAACCAATGAGGGGGAAAAGAAATCAATACTTTGTTTAAAAAGAAAGTTATCTGTGGTTTTAAGTAAACAGTGAAACACTCTCAAAACCTCAATTCCAATCAGAGTGTACTTTTTAGTGCCCCTTCATACACTAATGATATTTCACGACAAAATATCTATAAAGACGCTTCTCATTTTCCAAGTTACTCTGTGCATGACAAAGGTGTTAGCTCTACAGAATCTATGCCATTGTTCATTGGGTAGCATTAATTCTAGCGGTTACCGTATAGTTCCAGAACCAGGGCCCCACCGTTCCTGTGAAAAGCTGGGATGCTATAATACAAAGCAGGGACTCTGTAACATCAAATCTATGTGTGAGGGAAAGAAACATTTCAAAATACTGAGCACTTCATCAAAGTAGCCCCATTAGAACAGATTTCCAATAAATGCTAAAGAATATCAAATATGTACTTTAAATCTAGAAAAGTTCCCCCTTTAAAACAATAGTTACAGCTAAGATTTTGTGGAGGGAGGGGAGTTTAGCTTTAATAACCGTGAAAGATGACGACTTGGAAGCCCCAAAGACTAAAGACCACTTAACACTTATATTAGTACTTTACATGTTCAAAGCACTGTATGGACATTACCTCATTAGTCCTCAACTCCCCTGTGAGTCAGGTGGGCAAATACTATAATCTCCACTTTATGGATGTGGATGCCCAAGACTTATCCACACAAACATTTAGATTTCACACCCCCGCGTGCTGCAGACTAAAAGTTTGTGTGGACAAGCCCTGAGAAATAAAGCCACACAGAAAGTTAGGGATACAACCAGACTTAGAATTCAGGACCACATCCAACCCCATGCTCTTAGTTCAGACAACTTTTATTAAACGTTCACGTGCAGTAGCACCGCAAGTTTTCCACTGAACAAATACGTGGGCAGTGGTAGTACAAGCTTCCTTACAGCAGCTTGGCCAGCATGGCTAAACCCTCACCTAGCTGCCTACAATGAGCAGGGAGGTCTGTCTCCATACTCATACAAAGTCCTTTGCTTCTTGCCAGAGACTGCCAACAAGTGTGCCAAATGTGAGACACACCTCTGTTACCAGTGTGGCGATCTTTATTAAACATAAGTTTGTATTTCTATCAGAAAGAATAATAAACTGTAGTATAGTGAAGCAGAGAGATAGCAAGAGGAGCTAAACATATTCCCCACAGAGGCACATTTAGAGAATACAGTACCTGTAACAAAACTAAGAGATATTTTTAGGTAAGGCTGAACAATTAAAAATAGAATCACAGAGCCAAAAACTTCAAAAATTAAAGGTCCAATAGTAACAGACCCACTCGATTTTACATTAGCGGTTCACAAATTGAGATGCAAGTAACGGTGGTATTTAAGCTGCAATCAGATAGCATACAGGTTAATTTAAATTTTAAAGTATAGTATCAGAATAAGAATCCACTGTAACTGCATTGATTGAACTTATGAATACGGAACACCAGATGCTTTTCAATTTTAGATGTGGTACACTAGGTTTTAGTGTGAAAACTGCCATTTTATGGTGTATGTATAATGAAAGAGTATGTATATTGCCACAGTAAGGAAAGTGGGAAGAGAAAAATTACAAGTTACTCTTGGAACCTTGACTTTTACATTTTCTTGCTCTTTGTGACCCTGTGTAACCTTACCATCACATTTTTATTCAAATATTGTTTAACTAACTTTGCTTAGAGGGAAGCCATTGGGTCACTCCTCTAATTAAAGTTAAGCACCTACTGCAGTTGCAGTACCGGGCCTAATTTCTTATCCTCTGTGGTTAACTTTAAATAAAGAGATAGGCATATGAAGCGAAGATCTGGTGGTTTTCCTAGCAGGGTCTGGAAGAATGTTGAACCAATCAGCTGACTAGCCCAACATGCATGTGCAGTATACGCCCATTGACTTAAAGTTTTCACTGTATATGTTTAATATGCACTTTTTAAAATGGTTCTATTTTTGCTACAACAAAACCAATTTTATTTCAAGTCAAGAAAAGACACTGCCCCTCCATGGAGATTATGTCCCCACCAGGTTTCACAAACTGGCCATTTTTGCTTAGCTGTGGTCAAGTGTGCGCTCCGTTTTTCCCTTTCCCACAGCAGAGAAACAATTTTATTTACACTTCATAACTGAGGGGATTTAGCTCAAACTTTTAAAAGATCCACCTTCCAAGAGAATCAAGCAAGTGTGAATGTTTTGGAAAGCTATGAGCAACAGAAAACAGGTACAGTGGATATTGTTCTGAGATCTCTTTCCCACACATCTGCCAAGTGCACAGGCTAGATTACTGAGTTTGGGCACTGAGCTGTGGATTTGGGCATAAATGACAAGACACTGTTTCGGTACTTGAATCTCTGCACTAAAGAGAAAAATACACAAGAACCCAGCATCATTGAAAGGCAAAAAGAAAAGGCTATTAAGTCTAATGTGCAAGGAGTGTGACTGTTGAATTTAAAATGTATACAAGTGTCATTTCAGGTCATTCTAATCTAACATTTTCATATAAATGAAAGCAATGAGATGTGTGAATGGAATGAATACAGCAGTACCGTACAGAACTAAAGATAATTAACAGGGCTGTCAAGCGATCAAAAAATTAATCACAATGAATTGCATTGTTAATAGAATACCATTTTTTAAAATTTTTTTGGATATTTTCTACATTTTCAAATATACTGATCTCAATTAAAACAGAATACAAAGTGTACAGTGCTTACTTTTTTATTGCAAGTAGTTGTACTGTAAAAAAACAGTGTTTAATACAAGTACTGTAGTACAATCTCCATCATAAAAATTGAACTCATATGTAGAATTATGTTAAAAAACTGCATTAAAAAACAAAAGCAAAATTTTAGAGCCTGCAAGTCCACTCAGTCCTACTTCTTGTTCAACCAATCGCTCAGGCAAACAAATTTGTTTACATTTGCAGGAGATAATGCTGCCCGCTCCTTGTTTATGGCACCTGAAAGTGAGAACAGGCGTTGTTGTAGTCAGTGTCACAAGATATTTACGTGCCAGAGGCACTAAAGATTCATACCTCCATTCATGCTTCAACCACCATTCCAGGGGACATATGCCCACACTGATAGCTGTTTCTGCTTGATAATGATCAAAAGCAGTGTGGACCAACATGTTCATTTATATTATTGAGTCAGATGCCACCAATAGTAGATTTATTTTCTTTTTTGGTAGTTTGGGTTCTGTAGTTTCCGCGTGGGAGTGTTGCTCTTTCAAAACTTCTGTAAGCATGCGCCAACCTCATCCCTCTCAGATTTGGGAAGGCACTTCTGATTCTTAAACCTCGGGTCGAGTGCTGTAGCCATCTTTAGAAATCTCACATTGGTACTTTCTGTGCGTTTTGTGAAATCTGCAGCGAAAGCGTTCTTAAAATCAAGATATGCTGGGTCATCGTCTGAGACTGACATAACATGAAATACGTGGCGGAATGCAGGTAAAACAGAGCCAGAGACATACAATTCTCTCCCAAGGAGTTCAGTCACAAATTTAACACATTTTAAAAAACACAAAAACCGAAAGTCATCAGCACGGAAGCATGTCCTCCGGAACAGTGGCTAAAGCATGAAGGGGCATATGAATGTTTAGCATATCTGGCATGTAAGTGCCAACTACAAAAGTGCCATGCAAATGCCTGTTCTCTCTTTCTAGTGACAAGAAAAGGGCAGCTTTAACTCCTGTAAATGTAAACAGACTTGTTTGTCTTAGCAACTGGCTGAACAAGTAGTAGGACTGAGTGGACTTGTAGGCTCCGAAGTTTTATATGGTTTTATTTTTGAGTGCAGTTATGTAACAAAAAAAAAAATCTACATTTTTAAGTTGCACTTTCACAACAAAAAGACTTCACTACCATATGTGTGAGAGTTGAACTGAAAAATACTATCATTTTTACAGTTAATCAAAAATACACACTTTGATTTTCAATTACGACACAGAATAAAATATATATGAAAATGTAGAAAAACATGCAAAATTAATTTTACTTGGTATTCTATTGTTTAACAATGCGTTTAATTTGAGTTAACTGTGATTAAACAACAACCCTAATTAACCGAATTACAGTTATGCATTTCCTATAACCGAAAATAGTGCTTCTTTCTAACTTAAAAAGGTATAGCCATCATTTCCCCTTCCTCTTTTGTACTATATTTTGTAAGACATGTGCAGCAAAAGGAAATCCATGTCAACTAATTAGGGCTGTTTACAAATTTTGCACCATAATTTCATAAACATGCATCTAAGATTGTGAAATCTTCCTTTATAATTAGAGTTATCTTGTGAAAACTTCTTGTAGGGTAACTGGGTAGAAAAGCTGTCGGAACACATACAGAAATTAAAGAGGGCCTCAAAAGTTGCAAATGTAATATTTTTAAAACCAAAATGGGTTTTGAAAACATTAAGTGGAACCATTCTTGAAAAACCTCGTTATTTATTATTTTGGACCTCATTATTTACCTTTTTTTTTTTTTTAATTCCTACATACTGTAGCAAACTTTAATTTCCCTGTTATTTTACAGGTCTATATGTCAAAAAGCCCCCCCAAATGAAATAATTTGTCTTTTACTATCTCCAGCTAGAAAGATGCATTAGGGAACTTTTGTTTTACTTATATACACGTCCTACCAATAAGTGCTGTAGTAGTCTATGAAACATAGCAAACAGATCCAAAAATGAAAATAAATGGGGAACATATTTATTTTACAAAATGGTTTATGATATACTTGGAGAGACTTACTGAAAAATAAAAAGGCAATACAACAATTTGAATACAATAAGATATTTGTAACGTCCATTTTCAAAGGTTAAACCTAACATTTCAGAGAAAAATAATTATTTCTGACAGAGTCCACGAATACTGCGATATTGTGAATGGAGTCTCATCACAACCATATAGAAAGTGCTCATCAACTCCTTGTTCATTGATGCTTCCTTGTACATAGTGTACTATGGCATGGAGAGGCCATTTCTAATTTGCTATCAGCTATGACCCTCATGGCTCTTACAGCATCACGGCTTTCCACTGTCCTTCCTATGTATTGTCTGGGGGTGGATTCCTTTCCCTCAGACATATACAGATACATTCTTCCAGATTGAATCTCCTTTTATTTCCTGCCCATATTTCTAACTTCTGTAGATCTGTTTCTCTCTTTCATATACCTTCGCCAGTTTATAAGTCTCCCCATTTTATTTCATTACCATTTTGTTTACTTCCTCTTTCACAGCTACTGTAACATCGTAATTAATGTAACAAAAGATTGCTGGGATATTTTGTAGCTTACCTTCCCCAAGACACCACACTCCCATTTACCATTACCTTTCCTTTACAGCTGAATAGCCAATTTTCAATTTATGTAACCCTTGAATAGGAGCTTTGTATTTGAATAAAAATGCCAAGTCAGATTTCTAGTGAATGCGCTACACAGGTCCAGTTATATTGCCATTTCCCTTTGGGAACTAATTTTGTAATTTAACAAATAAAAACATCAAATTTACTTTAAAGCTTCAGCTGTATTTCTCATATTCAAATTATAATTTCCAATTAAATCCAAAATAGCCACTGACTTTGTTGGGAGTTAACTTCTCAGATAACGTAATTCTTTACTACCAAAGCCTCAACAAAAATAGCCTTTGTTACTGTAGACTAGAAGTACCAAGTCAATCGAGGGGAAGCAGACAATGAGAGCTACCAACATCTATTTGGAATGTACCAGTACCTATATCTGCACGTCTCAGGAGGAAGACGAAATAAGTCTTACAGTGCAAAGACTGGTAAAGAGAAAGCTTCAGAGACAAGTTAATATTTAGCACTGCTTATTGTCTTTTCCTAATATTCATCCTCAGGTTTTTGTGGCAGACATTAATGAGAGTTAATTGTATGCCTATTAGCCTTATGACAGTGGGAGCTGGTTAAAAAAGTATGAGTTCATTATACAAATACTGATCTGAGACTTGTAATATTGAGCACACGTATGATCTTTATTATAACCTTTTAGATACATTATTGATTTGTCAGAAAATACTGACTTTTTCATTTTAACAGTGATGTTCATGTAGAATTAGATTTTGAAACATGGAATCTGTAAAATTAGAGGCAAGTTTTGGTGCCTTGATCCCAGTGAAAAGGATCTTAGAATTAATATGGGGAAAGGAGAATATTTACATGGCTACTTCTCTGATTGCACCTGGAAATCAGATAGTTTGAGATGTAAATATCATTTGCACCTTCAACATTTAAGCACTTGCTTAGGCCTCTCTAAAAATCAGGCTCTTTGGGATGGTCTCTGCAGATGCTGATTGTCCTCAATGCTCACTCAAGGTGTTCGGCCCATCCCAGGGTAGAGCCCTTATTGTGTTCTGAAAGAATAAAGACCTAACATTATGGGTATAAGTGTTATGTGGATAAGTCCAGGAACTGGGACCAAATTTTCATCTGTTACAACATGAATCTCAAGATGCCAGTGAGGTTGCTAAAGTTGCTCTGGATTTATGTGATTGAGATTAGAGTCTGACCCTTGATTTTCATGGATCATTGAATACTGGCTATCTTGAGGTTTCATATGGTGCTATCATAAATCAATTCAATGAGCTAACCAACTGAGACTTAACTGGTAAGATCAATGAATATTAAACGTCTCCTTAAGGGGTTATTTCAGCCAAAAGGTCCAGAACTTGATTATTTTAGTTTGATAAGACTTTGCAATACCAAGAAACCTGTTGACTGACATTTAATGAATAACGCTTGTGTACCTTAAAGCTGGAAAATATCAGAAGTTTCTAGAAATGTTCAAACATTATGATTCCTCTTCAGCACAGAGGGCATCCTTCAATATGCTGCTTAACCTCATTTCAAATATACTTGCAGATGGACTTCATACATATGAAGATGTTACCAACAATATAAATATTGTATTTGAGGACACGTTAGAGCCAATAGGATTACACAACAGTCATGGATTAGGGATTCGCATTGGAACCTAATAGCTTAGTCTTCTAGATAAAATCCTGCCACACCAGCCTTCCCCCTTAAATCAATGGACGTTGTGTCATTGATTTTAATAAGGCCAAAATTCCACTCCCAGAGTCAGACTTCTCACAAGCACTTGCGCTCTGTTAACACAAACTCCAGTACAGGGTCAGGGCTTCAGACTGTAGGCAGAAATATCAATTTATATTAATTTTCCACATTAACCACCACATTCTATTAAGAGTTAAGTAAAATCTTAATTAAGATCAATGCTCAGGGATTAAACATGCACATCTTGCAAAAATCAACTGCTGTGCAAATGCCGTGGTTGATTTTTCCAGACACAGTGATGACCGCATAACTGAAATCACGTTGCCATCTATCTGAATAGACATTTGTGTGTTTAATTTTTCAGCTTCTTGTTATCACGAGAAGAAAAACACTTTTGCCCTTTGAAATAATTGCTAACAGATTCTGATGTGAATTATTTAGTATTATTTTTGTATGCAGTGGCTCCAATGTATAGTAGTCATCACAGGTTATAAGTGTGTGAATGTATATGTATTTATACATATACATGCACACATACCTTTTACTAATCTAAGAATCTTAGTACAGGACATACCCTGAACAAAAAGCTGGACTTCACCGTTTAAAGTTTTACTTTCAGCTGAGTTACTTACATTCCAAAGCGCAATGTTCCAGAGACGTACGTCTGCCAATGTGCACAGTAAAACATGAATGTCCCCGCAAAACAACAGAAGAACATCCAGTCAGGATTCGTCCCCAGCTGCACAGCAATACAAGTTCCCAAAACCACAAAGACTGCAGAAGAAATCAGACAAAAATCAGCATGTGCAAAGAAATCTTTACAAAACCATGCGGGAGACAGAAATCTAGCAAAGGCCCCAGAGAAAGTGGCCAGTGAGATTACTACATAATATATTTAGTGATTTACTGTAAAGACTTTTAACAAAGATTATAGGTCACATAACAAACAAAAACAGTTCAAGAAATGCAAATGGTTCATTGCTTTATTATTGCTGTTCATTAAGGGTGCTCAGCAGCTCACGTGGTGAATACAACCAAGCAATTAATTTGGCAATATAACAATAGCATCAAATTGCTCATCTCTTCAATCGCATGCCTGACAAAAGGTTTTTCTTTCTATATTCTAGATTATCATCAAGAAAAAGCTCCAAAATATAAATATATGTTTTTAACCATTATCTTCCAGTTACAAGCGACAATACCTGTGGACAGTGAATCACACCCATGGTCAAAAAGTTCTCCCAGAGGAGTGCTACTATTGGTTCTTCTTGCTTGTTTTCCATCTATAGCATCCAAAGACTGGTAAATGAAAAGGCCACATGCGCAAGCAAGATATGCCCATGAAGGTGCCTAAGAGGAAAAAAAGTGAAGGTCAGTAAAAGATTTAATCAACAGAGATTTGAAATACCTTAAACAGATCTTTATTCTCATATCAAAATACTTTTAATTTGCAGTACCTGCAAATATTCATGAATACATTTTTGACAGTTGATCCTTGGGGGCCGGGGGTGGGGAAATGGTGATATGCAAGAAACACAGAGAATTCCACATTAAAAAAAGCTACATTAAGAAAGTGCAGTATTTATACTAATCTAAGGCTGAAGAAAAAGTCGCACAGTACGAGTCTACATTTAAGAAACAATATTTAATAACTGCATAGTAACATATATGCAAAATGGGGCACAATTAAGATGGTCTTTAAGTACTTTTATGGTTCCTGGGGGGCCCTCTGAAGATCTGAGCACCTAATTCTCAGCACTCCAACACTGGAATTATTTAAAGAAGGTTGTGGAGGATACGCCTTCTTTGAAAATCCTTCTCTCAGCACAAGTCGCTCATGTGCTCCAGAGGTCCAGGCTCAGACAGCCTCACATAGTGAAGTTTTGAAAATCTCAGCGGCTAGGGAACTGTTCTCACCCCAAAAGCTTTCTCCCAAGCCGTGGTCATTCAAAATACCATAAACATTCCTCTCTAATAATCCAGATGTGGGTGTGAGGTACATTATTCAGCACTAAAATCCCTATTTTACAGATGACAAAACAGCTACTAAGTTTTAATAGCTGCATCCGATGAAGTGGGTATTAGCCCACAAAAGCTTATGCTCTAAAACTTTAGTTAGTCTTTAAGGTGCCACAGGACTCTTTGTTACTTCTGCAATCCCAGACTAACACAGCTGCCTCTCTGATTCTTGATGCTAAATTTTAGCTAGATCAAGGAATCAAATACAAATCCTTTGGTTTAGTGGTTAAAGTCTAAATCGTTATCAGTGCTGTCAATGGAAAACCTTCAACCTATCTTTGTCTCAGTTTTCACATCTGAGAAGTGGGGCCAGTAATACTTTGCACTTCTTCATCTGCAGATCTCAAAGCGCTTTACAAAAGAGGGTATGAGAGATGTGCAAGTAGTTTCATTTTGCATGAGTACTTTACAGAAGCTGACATTCACACTAAACAGATGTATAACAAATATAACAGGACTCTTTCAGAGCCATGTTTCATTTGCTATACACCAGGAAAAATACATACAAGTACTTGCTATGCCACTAGGGCTATGCCTACACGCTCTCCCACCCCAGTATGGACTATTACAGGGATGCGAACTGCAGAACACAGTGGTATGCTGCACTCCAACTCCCTCGTGTGGACACTGCTGCTGTAAGCTAGAGGTTCATATTAACAGTCTTCTTTCAAACAGGGCTAAGTTAACCCGAACTAGGTACCTTTAAGTTCATGCCCACAGGGTCTAAATGAGGAGAGTTACAGCATAGCCCACTAGTGTGAGCTGCAGTTCACACCCTGTATCTGAACTCAGGGACCATGCAGACAAGCCCTAAAAGTTAGCTATGCATGCAGCCACAGGACACCCTTTGCTCTAAATGTTGGTACCTATGAAATAAGGTCCCAATCCTGCAATGAGCTTCGCAGTGGTAGGGTCCGTCATGACTTACATGTCAAGCTCAAAACTAAACCCAAGTCACTTATGCTAATAATAAATAATAATGTTTTGTACTAGAGTTCCCTCACCCCTGCCCTGTGGTTCTCAGAATTGTTTGCAAAGGCAGGCATATAGGTATTGCTCAATTTTACACAATCACATGGATCCAATACTTTGTGAGGCATTGCAATTTACTGGGTGAAACTTCATTCTATTCCTAGTGCACATATCACAATAGTTTTAGGTCTTTATATTACTTCACTGTCATGGAGTTATCTCCTACAGTCTTAGAGTACCTCCTATACATTTACACTGTTTTCAATGTCAACTTATATATTTTTTTAAATAAGTTCTTCTCTCAAAGATATGCATTTTCATAATTTTTATCAGTACCCATGCACTATACATAACAGCACAGTTTTCCCCAAGGGAGACAGTTATCCCTTTGAACACTAATTTGTTATTGTAGAATATTACTAGCTGTTTGCTTCTAAAACTATAGAGTTGTAGTAACTTTATATTATTTGCTTACAAGTAAGATTTTCAAAAACATCTAACTGACATCAGAACTTAAGTCACATTGACTTGCAGTAGATACTCATACTGTGGTGATAACAGAGTCAAAAAGTTACCTGATCCAAGTATTGTATGGTGGTGTTTGAATTTTACATAAGAATGTAAGTTTTTTAAACACCTAACATTGTTTCTAAATGGAAAAAGTATAAACTGAAAATTGAGATTTTTCTTAGGTAGGCCCATGTGTGTTTTTCTATATTCAGTTAAAATAATAAGCATTAAGGTATTTACGATAAAAATTATTACCAAGGCACACCTAATATGGACAGAGGTATTGAAAGTTATTTTAATTGTAAACCCCTCTCTGCCAGCTTGTACTTTTCACTATCACTACTACGTATTACATGTTGTCTAAGCATGTTTTGCTGTGTATTTTCATACAAGTGACTTTCATTAATTTCACCTTAAATGGTCCCTTACAAGAACTGCTAACTACTTATGCTAAAAACTGTTAGAGCTAAAAACAAATCTGACACCCTAAATACCTTTCCCAGACCTGAGGAAGAGTTCTGTGTAGCACAAAAGCTTCTCTCTCTCCCCTGCCCCCAAGAGCAGTTAGTCCAATAAAAGATTACTCCACCCACCGTGTCTCTTTCATGACCTTTATTATACATAATATATGAGGGCATTCTGCACAAAGCGTTAACAATTCTGCAAACAAATATCTAAAAATTGTGCACATTTTATTTCTCAACGGCAGTGGGGTGCATAGGCCACTGGCTACACGAAGGTGGAAGATCACCCTGCAGCCCCCGCATCCCAGGACACACAGACTCAGGGGTGAGGCTGCACCAGACCCTTCTAGAGCACAAGGCCTGGGCCTGCCTCAGAAACACCATGGAGCCCTGCCCCCTGTGCCAGCTGTGGACAAGTAGGCTCATCCAGGCAGGATCCAAGTGTGGAGAGGCTCAGTCTGCGGGGAATCCAGGTGTGGGTGAGAGGATTCTGTGTGGAACAGTCTGGGTGCAGGCAGCTCAGTGGGGGGTGGGTCTAGGTATGGAGGAGAATCTGAATGCATAGAGGCTCATGGGAGCGGGAGGCCCCCAGGTGCAGGGACAATGGGATTCTGCAGAGGCTTCCAGGTGAAGGTGGTTGGGGCTCAGCAGATGGGACTTGGTGCTGGGGAAAGTGGGGCTTGGTGGGGGTGGGAGTCTGGGTGCAGCTCGTTGGGGGTTAGTGGCATGGGAGTTGGGATGTGTGGTCTTAGGGTGATACATCAAGATGGGGGGTTGAGTTGAGAGCACTCAGTTGGGGGTGTCTGGGTGCAGGAGGCCTCCAGATACAGTGGCTGCAGTGCCTCTACTGTCATACTGCAAGGCAAAGCCAGTGCTGGTGTAGCCCATGGGAGAGTGCTTGAGTGGCTGACAGGCTGGTTGTGTTAGGGAGCTATCACCCAGCTAGTACAGACAGGCCTTCCTCATTCTGGAGGCAGGTAGTAATGAGGTGATTCACAGCCCTGTGTACACCAAGAGGCAACAGACCTACCTATCAATTCAGTTTGACTTACAACACAACAACAAGAAACTCTAGTCTACACAGAGACTGAGGTGACCATGGTCCAATCACAAGTAGTAAAAAAACCCCAGGTGATAACTATACATGTAATGCCAAGACAGCTTCAGCTTATTTTTCTTAAAGCTTCCATGAGAACTCAGCAGCTTTTTGTGAGGATGCCAACCAAGTCCTCTCTCTGTCTGCAGCAGCCCCCACACACTTCCTACTAGAACAGCTTGAGCTCCCTTCCCATTCTATTGTTCTATTACATATTCCTTGACTGAAGGTTTCAGTGATTGGGCAGAGCCTGACAACGCAATGTTAGTGCATGCTGGCCCACAACACCACCTCCACTTGCCCCAGTGTAACTAGTGAGCTGCAGAACCCAGCTGTTTTTTCAGGAAGTGCCAACATGGAAGTCCATTTGTGTTTTCTTACACACATGCTTATGAGTAGGAAGACCTCTTTTAAAAAAAAAGCCCACATAAAGCATGTGCATGCACAGAAGAGCTCAAAATAAGAACTGTGGATCACTCAAAGCAACACCACCTCTTCCCCAAACACAAGAACACAGCGAAAGTAATGTTGGTTCCATGCCACTCACATTACATATGAAGTCTGGCATAGTTAAAAGCCCATCTCTTACCTGCTCCGCAGCTGTTGGGCAGTAATACACTAATATTACTGTTGTACATATGTTTATTAACAGTCCCGTAATGGTGATCAGATTTGGGGCAATCCAGGCTGGAATTCTTCCAACTAGCCATTCCCAGTAACCTTGCATCAGTGGCTCAAGCAAGGACTGTCCAGCACTCTGATATTTGTGTTCTTCTAACCGCTTTAGCTGGTGCTTTGACAATGGCGGGACAGGCAACTGAACCAACTTGCGTAATACACACACTGTAGCGGGAACATGACCACAATCCATAGGGGATTCTAAGCGTGACTCTCCGCATCGCTTCCTTGAAGATCTATGCCCACTCATGGATTGGTTAACCTTGGAATTTTTATTTGGCAGGTTATAGTTGTGAAGGATTAAGATCTTGATCTACCTGGAACATAAAGGAATTTAGACATTTAAGATGAAGAAAATACTCATAACTTAGTAGCATTCAACCTCTAAGCGTAACACTATTACAAGTCTGACATTTGACAGACCAGGCTAGTTGCAAACCAAATGTGTCCTAAGACAGTGTTCAGAGGCATGTGCAGAGAGGAATTTTTGAGGGGAATGGAAGTGTTGATTAGTTGCTGAACTGAGATGACATGTGAGCGCACAAAAAAAACAACAAACCACCACCACAAGTAGCATTAACTTTCACCCCTTGTTGCCTCTCTGTGCAAATACACTGCTGTCCTTGGCCTCGTTTCTAGCTCCAGTGGAAATACACACCCCCGATATGCATCAGAAACCAAAGACCATCCCAAACCTAACCATCTTCCAATCCCACTTCTTCAAAATCCCCTTCTCTAATATAGAGCGTAGTGTGTATATTTAAAAACAAAATACAACCCTACCCAGACACTATGTTGTATATTCAGCTCTCCGCCTGTGAAGAGGACATGGTGTCAAGCCACAGCATCCAACGAATTCATACACGAGGAGAGGAGTATAAGAAGCTACACAGAATTGAACTAAGTTTTTGACAAATCATTGTACACATCCAATATTTCATTTAAGCCTCCAGTATGGTTCCAGCCTTTTCCAGTTGCAGTAGACACTGGAATGTGGCTTGAAGCAGAATTGTCTCTCCTGACAGCACCTACCTGTGTTAACTTTACACCCTAAAGATCACACAAGCATCAACACGGTTCATTAGCTCACTGCTGCTTATTCTAGGAGAAGCCTGCAGCTAGGGTATTAGTGGATTACATCTGGAGAGCCAATTTGCAGGAAATTGACTAGAATATCAAATACCTAGGAGCCTGGAAGACAGACAGTTGCTGGGGGTGGGGGTGGGAGGGGAGAGAAATCAGAAGGACCCCATGTCAAGACATTTAAACGCAACTGACTTTGTAAGCGACCACCCAGAGCCAGCAGGACTTTCCAGTGACACAGAGCGGCTGAGAAACCAGAGGGAACTGTGCATGGCTTCCCGCCGCTAGCCCCAGCGGAGCTTTAGAGACACCCTGGCCCTGCACAGTGTGTGTGTGTGTACGGGTCACCCCCACCAACAGGGAACCTACAAACCCCCACAGCACCCC
>ML677412.1:1526657-1630061 GCA_007922305.1 Dermatemys mawii
ACCCTCCTCAGCCCCCTACCCCTGCCCTGCCCTACTATCTCTTCCCCTTACACCTACCCTTGTCCTGATCCAGCTCTCCTCCTCCCCACCCCCGCTTCCTGTCCTGGCCCACTGACTCTCTTCTGGCCTCCTGTTGCACTCTCTCTCTGCTTCTCTCCATCCTGGTGTTATCCAACCCCTTCCATCTCTCCTCACCCTTCCTGCTGACTTTACTGGTGCTTCCTTTGGGATCTCCTTTCTAAAGGTCCACGACAGTCCAGCCCCCTTTTAAAATCTTCCCTTCAGCCCAGCTCAGGCGAGGGGGTGTGTCTGTTCCCCCACTACTGTTACTTTGTGATGTGTATCACCAGGTGGATGCCTTGTTGCTCTAGGCTTTGCAACACGCCTCCTCCTTTAGTCACCTTAGCTTTACCTTGAACTTTTACCCTGACACTGCAATACTCCAGGGAACCCTTTTGACACATTTAATGACTCCTCCCTCGCCGTTCTTTGTGCATGTCTTGACAAAGTAATGTGCACCTGCTTGCTTCAACACAGTGTCTCAGGGCTGGCAATACTTATCTCAGCTACAGCTCATTCTCATTCCTCTTCTGTCCATTCCTGAGAGGGTCACACTGTCATTTAACTCCTGTGTTCCTGGATGTCATCCTTACCTTGGAATTTTCCTTCTTTCACAGCTGCTGTTAGGAATTCTGCTTACTCTACAATAAAGTCCATGTAAGCAATGACTAACTCCCACTCTTCCATGCCTTGACAGCCTCTCATCTTTATTATTACAAATCCCTTTTCCATAGCCTCAAAGTCCTAGATCTCTCTCCTTATTCATGTGCAGAATGATCCTGCCCACAGCACACATTCAAAGAAACAAAAGCACATCACACCGATCGATCATCAAAGGAGTTTTCAGGTTTTTAAGTTTTTCATTGGCTTCCTCCAGCCTATTGATTCCCCTATCCACCTCCTCTCTGCCCCCTTCACCCCATAATTTTACCCCTGCAGCTCTGGGAGTTCTCTCCTCTGCAGTTCTGTCTTTTTTCCCAGATTTCATTTAAAAGCATCATCACTAGCCCTTGCCCAGTCCTGACAATTTCTCTTTCCCTCTTGTATTATCAAGTGTAATTATAGGTAATTAAGTGCTTTAATATTCTAACAGAAGGCTAAAAAAAGTCCTTAAGAAAATGGAAATGAAGAGCCAGAAATTGAGATAGCTATTTAAAATTACTTAGCTACATGAGGAAAAAAAGATGCCTACATTTATGACTATCTAGACCAGTTGGCAAGGGAGGATTATGACGCAGCAAGAGAGTTTAAGTATTTGTTTACATAATTCTTTACATAGAAGGCAATAGGACATCTTCATAAAGTAAATTGTTAGTAATCATTTATACAGTACCGTAGATGTACACCACGCTTTACAGATTAAGTGTAGACACACACTCTTCTCTGTTTACACTGTGCAAGGCCTACATAGACACAGGAATCTGCCCACATCACTCCCATTGTACAGTACAGTCCTTAGACAATTTTTTTAAAAAAGAGGCAGGACATGGCAGCTGTCTTGGTGAGGGAGCATGAAGAGATTGGTTATGAGGAGAGTAGAAGAATTCCTAGATGTGAATTTTAAAGAGAACTTGAAAGAGTTGATTGAGAAGGGGTGCTTGGTGGACAAAATATAGAAGGCTTTTCTAAGCACAAGAAGTTGCTCATGTGAATGAATTTTGTATGCAAAATCCTGGAACTGGATGTTCACAAAAGCACAATTAAATGGACTGTCAGCTGTATGCTTTCATGTACATCCTTACCATTCTTCAGAAAGTCTGAACCTTGTCACTATAATATTAAAATGTAGCACCTTATGTATAGGTTAAATAAATACATTAGTCAAACGGATGTTGCACAGTCAAGCAAACAAAGTCAGGAAATTCCAAAGTGAAGGTTGCATATGTAATGCTTCCTTGTGAGTATTGCCGTGTGAGTATAGTTAATTACATCATCATGTTTCTCAAATACATCTTTTCTATATCATCTTTAGCTAGATCTATAGAATTTTATGTTTCTCATTTCTTGTATATGTCTCCTAATTTAGTTGCCCTTAATAGTCCAGTATATGATTAACTTTGACAAATTCTCTGCTCTCTAAAGTTGGTAACTAAATTGAAATATCTTACATTTAAACAGGATTCTTTTCCTTTGGTGACAGTTACAATACTAAACTCCTATTCAGAAATGTGTGTCAAGCTGTTTCTCAGAGTTGTATAGTCTTATTTCTGACTTATCTTTTATGGGGCTGTGTACATTAATATTTTTGGTATGCTCAAACTACCTTAATAAAGCTCAAAGTTTACTTACAGACTTCTTCAGTTTCCTCATAAAAACGTGTTTAGAGTTTGCGTATTTGCCACTGGTTTGAAAGTTATGACAATATTACTAACCAAGCAGGTACAATACTTAAACATCGTGAGTTGTGACTTCAGCCAAAGACTTTTTAAAATAGTGGATCTTGGGTTCTTTTTATTTATGTGTTTGAGTCTCTAAAGCTCTTGTTTTGAAAAAAATTTTTAGAAAGACTGAAAATTACTTTAATTAAAAAAATGAAAGCTGAGATTCTAGCATATTCACATGACTTTTGGGGGAGGGGCTTTAAAATAAAATCAGAACAGTTGGAAGCATTGAATTACTGGTGACATTTTATAGCTTGTCTCATGAAGGAGATTAATCATCCAGTCTGATCAATGGTCACTTCTGGCCTTGAAGTCTAAAACACTTATTGACATCTTACTGTTCTGTAGTATTGACACTTTTCTTTATGGGGTCTGTTAACACTTCCAGTTAGGACTGTCAAAGAATTAAAATAATTGGGAGATTAAAAAATAAGTAGAATTAATCATAATTTTAATTGCACTGTTAAGAATGGAATACCATTTATTTTTTATTTATGGATGTTTTCTACATTTTCAAATATTGATTTCAGTTACAAATCAGAATACAAAGCAAAGCTCACTTTACATTGTTATTTTGATTACAAATATTCATACTGTAAGAGATAAAGAAATGTATGAGGTGTACTGAAAAATACTAAGTACGGTAGTGTAATCTCTTAATCGTGAAAGTTGAACTTACAAATGTTGAATTGTTTTTACCTGTTTTTGGTTTTTTAGGGTTTTTTTTTAACCTAACCATTCAGAGGACATTTCCATGCTGATGTCAGATTCTGCTCGATAATGATCCAAGGCAGTGCAGACCGACGCACATTCATTTTCATCATCTGAGGCAAATGCCACCAACAGAAGGTTCAATTTTCTTTTTTGGTGGTTCAGGTTTTGTAGTTTCTGCATCAGAGTGTTGTTCTATTAAGATTTTCAACCGCAATTTTAGAGTCAAAGTTCACAAAAGTGCTAGTGTTATTTTATTAATAGCTTGAAAATGAAATATTAAAGGCCAGAAAGTTAGTATATGTGAACTTCAGAGTCCAGCCCAACCTTAATTCTGCCTCTGTCTCCCCGTCCACCTTCCAATTTCCGTGCTGGAGCAAAATACATCTGCCTTTTTGTTGCATGATGTAACCCACGCCTGCTCTTCAGGTTTTAATCAAGTACAAAGTAGGTTTCTGTCACATGTCAAGAGGGTTCCAGAGCTTGATTAATGGCAACCAGTTATGCTTCAAATCTATGCCCCATACTTGAAGGGGTCCCCACATTTATCAGTAAGCAGTGGACAGAGAATTGGTGCAGGTATAGCATGTAAAACCCAGACTAAGTACTCTTGCTCCTCTGCCCAGTCAAATTAGTGACCAACTTCAGGGAAGCAGTTCAGGAATGGATACCTGGCAGCCATGTGCTGTCAAGCATGGCCTCCACCTATATCCTATACCTCTCCGTGGGAAAAGGGGAGAATAAAGACACCACTGAGGGACATGTTATACTCTGGGGTTTGAGGGCAGTATGCAAAGAGTGGGTAAGATGAAGACGTATGTGTAGCCTGTCTCATAGGGGTTGGATCAGTTCATATCAGAAGGGTAATCTGGATAGAATAAGTTTTCCAGCCTTCTGGAACATGGAGGAGGTTGTCAGCTCTGAACTATATTTTTTTCTTCTCTTCATATCCTTCCTCTGCTATTCCCGCTCTGTCTCCCGCCTTTAGGCTTGCCCTTTGGACTCTTCTCCTGCCACTCCCTGTTTTCCTTTCTCCTCCACTTCCTGTCAGTCTGTTGTCTGTCAGAGTTCACCGCCGAGTTTTGAGCAGATGCAGGCTGGAACCAGGGTGGGCTAGGTAGGAAACAGCTGTAGGTACAAGCTAGCACAAAAGCAACAGTAAGGGCAGTATTCCCAGCCAAGCACTGACATTGAGCAAACTAGAGAGGCTGCTTCCTGGGAGCTTATATACCTGACTTGGGATCACCTGACAGGATCTCGCTTGTGGATTGGCTGAACCCTGTAGGTAACTGATGACTCATACCACTGAGCCTGCTTGAGTGTAAACTCAGAGCTGAGATCACACTTCATCTCCCACTTCCTCACTCCGAGGCCCATTTCTACCCTTCTGACTCAGCTTCTGCTCTCTTCTTGGAATCTAGTTTCTCCTTCTCTCACTTCCCCATCACTTTCAGATTCTCCCTCCCCATACCTATCTAGTTTCTCCCTCTTGCTCCATGGGATCCTCTACCCTTCTGGCTCCTTCAGTCTCTCTTCCTGTGCTTAGATATCCTGCTCTCTCTGTTCCTGTCACTGCAACTGACCACCCTCATTCTGGTTAGTTTCAGTGTAGTATTTCCTATCCAGCGCTGGAGTAACTCTGCACTGCCTTATTCACCATCTGGCTCTGCTCTTTTGAGGGGTTCGGTCTTTGACCTCTCTCTGATCACCACTCTTGCTACATTGCTCACTTCTCTTTTGTCCTGTCCCTTGATCTGTCCAGTCTCCAATCTTTCATCTCTTTGGACCCTTAAATCTACAGGCTTAACCAGTTTCTGTGACCTTTGTTTCTCAAATGTAAGGCTGGCCTTGTGATTAAAGCACAAGACTGGTTTTGTAGAACTAGGCTCTATTCTTAGCTTCATGGTTGGAGCTGGTAGCAAACTACTTCTCCCTCAGCAGCAAGGGAGGGGTTACAACAACTCTTTCCCTGTGCGGGTGACACAGTACACTTTGTTCCTGCACATTTAGCTCTGTACGAAGGATAGTCTGGCTCTGATGCTTGGATTTTCAAACTGGATAGGGGAATAAACACAGTGTGATGCACTTAACTAGTTTAAATGAAACATCCTCTGTAGCTGGATTAGGTGGTGGTCGTCTCTGAAGGTCCTGAATGGCAGCCGCCAGCTCTCGCCAAACAAAATCCATATACACATATTTACTGATTTAAGTGTGAGGTTGCAAAGAATCTTGAGCGCCTCAGATAAAAGGTGCTCGTTAAGTGCAAGAGTTAATATTTCCATGTTGTCAGGTCACTTTGTAAATATGCCCAGTTTGTTGTGACAGCAGTTGTAGAACCTTTAATTTCCTTTGGCGGTAAAATGGTCGCTGAGGCATATTCTGCACTCACTCTCCTCCCTGATCCCTGGGGCTTAACCTTGAAGAGAAAAATCACAACACAGTGGCTCTCCTGACCCAGCTGTGGAAGCAGACAAAAGTTAAGGCAGTAAAATGACAGCGAGTCCCTTCTCTGGTTTTCTTCTGCAAGTTGCAGTAGGAAATTTTCCAAAAGAAGTTTCTGCTTTTCACTTTAAAGTTACGTCTGGGTTGTAAGGGCAGTGACTTCCTGAAAGCCTCCTGTTGTGCTTTCAGTGACAGTGATATTGAATCCAATTTGTCTTTTTACTGTGGCTGTTTGTAACAGGAGGCACATGGAGACTGCATGTTAAAACAATCCACTCTTCGGCTTCCGGAAGTGAAAACCAAGACAAAACCAAAGATCTTTTGCATATTTGATTCTTCACAGCGTGTGGACTTGTGAAACAGTGCTGCAATGTGGTGGTTTCAGCAAGGCCTCTGTTTCTTGCCTTCGGTTTTGGTTGTTTGGTCAGCTGCTTCTTTCATATTTGCATATATTACCGCAGTCCTTCTACATCACATTGACCCTTTGGTGCCCTATATCAGGTCAGTACATGTCCTTTCTGGACGTTAGAGTGCTTCATTTTACAGCCTTAACTGTCTTAAGTTATGTGGAATTAACATAAACAGGATAGCTATGTTGGATTGTACATATTGTTCCTGTTCTAAAAACATTTTGCCCATAACAAAAAGGCAGTCATCTTGGCTTCTGACCCCTAGAAACTAGCACAGTAAATTGCTTAAGTAGAGTACAACAAAAGAGGTGAAACTGTTTTGAATGTTTCTTCCCTCCCCTTATAAAGATGCATTTCTTTGGTGGGAATTTACAGTACATGACGGAGAACCAGATTTCTTATACTGTTTTTCTTACAGTGACACAGGGACAGTACCTCCTGAAAGATGCTTATTTGGGATTATGTTAAATATTTCCACTTTCTTAGGTAAGTAGATAAATGACCTCTAGCACACTGTAAACACTTCCAGAAAACAAATTAAACACTAAATTGCTTAATTTCATTACTAGTTACCCATAATTCCCAGACAAAAGCTACATTAAGAGAGTGAGGCTGAGAGGACAGATCAGATATTTAGGGTGAAAGGCATTATTGGGTTGATGTAATTATCCCCAAACCAAGCATTTATTAGTGCAGGAAACCCATAGTTAAGGTTAAGCTTAAAAGAAATCAAGACATGTTAAGGTATGAAAATGCACATTTAGGACATGTCAATAACTATAACTGTGCCCACTAGTGACATCAGGGAAGTGGAATCTCATGTGTCATTAAAAAAACAGTTTAATCAAATCTGGGATCACACACTACATGCCTTCATCAGAAGGTAATTGCATTTCGGGGACTTCACTTCATTTCCTGACTTGAGTGCCTCACTTTGCTGTCTTAGGGCTTGTCTTCACTAGTGGCTAAATCAGTGCTGCTGCGGTCAGTGCAGTGGCTTCCATTTACTGGTCTGGTGAAGACACAAGTCAATGGCATAGTGCTCTCCTGTTGACTTCGATACTCCACCTTCTCCAGAGGCAGAAGCTATGTCGACGGGAGAGCATCTCCCATCAACACAGTGCAGTATAGACATCGCTGTAAGTCTAGCTAAGCTACGTCAACTTAAGTTACATGACTTATGTAACTGAACTAATGTCGCTTAGCTTGACTTCTGTTAGTCTAGACCAGACCTTAATGTAGTTTTTGCCTTTTAAACAACAATGATCCCTGTCTCATATCACTTTAGTTGACAAGAATAGTCTCCTTGTGTACTTAAGCCTCACTGCATTTGGGTTGTTTATTCACAGGTATTGCAACTGTGTACGTTCGCTATAAACAAGTTTATGCCCTGAGTCCAGGAGAACCCAGGATCACCAGATTAAACAAGGCTGGCTTTATGCTCGGAATAATAAGCTGCTTCGGACTTTGCATTATTGCCAACTTCCAGGTTTGTGTTTTATCTGCAGGTTCCTGGAGGTTCTACTAGCCGGACAATTCAGCATTTCGGACCAGATTTCAGAAGTGCTGAGCTGCCGCTGACTTAAATTATAGCTGTAGGTGCTGCTCACCACCTTAGAAAACCAAGTCCTTTATTGTGTGTGTTCTTTCAACACAGACATTTTGGGAAGAATTATAAGTCCTAGTAACCTCTCTTTCTCTACATTACCACCTTCCTTTTCAGAGTTTTCCCTCTCTCAAACAGATAACCTTTTAAATATTCACCCCACCAGCAAGAAACACCATATTCAGGGCTTCCAGGTGTTACCATCCAATGGAAACTATCATGCATTTGACAGCCATTTCCTGCATGTCCACATCTCAGTTGGAGTCTCATGAATCCAGCTTATCTGCCAAAAGGATGCTGGCATTTGACTGCAGTTATTCAGCCTTTTGGCTGCTGTGGGAGCCAGCTGAGGAAGGATCCAGGTGCCTCCTTCCCCTGCTGGATTAGGGCCAGGAATGAGAAGCCAGGAGGTGGCTAGGGTGTGTGGTGGGAGCAGAAACACAATGTGAGGAGCTTAATACTGGCTTCAGCCTCCTCTCTTCCCCCAAATCCAGTTGGCCCACATACTCCATAGTGGGCAGGGGCAATGTGCTAAGAGCCCCAGCACCCCAGCCGCCTCCAGGAGCTTTAACACATCCTACCCTTCTACAGGCCTGGTACTTCTTGACTTCCTGGCAGACACCCATCTAATTACTCCTCCCTCCCTGTGCCCACTCACCTACCCTGGCTAGAGATGCCGTTTTATTCAGCTCCATGTCCTAACTCCACCAATGATCAAGGGATGGTGTGTTTGACTAGGCCTGAATTTAGGGTTACATGCAAGGTAGTAAATTAAATACTATACATAAAACAGCCCATGGTACAAACCAGAACTTGGCAGTTATGCTTATTAGCATATTTGACTATCAGTGCTGGCAAGGAGAATCCCACAGAAAAAGGAAAGAGCCAAAAATGGAAATTAGATTCCGCTAATTACGGAGGATAAATCAAGAGGGGGCAGAAAGTGGAGTAAGATTGAAGGTAGAGCAAAAGCGTTCCAGAGGACTCCAAGCAGACCCCCCCAGCTAGAGCTGATGCAGCATCTACTGACTCCCTCAACAGTTTCTGCCTCGTGGAACTCTGCCCTGATGGGTGCATGTGAGAGGCCACAGGCTTGTCTGCAAGGAATAATTGACAGGAATAGCTATAGCAGAGCAATTGAATAATGATCGTGCCATAGCTTTGCAGGTCAATTTTCCCCACACAGACAAGCCCCCAAAAAATTTCTCTGCTTCTGCCAAGTCTTGATCTCTTACCTTGGCAATGTATACAAACATACTTGACCACTGGATGGCAGTATAGCAGCACACAATTTAAATTTGGATTTCTACAGTACAGATGCAGAGTCTGACTTGGGCATTTATTGGCATTTGATTAAATACATGGCCAGGTTTTGTAAGGGACTGGATGATTTCATTACCATTCATCTCATCTGTATTAATGCAGCTAAGGTAAGGGAAAGCCAGTCTCATGGTTTAGGACATAAAATCATCTGTGGGGGGAGGCGGAATGTATCATGCACAGCCAGAAAGGTGCATTCCCCCCCCAAAAGTCATGTAAGGATCAGTTTTTTCATAAGAAGTATTTTGATCCTCAGATGGAAGACTGTACATGTTACTGGTACTATCCTCATGATATTATTCCATTGTCTGAAGGGCCTATTCTCGTTTTACTTGCTTCAAATCCTTCTGAATAATTCCTCCACTTCCTTTTTGCTACTACTGTTCAGTTATTTACAGACCAGTGCCAGTAAGGCAGTATTTCTCACAGCCATCCTAGGAGTCAGATTGTCATCTTTTCATTATTAAATGAGAACCTGTGACTTGACATTGAGTTTTGTGTGTCTAAATGATGAAGTGATGACAGATGAACTAATTGAATTGAGAACAGAGTGTTGCCAAGTCAAACAAACAATGCGCTCTTTAGTTCACTTAAACTTAGCAACAACACTATTTAAGAAATGTGGCCAAAGAAAGCTCAGTAAAAGCTTTTATTCTTCCATGGCGATGAGCCCCTCTTGGGTAACTAAAAACAAGGGTTGTTTAAAAAAAGCATAAAATTCATTGTATTTTAAGTCTGTTCACTGTTAACATAGTTGCAATAACTTTTAGTTAGTCATAGTTATTGCACTAACTAAAAGCCCTTCAGTTCTGGCCCATTTATTAAAATCTCTGCTCTTGAGTAAAGTGTCACAGGAACTTTAATAAGCGCAAACAGCCAAGATCTTAGTTTTACCTTTCATCTGAAAGACTAGCCTGCCAGCAGCCAACTGCCCCATGACAACATGTACTGACAGAGCTGGCAGCTGCTGAATTACTGCTAACCCTATGTGGATTTCCTTTAAAAGTCTCCCATCTAAGTGCTGACCCTGTCCCAGCCCTGCTTAACTTGAGATGGGAGGAGCTCACAATTAGAAGTGGTTGGGCAGCTGCAGGCAAAGCTTTTACAGAAATAAATTATTGCAGTGCTGATCGAAGCACAGACAAGCTAAACTGTATTCAGTATATTTTATATACATATTATATTTTATTTATATCTGTCTTTCCACCTAGAAATATACTCTGTATTATATGCATGTAGTTGGAGCCTGTCTAACATTCGGAATAGGAGCCATATACATACTGGTTCAGACTATTCTTTCCTACGCAATGCAGCCAAACATTTTTTGGATCCGAGTGATTGTGTTTCTCTGGTGCGGATCAAGCATAGCAAGCAGTATCCTTTGTTGTGAAATACAAGTAACACAAGTAGTACAAGCTAGATCATAAAATCAAGTAAATCTGTGAAAAATGTGCAGAGAAAGGTGTAGCGTCTCTGATATTGTCAGTGCTAAATAATGTATAACCAGAGAATACATACTAGTCTATAGACGTACAGTCTACATTGTGCTCTACTCATATTGTCTCATGGCTTTTATCCAGCATTAACCCAGTGATTCTGTTCTGTCTTATCCTGCTAATCTGTCTCACTAGTTCAAGACAGAAGGGATGGTTCACCATTTATTGAGGTTGCAAAGTGGATTCTTCATGCCAAGAGAGCTGACGATGGCAAACCAATGTGGTGCTTTGATACCACAGAGAAAGGCCTGAGAAAGGGAAGTGCATGAAAGAGGCTAGTGTTTTTAGTGGGAGAGCATCAGTAGCTGGATGAAAAACAATCAAACCCTGCATTAACCATGCTTTTGTCATCTTGCATTTAGATTATGTGAGTCTGCTCTAGGTTAAGATACATTTTAAATCCATTTCAAAATGTGAACTTGTACATTCTGTACTAGATCAGAGGACTACAAAACAAGAACTGATCACAGAACTAAAAAAAAAAAATTGGTAGCTTAGGTACAAGTGATCACGTCTTGATCACTTGTACCTATGTGCAAATACATAATACTGGTTTGGACTCTATATAAATTTGATGTTTTAAAAGGGCCAGTTTCATAAAGCTGAAAATAAGTATGAGCCAATTGACAAAGTAATTAAACCAAAAATAATGGTTAACTGGGAACTATTTATGAACATTTTAATAGATACCCAAAGAGCCACACTAAAAAAAGTCACACTGGTTTAATTAAAAAAAAATAAAATCAGAAGACCACCAGCCAATCTAGTATAGATGAAGTGAAAGTAGCTATTTAAAATAAAACTCACCCATCCACAAAATGGAAGAGGCGGCAAGTTGATAGCTTCTGAATTACATTAAAACTATGAATTGTAGAAAATTGGTAAGGGAAACAAAAGGAGTAGTCTATGGCCAGTAGCATTGAACACCTTATTATCCTTAAACATAGGTTTCCTTTTGTTCCTAACAATGGTATTGGCCCATTAATAGCTGGGCATGGTTAACCTGTCAAAAAAACTGAAAAGGTAAGTGTTCAATAAATGGGACTTGGGACTTTTGCTGCCAAGGCTCCCGCCAGGGCTCAGGGTACCCAGTTTTCCAAGGGGCTCCCAAATTGGCTGGGGACCCTGGGCACATTAATCCGCTACTGGCCTGGACTAGCAGGTCAGAGCTCTTGGCTGAGGCATTCCCAGCAGGAGGTGATCACACTCACCTCCACCTCTGAGACCCTCTTCCAGCTGCTGCTTTCAGAACCAAGCTCTGAAGGCAGCACAGAGGCAAGGATGGTAATCCCCTGACTCCCCTTCAACAGCTTTGCAACTGCCCCACAGCCCCCTTTTGGGTCAGGACCCTACCTCTGAAATGTCATGGTGTAACTGAGGGGAACATGTGAAAATGAGTAATTGACTCATTTTCAAATCATATGGCCATGAAATTGGCCAGAATGGATCATGAATTTGATAGGGACCTAGTTATGGGGTAAAAAAATTATGCTTTTGTTGCAAAGAGTAACTTTGTTTCACCTCAAGGTGACTGTTCATTATGGTAAACACTTACCTTGGCATTTCAGAGCCCAGACTCTCATCCCGTTTATCCAGATACCTGGCCGCAAGGTGAAATTTAGTCTAGACTTTAAATTTGGAAAGATGGTTCAAGTTGCCATTTAGCATCTCGCAGCTTCCTTACCTCATTTCTTTAGTGTTTGTTTCTTCAGTCCTTTTGTACAGTGGCCTGTACGGAACTGACCTTGTCCGGAAACAGCACTGGAACCCAGAGGAGAAAGTAAGTCTGATTTTGAGAGCAGGGAGGGAAAGGTAGGACAATTCCATAAAGGATGTTGTGTGCACTTAGCATTGGAGAAAAAGTGTTACATGTATGAAGGCTAATGCCAGATTTCCAACTGATGGCAGTGCCCAGACGGCTGGATTGCCTGGATCACAATGGTGAGGGGATCCAAGTTTTGAAGAATGAGGCGAGAGGGGGATGGAGGAAGAGGACAAGAGCTGCTGCTACTTTGTGTGTTTCTCACAAACTCTTAAGTTTTATTTGGAGACCACGTTAATTCATAGGTGTAAGGGGACAAAGTAAAGATTGATCATTTAACAAACTGTTTTCAAGTTTCCTGTATTTGGTTTTCTGGGCTTAATTTCTCACTGTTGCATCTACAGTTCTCTTTTCAAAGTGTACATCTCACATGCTTTTGATGACCTTCAGTTGCAAATATAACTAAATGCATGGACAACTGAGAATTAGCATAACACATTTTCAGTAGATGCAACAAACTTTTACTGTTTGAGCAAACAGACAGCTTTCCCAGTTGCTACTCAGTGCAAGTAAGGGTTGCAGAATCAAGCCCTACATTAGGCTAGAAACCTCAAAAAGTGTTAATGAATGAAGGAGTTGTGAGAATTACTACAGTGAAAAGAACTTTAAGATGTTATTAGATACAGCTCTGTAATCATTGGTAAAATATAGGTTTAATGACTAGCCACTAAGCTGTACATGACCTTGTGATGGTGCTATTCCTGGCGTGACCCACTGAGTGTCAGATCAGGACAAATCGCTTCCAAAAGGGCAACTAGAGCCCAAGGCTGGGGTTTCTCTGCCCTAAAGACAAACCAATCCAGCCGAACAGAAAAGACTTTGGTTTCGCCCCACTGACTAGCCACAAGTCACACAAGCAATTCCCTTACACACTCCAGCTTCCCAGTATCACCACCAGCAGCCACCTGTCCTGGGGACAAATGGTTATGAAAACCAATACCCCAATAAAAGAAAACTGTTCTTCCCAATTCCAAAGGATCAGGCCCCAGACCCAGGTCAGTATACAAATCAGATCTCACCCACAAATCATGCTGTTGCCAATCCTTTAGAATCTAAAATCTAAAGGTTTATTATACAAGGAAAAAAGATATAGGTGAGGGTTAGGAATGGTTAAATGAAATCAAATACATGCAAGGGATTTGCCACTACTGCATCAGTTGTAGAATAAACTGCAGGTTCAAATCAAAGTCTCTGGAATACAGCCCCTCCAGGCCTGGGTCAGCAATCCTTTGGCCAAACTTGCTCCAGGGTAAAAGTGGCAAACTGAAGACAAAATGGAGGTCCCTATCCCAGGTTTATATGGACTTCCTCTTGTGGGTGGAGACCGTCTCCTTCTTGCTATTCAGAGTTCAGCTGTACCATGGAGTTTTAGAGCCATGTGGTTTTAGAGCCATGTGGTCTCAGCTCCTGACCAGCCAGGCCACATTCCTGGGGAAGCTTGGGTGTGGACGGGCATCTACAAAGTTCATTGTGTAGCTGATAGTCCTTAGTGGGCCATCAAGCATGGTAAGCCCAGCTAACACCAAGGCTTCTGAAAATGTCCCCAACAGCCTAGCACAATATTTGGAAAGATAGACAGTATCAAGCCAATATTCATAACTTCCTCTACAAAATTGTTAGACACATCCAGATAGCATAATCATAATCAGCAGACCATAACCTGGTTGTAGACACCTTATATGACCCCCTTTACCTAAGATTTGATGCCCCTACAGGACCTTAGTTGCACCAATGATCTATATGATCCCAGATAATTTCAGTAACGTGACAGACCTACCTTCTCTTTGCTCACCACAAAGTTATGATCAGAAATATCAGCCAACAAGGCTCTTTACAGTCAAATTTAACATGGTAGCATTTTGCATGAACGATAAAGCCTGTGTGTTCATTGCTGTTTGGTGGGTTACTGAAGTGGGGGTGAGAAATTAATAGGAAGAATGGAGAACGAGGGGCAAGGAAGAGAGCAAGAGATGAAAGAGGGAAGAAGAGAGGAAAGTGGGCAATGTACATTTGTGATATAGCGAGACTTCAGAGGCCATTATGTAGTAAAGCAACTCTCTGCCCCCCCAAAATACATTAGAAGCTATGCATACAAGGTACATGAGTTCCAAAAAAAAATAAATAGTGAGTTAGGTGTTGTCAACCATCTGCACGTCTCTGCATCCTTCTGGGGAAAGAATATTTCATCCTTTCCCTCCCAGACACCAGGCAAATTCATCTTATTTCATTCTCTTCTGAAAGAGTTAGATGAAAGTAATGGAGAGCAGCCTTTGAAATACAAGCCTTCTACCACTGCAGACTGAAAAGCAACCTCACTACATAGGATGTATTCTCTTCAATACAGGGCTACATCGTTCACATCATCAGCACAATTTCGGAATGGTCTCTGGCTTTCTCCTTCCTCAGCTTTTTCCTCACCTACATCCGTGATTTTCAGGTAAAGTGAAGTGTGTGTCCAGTGCTTTATAGTCTGAGACTTGTGAAATAAACTTCATGTCCTTCATCAAATATCAGAGCTGGGAAACTCAGCCCCACCATCCTAGTTACAACAGCACACCGTTCTTTTGGGATTCTATCCTGGTCCTATCTTATAGAATAGATTTTCTTTGTGGTGTGTCCCCAAAGGTACATCGAGGATCAGAATTAGCTCTCACTACTTTCATATCCTAGAAGTGCTGTAGAGCTCCCACAGCTCAGGGAAGAACATTGGTAATAGCACAAGAGTAATGTTTCAGAAAATTCTTGGTAACCCAAAACAGGGGATTAGAATGAAAACTGTTTTGCCACCTTAGCTCTAGGGACCTCTGTCTGCACCTGCAGTCATCCATAGATTAGCCAGTTATCTCCTTCCCGAGCTGTGAAGACATTCACACCCTGAGAAGTCATGAGAGAAGTTCAGACAATGCTGTACTATTTCCTCATGGGTATCTCAGAGCTATTTGAGTTACTAATATTTTGCTTTCTTAGCAGGCAAGTAGTTTTTGGAGTGATATGCATTTCAAAGTGCTTGGACTTGATGTAGAAGCTACTCTGGGAAAAGAACAAAAAAGAACAAAGTGGAGCTCTGCTAAGCTATGTTATGGTTTCTTTCCTTTCTATTACAGAAAATTTCCTTGCGTGCAGATATCAGTTTAAGTGGACACTACGTTTGCAATACACCCAATTGCTTTGCGGCTGATGAACGTACACTGTTAATTGGAGGACGTTTATAACTAAGTGGGAGAAAAAGCCACTTTCTCAGCTTTTATATCTCAGGAATTTATGAAGTAGCAATAATACTAACAATTTATATAAGTGTTTGTATCAAAAATTCCATCCAATTAAAAAGGACACAAAGGGCTTTACTATTAACCCACATAGCAATGCAAAGGTGATTATTAATCAGTATTATCAATAACCTGTAATACATTTCTGCACTTCTACATTGTAAAAATGAAGAATAAAATGGACATTGGAAAGTTACGAGCGTCTCTGTTGATTCCGTCCAGGAGTTCTACACGCACAGCAAGGCCTTGGACAAGATTCCAATCTGTTTCCACTCAGGGCCTAGTACAACTCCCACGAAAGTCAGTTACAACAAACGGGAGGATGTATTTAATGAGGATTAGCTGCACAGATGGGCATAGGTGGAGAAGAGTTTTACCTTTTATAGGTCCTAGCCTTGATCGTTTTGACAAATACATATGCAGAAGGGGCCCAATTGAAGGTTGTACACCCTTAATTCTGGCATTTCTGCCTTTTGCAGAGCTGGACTTTGCAGTCTTAAAATTCTGACAGAGTTTCGTAGGTAGTTGCCCAGGTTTTAAAAAAGCAAACTGGGGGGTGGGGGGAGAAGAACCACTTTCCATCATGTGACATATTGACACTAATATGGTTCATTAGCAGGCTTGGAACCTTTATGTAGAGCAACTGCACAGACCTCTGCAGAGTTAATGAAGTGAAATAGAAGACTGGCAGGTTATCCCCTGTGCGCTGCTCTAAAGGGGGATGAGACAGTTTATGTACTCAGCTATTCCTCATGGTAGGCCAACTATAGGCACAAGTCCCCTCTGGGGCTCTGATCCAATTTGGAAAGTCCAGTCTCTCAAAGCCAGTGATTTTTCCACCACCATTTGTAATGCCCACCTATCTTCAAGTTCACTACCGTCCTGATTGCCCTCAAGCCTCTGCCCCAAACCCCCAGTTGTTTTGCCCTCCCTCCCCATGAAGGGGAGTCAGTCCTGCAAGCAGATTCCTCACATCAGCTGAATTTGCAGCACAGAACACTAGGAAGGAGGGAGCTAAACCATCTAACAAGCAGGAGCTGTATCTCTGTACTGCTTGGGCTCTGGGGGAAGAGGTTTACTAGGCTGCAATGGTGGTTCTCACCTCTTGACTACCTGAGAGCAAGTGAGTATGGAACTGCAGCCATTTTCCCTGCTCTTGGGCCCCCCTGGACATTGCTAACTTCTCTAGGTGGGTCTCCAGTGGCTAAACCCTCTGGCCAGCTCACACAGGCAGTACAGTCCTCTTCCAGGGTAGCAAAGAGTTCACCACCATCTGCCCTCATCAGGGTCATTAGCCCCCTCCCTGGGCCCTTTAAATCACATTACTCAGATTGCTAAGGGGGCCTTATTCCCTTCTAAGGGAATAGGTAACATGGACCCACCCCTACTCTGGGTTCCAACCCAAGGACCATATAGACAGCAGCTATATGCCACTTCCATCAGTTAGTTGCTGCTGCATTCCCTGGACCTCCTCCCCACAGTCCCTTTAGCTTCATTTGTTATTTTAGGTTCTCTCACTCCCAGGTCCAGTAAATGCAGCCAGTTGAGCACCTTTAGCAGAGTCCCATCCTCACCCCTCTGGTCCCAGGCAAGAACTGACTAACCAAACTGCTGCAGAAGTTTTTATCTGAGCCTGCTGGGTTCTGATTGGCTGCTTCCTTGAGGCTTTTCTAGGCCAGCTTGGAGGACCCACTTTTGCTCTCCTTCTTGGGGCAGGGTGGAGCAGGCCCGCTGGGTGTCCATTAGGGGGCCACAAAGGGTCAGGTTCACACCATCACATAGGCATAAGCAAGAGGTTATAACCCATAATCTGGGTTAGCCCTAACGGACAAAGGAAGTTGTTCATTATAGGAGCTACTATTACTTATGAAACTTCAGATTGTAACTCACTTGTATCTCTGTGTTTAACCTGCTTTAATCGTGTAACTAATTCCTTTCCTTTTCCTACTTAATGCATCTTTAGAGAGTTTATTGTGGGATTGACGACAGGGGGGTATCTTTGGTGTAAGATCTAAGGCCGTGTTTTTCTACATTCAGATCACAACCCAGTTCTGAATCATGGCATGTAAGACACTGGTCCGCCTTCCTGCACCCAGGGACCCTAGCGGCTCTGGGCAGCACTGCCAACCAGGACATTAAAAGTCCCATATGTGGTGTCGACCAGGACGTTGAAAGTCCCATAGGCAGTGCTGACCAGCTAAGGCAGGCTAGCGCCTACTTGTTCAACCACCATGCTGCGCCCTGGAAGCAGCCCGCAGCAGGTCTGGCTCCTAGGCAGGGGAGGGATATGGGGCCATGGGAACCGGCCAGTGGGCGCTCGGGGGGAGGTGCCTGTGGGCGAAAGCCGCACAGAGCCGTTTGTATGCCTCCACCTAGGAGCCGGACCTGCTGCTAGCCGCTTCTGCCTCTGCACCCCGACGGCACCGCTGACCAGAAGCCGCTGCAGGTGGTCCCGTGCCCCAACCCTGTGCCCCAATCCCTTACCTCAGCCCTGAACCCCCCCAAACCTAGAACTTCTTCCTGCACCCCAAACTCCTCATCCCTGTCCCCACCCCAGAGGCTGCACCCTCAGCCCAAAGACCTGACCCTCTCCCACACCACAACCCCCGTCCCAGCCCTGAGCCCCCTCAAACCCAGAACCTCTTCCTGCTCCCCAAACCCATCATCCCTGCTCCCCCAGCCCAGCCCCCTCTCCCAAACCCCAAACCCCTGTTCCAGCCCTAAGCCCCCTGCCATACCCCAACCCTCTGCCCCAGACCACAGCCCCCTCCCAGACCGTGAATGCCTCATTCCCGGCCCCACTCCACAACTCTCACTCCCGCACCCCAACCCTGAGCCCCTCTCACATCCCAAACCCCTCATCCCCAGCTCCGTTGAGTTGTGGGCATCAATGATTTTCTTCAACGTGGTCCCCAGAAAGTTTAAAAACCACAGGGCTAAGGTGTAATTGACCTAGGGTAAGTGAGTGGGTGTAACCTGAATGTTGCTGTGCTTCTTGGTGTAAGGGACCATCTATCACACTTGTAGGCTCACCTGGGTGGCGAGATCGTCCAAGGGAACTGTCTGTGACTCTGTGGTCAGCCTCTTACAGTGCCTGGGGAGTTTGTATTTGATAAGTGGTTGGTGAAATCTAAGCATAGAACCCACAGCCAGGGCGGGGTTTGTGCCTCCTTCCTAATAGTCTACCCTGAGGCTGGTTCAGACGGTCTTGCGTCACTGCAGGCAGCTTTTCAGGAATAATTACTGCACCCCATGTTCTTCACAGCGGTATTAGTCTGATAGGATTATGGCATAATTATGATGTGTTTTGTACACAGTAAGTCATGTGACGTGTCACTGGAAAAGTCACAATGTGGTGAATTATAGTTATCCTATTTGTATGCCTGTCTCAGTTTTGTAGCTGAAGTTATGAATATTGACTAGGGATCTGCATTTCAAATGGGCTCACCCTGGAAAACACCCACAGCCAGCCTTTCACGTACAACAAAAATGATGCCAGATGGGGCAAACCAAACCAAATAGTGCACTCAAATTCCTTCTTTCAGCCCCTGTGAGTCCAGCCCCAATAAGCTCTTGCTCATTACACCTTCCTGTGGCCACCGCTGGTTAGAAAAAGTCTGTCTTTTGTGTAGCATAGGGCTGGGTGATGGACCCGGCGGGCATCAGCCATAAAGGAATCTTACCTTTCCGACAGATCCTGAGGCAATTACACACTTGCAAACCATTCTGTTTTCTGTTTGCAGGGCTGCGAATCTCCTGCATTGACAAAATGCCTGGGAGATGTATGGAGAAGCATTAACTTGAAGCAAGACACAGTATAAAATCCATGGCTCAGATTCTCTGCTTTCACGGTGGGGAAGGGGTGGGGTCAAGGGGCCATTTACAACTCTCTGATTTTCATGCTGCCACTCACTGGACTGCCACCTGGGCATGGCCAGAGCAAAGCATTCCTCTGTCTCCTCCTCCTCCACTTTCCTCCATCTTCTGGGGGCTGCAAGGGGTTGTAGGAGCCAGCTAGAGATCCCACCACCCGAGGACAATCCCCAGCAAGGGGGATGTGGCCAGTCTCTGTTCCCTTGTGCCACCTGAAGGGAGCACAATAGAGAACCTGCCCCTGTGAGAGCAAATGAATAGAAGTATCTGCTGCTCTCTGCTAAAGTCAGATGGCAAATGGAATGGAGGTGGAGAAATGTCTCCCTGCTGGCTGGAAACTAACCCAACATGAGCTCCCTGGAAAGGAGAAACTCGCCAGGGTTCAGTTTCCAACGTTCCAGGCACTGCAGCTCCAACTTGGACATGAACTGGAACTTGCCCCTCTGTTTTGATTATAACAATGGTTCTGCTTTTAAAAGACCAGACCCATTTCCCCTCCTATCCCACCCTTCACTGGCCCCATGATCCCTAAACCCTCCATCCTCCCGACAGCCAGATCCAGCCTGCCCAGGCTTCTCCAGCTGATCCTCAAACGAACACTCACTCTAACCCGGGAACGCTGCAGTAATACCCTGCTGTACAGACTGTCCTAGCTACCACCATCATTCCCAGGCCTCAAGCAATCAGGAGAGAGCTGCACAAGCCCCCACCCCTGGCATCTATCCCAGAGGGAGGTGCTGAGGCTAGAAGAGAGTTTTTCTCACAGACAGTGCATTGATGGGGTTTCCCCTCCAGGAGACACTGGTCCCTCTGCATTTCCCAGCACAACTTTCATCATGAGTAGATCTTTTCTCTTTTCCAGGTGCCTTTTCCAGTGCCTGTTTTCCACAGCTAGACCCAGGGCAACCTTCCCTTTGGCTCTTCCTGCTCAATCCAACATGGTCTGATTCCTGCAGGCCTCCGAGGCCAGGATTCTCTTACACGCTTTCACTCACCGTCCCATCTTCCGCTGTAACAGGAAGAGACTTCCGCCGCAATGAACCCCCTGTGCTGGGGGGAAAGGTGGTGAAAGGAGGAACAAAGGGCCTGATCTTAGCTGTTTACAAGGCTTTCAACCCAGCATCCCATTGCCAGAGGATGCCCCTGTAGGTTTCAGAATCCCCAGCTGAATGTTCACAAACATGGTGGGTCAGAGGAGTATCCGGCCAGAAACCAGTCAGTATTGGGGGAAGCCAGGCGTTATGTCTGCCATGAGCGCATGGTGATCGCCAGTTGCAGCACCAGACAAGAGACCAGGCAGGAGGTGGCTGTTTCACTCTCCCCTTCCTCCTTGTGTGCCTGTCCCAGGCACAAGCCGCCATGAGAATCCTCCACTCACACACATTTCCCGTGCTCACATGGCCTCACCCAATTGCATTCCCCGACGTTGTTCGCACGCTTTTCCACGAACACCCTGTGGGAGACAGCCCCACCTGCTTTCCCCTTGTGAGACAAGACCCACATGCATGTTTCCCCCCTCCCAGAGAAATGATCCCCCCCAAAGAAACATTCATGGTGCTGTGCCTTCCCCATGGGGCACCTACACCTCTTACACACTCCCCCACATGAGACCGAGTCTCAAAGGCATGGCCTCTTACTTTCAAGTCTTGCCGACCATCCCGTTTGAGGTTATGATATAATATTGCTTCTCAGGATCTTATCTCCCGCCGCCCCCCTGTAATGGTTGCAAAGGAATCACTGACAATCTGACTACAAAGAAGCTGAGGTAGCAATGTCTGGCTGAGTTTGCAGAGAGACTGAAACAATTGCTCTGGGTAAGGCGTACCATTCTATTCATCCCTCATCAAGGGACTGGGGTCTAACTATGAGGTCCAAATATGTTAATTTGTCAACATAGGTAGCAGCTGATCAAAATATGTAAAAAAGCAGCAGGATAAACACATGCGTGATCTATGGTGAACGGCCTCTCATTTAGGTGCCCCAGACTGGTGATGCTTATGAAGTTACCAACACTTTCCCCACAGTCTAACCTGTGGAGCCAAAAGCGAGGAGAAGGGGAAAAGAAAAGAGCAGCACCCCTCCCAAGAGGGAGCCAATTTCAGAGCCCAGGATCGAATCTAACCCCGAAGAAGGGAAAGCCAATCCCCGCAGAGCGCACATGAATATGAACATCTGTACAGTCAAATACCTCACACTGGTGCCTCAACTGGGCACAGTCTGGCTTGCAGTTTAAGTTTGAAAATAACACTGCTTTTTTGACTTCCAGTCTGAAGTCAGTCTTCTTTTGGCCCACGAGCCCTCACCTCACCTGTATGCTTGACAAGGTTCTTGCTAAAAGCTTGAGTTCACTGTCTCAACGAGGAAGCTGGAGGTACATCCTCCTCTCCTTCTGCATGCCCCAATGGGGAAGGAGGTTGGGCAGCAGATCATAACAGTCCTTGTGCTAACTGATTTCCCGAATAACAGGCCAGATTGAAAACTGCAAGCAGTAAGAAAGCAAAGTGTATGCTCTCTCTCCATATAATCCTGTAAAATACACACTGATACCAAGGTGACAAATACAGGGTATTTCTTATAACAATAACACTAAAAGATGTGACTAGTGCATATGCCCAACAGTAGCCAATGGTATAGTTTGTTATGCCATCTCTATCTTGCTCTTTCTTCAGATGTGTCTATAAATAAAATCACCCCCTTTTTTGTTGTACAATTTTTATTGTACCAAATCTAATGCCAAGATCAAATAATATTTATTTAAACGCTGGCCACTAATGTACTGAAACAATTTAATGTTATAGTTTATTTCCTGTAATTCCACAGGTCAGCATGCACAAAATTCAATACAAAAAAAAAATTTTTTTTTTTTAAAAAAAAAATCTATAGGTGAAGTTTGCAATTCACATGTCATTTCCAAAAAAACAGGCCTTGAAATTCCAAAGCACGAGAAGTTTCTAGCACTAGTACAGAAAGTTCTCACTCTAAAGGCTAGAGAATACACTGCACTGACAATTAAATAGCATATCTTCTGCACATTAAATTCTTTGACACACACGGGCTCCCCAAAAGCAGAATTCTGGACAATCCATTTCTTACGTTCCTTATTCCTGGGGTCTACTTTCCTCTATATACATGCACTTTAGCTCCCATTAACGTCCTGTGAATACCAGGAAATTAGATTATATGTTCATTTTAAACGTTCAGAGGCACTGAACTAAATTAATCTCTTGTTTGAGTCACCAATGTCAAGGGAATCGAAATGAATATGGCCCAGATTACTCGTACGATTGTTCAGGTCTGCTGCATCTTTTTACGAATCTCTTCCAGTGCTGCCTCTCGTTCTCTTAGTAGCCGTTTCAGCCGTTTTATTTTTTCATCCCTGATTGTTTCATCCAAGTCCGGTGGAGTCAGAGGGAAAGCGTCTTCTCGAAAGGAACGTTCGCTAGTCGAAATATCATCTTCGGAATACGCTAAAACTGAACAACATGTGTCTTGAACTTGGTTATCTTGAACACTTGGATCTTGCTCAGAGTTCCTCCCTAGGGAAAATCCAATAGAGCCTGTGGAGTTTTTCTGTTGTGATAAGACTGGTGTGGATGAAATACGCTTGGTAAGTATTACAGAACTGGTGCTGTTTTCCACGCTTGGATATACGTCTGATTTGACCGTCATTTTCCTTCTCTTTCCATTTTCCGGCACTGGTGAGAGTTTTGCTTTTCTTTTTTTAGTCAAATCCTGTTCCAGGTCCACAATTATCTGCATATCAACAAAAAAAAGTATTTACATTAAATTGTGCATCATTTCAATGTTTTATCATCAAGGTAAATTAAGCACATATTAGAACAACTATTTGTAGTTCTTTGAGGTTACTGTGCTGAAACAATTTTAACAACTGTTTGAAGCAATATGCTCCAAAGTTAAAGTTACCCTTAAGAAAATAAATATTAAAATGTAAACCTGGAGAATCCTAATTCTGTCCCCACACCAACACCAACAGAACAATAGGAAACTAAGACCTAATCCTCTCTTCCAACAATGCACACCAACAACTGTGAAAATTGACAAGCGATCTAACTGAACTACATCATTGTTGTTGACTGACTGATTGTTACTTGCAGCAGTTAAAAAGTACCAGGTATCTTTGCATCCTTGTCATAAATTACTCCTTCCTACTGTAAGAACACACCTAGGGCTTGTTTCTATTTAAAATGCTCAAGGGACCCTGCTGCAGTGTAGACAGTACCTGCGCTGAAGGGAAGGATTCGCCCATCGGTGTAGGAATCCTCCTCCCTGAGAAGTCATAGCTAGGTTGGCAGAAAAATTATTTTGTCGATCTAGCGCTGTCTACATGGGGACTTAGTTTGGCTTAACTATGCTGCTCAGGACTGTGAATTAAAACCCTTGATCGATGCAGCTAAACCAACTTAATTTTTTAGTGCAGACCAGGTCGCCAATAAGTGAGTGACCAATAAATCACCAATTTTTACATTTCCTCAACTGAAGCGACCACAAACAGGACAAACTATGCAGGGTTTAAAATATTCAGGTGTTGTCTTACTGCGACACTTAGCACACACATGTAGCTACTGCATTTGAAATAATTTTTAGAACTACTCTAAATTAGTTTAAACTATATAAAACACTGAAAGACAACTGTATAGCAACTGTACAACTGGACCTGAGTGGTGGTGAGTGAGTCTCTATTTCTCTTTCACGCACACACTTTAAATATGTAAAAATGTGCAGGCTTGCAAAATGAGTACATTGAGGCCTGAATTAGTAATTTAATAATTACATTAAAAAATCCAGGTTACTGAAAATTAGGGACAACTGGCATCTGTTATTATTAGTATTATATCATGAGAAAGCTTTTGATTGGGTAGAGTGGAAATATTTGGTATCAGAATTAGAAGAAAGTGAAACTGGATACTGCCATCTTAGATGGATAAAAGGACTCTTATGTCTATGAATCTTAATGTATTGTGTAGTTATCAATCAAAATTACTGTACCACTGTAATTATTTCTCAGAAGAAATAACAGTGCCAGAACAGGGAAAAGCCAACAAAGCACTAGTCTTCAAAGGCAAAGTAGTAGCAACTCCTACTCCATATATCTAATTCCTATGCTTAATAAAATAATGGAACAAATACTGAAAAGGAGGGTAGTATTAATGAAAGGTGACAGAAGCAAGAGCAAAAAGCAGAATGGGTTTATAAAGAACATTGGGCATCTCTGAGATCAGCTAAGGCAAAGAAATCTTCTTAGTCCCTAGCTGCCAGAATAGAGCGGAAAGAGATACTCCATCTTGAACTTATGGAAGCGGCTGACTGTTCACAAAAGAGGATCTGCAGGAACTAGTGATGGAGGCAGAGAGAGGTGGTTTGAAGGAATCTGGGAGAAAAGAAGCGTTTTTAATGAACTGAGTGCCATCGGCATGACAGATGAGTAGCAACCAACACTGCCTGTACTTGTGGCAGCTAGAGTCTGGAACTAGTGCTTAACTGTTAGGTATGCCATTTCCTCTCCCCTTCACGTTCATTTCACTTGTGCTAAATTGTAATTTAATCAGCAGTGAAATTCTACTCCCTAAAGTGTAAGCATAGGCTATTGTAGGGTACACATAAACATTGGGATACCTTTTCCTCTTCACCATGGTCCTGCTGCTTAGCTGTTATCGCCGCTTCTTGTGGTGATGCACTCCAAGAATCCTTACTCTTTTTAAGGTTCTTACTGGAGCACACACTTGCTTCTGATGCTGCAGAAGGAATTCCAAAAGGAATTCTATTAAGGTAGACTCTCTCCTCTTTAAAGAGACCAAATTTCTTTCTTAATTCAAGGTATTGTTTCCCATGGGACTCTCTTTTGTGTTCGATTTCAGTGGCCTTTTCTGATGAGCTCACCTTCTCATTTGGAGTCTGAAACGATAAGAAGACAGTATATAAACAGCGAGACAGCCACTCATCAACACACCCGTGATCATTACAACACTGACATTCTAGTAAAGAAGTGTTCATTAAACTTTAGATATTGGCTTACTTGGAGAAATTACAATATTATAACATGAGCATTTGTCTTTTCATTGCCATGTTCATTTACTTATTTTAAAACAGCATATAAATTAAAGTTATCAAGTCCTGCTAGCTCACTAACAAAGTGCCAGGAGGCAAGGAAGCCACTTATCCATAGGCCCCAGGATTACCAAGGAAGAGATGACAAACAGGAAATATTCATCACAACGACACTCTCCTGGATCACAGTGTGGTTGCAGGTGGCCCACATTTCAAAGATGCCTGATAATTCTAGAAGTTTAGTATTAACAGCCCCTCTGTACATAATTTTGTTGTAACCTGATGCTGCTCTTAACCATCAGGGCCTGCCACACAACAGACACCTGTTTGAGCATGCACGTGTGGGAGGAGAGAGGAAGAGAAGGAGCAACACATCTGACACTCTCTGGTCTCCACGGAGGCGGGAGGAATGGAGAAAGCTCTGACAGAAGGGTACCACAAAGCAGGCAACAGAAATAAATTCAGTCCCATTTTGAGTGCAGAGGTGCACAATGAACTTAAAAAACCCACAACCAAACCCGTAATTTGTAGCAGTGTTTCAAAATATGTCTCAAATGACAATAAGTATGCCTAGCTCGTGTGACTGTTTGGGCTGGCAGAAGGGAGACACAGGTCAAGATAGGACTAGAGACAAAGAAATGAAATAATATTTTAAAATAATAAGTTTCTCATCTAGAGGTTCTCAGCCTCTCTTAGTCTGAGACCACAAAATGGCCAACTACTCTGACTTTCCACTCACTATTTCCTACAATCCTTTGTAGGTAACAGAAAATTGTGGGATTTGGGTCATGGTATTATTTTCTTTGGTTATAATGTGGGTTAGGGCTAAAAAAAAAAAAAAAAGTGTCTAGCATAGGCTGGGAAGGGTTGTTGCTACTCTGTCTCCCTCAAAGTTTCTCTCTGCCTAACCCCACCCCACCAAGGAAGTGGATCTCTCCCCCTCTACATGTACATATCTGGATTGGGAAGGGGCTGGTGTCATCTCTCCCTCCTCAACTTGGCATAGCATGTAGGGAAACAAGCGCTGCTCTTTCTCCACAATGCATTTGGCAAGAAGGAAACAACTCTTGCCGCTAGTTCTCCTTGCTGGCTGAGCCTGGAACTGCTCCGTGCTGCTAAGCAGAGCTGTTATCTCCACTCAACTAGTCCAGAGCCCTGTATGAGAGAGAAATGCTGAGGGCTGCCACACTCCCAAGCCTGGGAATAGCCTCATGTTCCCGCCTTTGCTTCTCCTGAAACCCCTGGCGCCAGACTAGAAGAGAGATATGGCGCTTTTGGGGCCTGACGGGATACTATCACCGGTTCATCCTCAATTCTGCATCAATCACAGCTCCCCTGACCCATCTGCCAAAAGGCAAAGACACTAATGACGAGTGCGATGAAACTCTGAATGCTCTGAACATGCGACCAAGCCAGGCGCTGGTCCTTGCCAACCCAGACTTCACCTGGGAGTTTATTTTCTATACAGATGTTTGCCTGGGAACAGCACTCTTCCAGAAGTGTTCCCAATCTCATATTTAGGCAGGAAGTTGTTCCCCAGGGAGAACTGAATTATTGAAAAGGAAGCTGTGGCTATCAAATGGGCTGCGAACCTCCTCAGGTATTACCTGCTGGGTAGTCCCTTTTCTCTAGTCACAGACCATGTGCCCTCACAGCGGCTACCCTCCATTAAGGATTCAACTTCCCAGATTATGCAGTAGCACCTAGCACTTCAGGCCTATAGCTTCAGGATGCAGCACCAAGCAAGGAAAGAGCGTGCAAATGCATTTTTCCCCCCAGGGAGGTGGGACTGGGGAGACACTTGAGCCAGAAATCTTTCTGGACTTGAAGAGGGCTGGTATGTGATGCCTTACGCTCTCATCCCACTGATGGAAAGGCAGAGTGCTCCTGCACTCAGGCAGTGCCAATAAAGGTGCACCTACAGAACATGCTCCATCAGGAAAAGGGGAGCGTAAGAAAGGGACGCTCGCTACTGCGGGGAGGGGAGAAGAGAGTTTTCCCAGGAGGAAAGGCTGCTAGGGACTCCAGGAGCAAGGGGAGCCCAGACCAGGGTAATGGCTGCCTTTTCCTTTACTCCGCACCCCTCTTCTATGGGGGAAGACTGACACTGCAAGCCGGATGTGGGCAAGAGGTCCTTGAAGGCTGCTCCCAGCCAATAACCGGTGGCAAGCCCCGGGGAAAGTCAGCCTGGAGTAGAGATATTTGGACTCGAGAGATCCTGGGAGTGAACTGAACTCCTGCCATAAGACGTGAGATTGCCCAGGGAGATGGGCTCCCAAGAGGAACCCAGGAGCAAGAAACTACGGCCGAGCTCCAGCTGAGGGTCAACCAACTACACTCTATGAACAAGGACATAGCACTGTTTTTTGGGTGCAAGTCCTCATTTCTCCTTATGCCCTGTGACTTTTTAACCTAACTTTTTACTAAGCTCTTAGGGGAAGAAACCGAAAGAAAGTCATTTATTGGCCTCTCTACTTGTGTCTTCCGCCCCTCCAGTCGGATATCATCAGAGATAGGTGTATGGTTGCCGGGCATCCACCTTTGCACCTGCTAGCTCACTCCCCTTTGACTTCCAAAGTTTCTGCTGGTTTGCACAACATCTTTTTCTCACACTCTGCTCATTCAGTCTCTTGCAAAGTGAGCATAAATAAGCATTCCCCTCTTTGCCAAATACCCAGAAGTGACTGGGATTTGGCTGGTAGGAAAAACAGACTGATGGGACAAGACTCACTCGTCCATCCGGAAGGAGAGCTCCCCCGTGGTTCCACCCAAAAGGGAGCATAGCTTGGGATGAGGGGTATGGTTCAGTAGGAGTTATTAGTTCGTTTGTACAAGATTAAACATGGCAATCATTGGCTAACACGGAAGGAAGCTTCCCTTTCCTCGTCTCACGTTTGTTCATTTGCATACTGATTAAAACCTCATTGCTTTTCTTTTTGGTTAATTAAGAAACAAGGACGGGGGAAGGAGAGACAGCACGCTTGATTAGAGAAAAATGTGATTTGAATGACATTGGCTTCAGTCACATAGAATCAGGATGTAGAAGTAATTTGGTATAGGTAAATGTGGGCACATTTTGCTGTAGACAGTTACCTTTTGTTCTTCACTGAAAGCATAATGTTTTGACTGAGGTGTAACAGCAGTTGCTGCTTTGGGAGAACGACTCTTCTCTTTGCTGTTACAATGCACGTTTTCATCCATCACCACTTTAACAGGGTTCACTTCCTCTGAAATCCCCCCTGTTGCGGACAAAGGCCTGCACTGGTTTGTAACAATAATAGGCGGATTCACACTTGGTGTTGCAAGTAAAGTGGCGGCAGGTTTTAAATTCTTTCTGAAATCAGGCTGTGGAACAGGCTCTGTATTTACACTTGGCTTTGGATCCTTTTGGGTAAGTGTCATACCTTTACTTTTTGACAACACTAGACTGACCACCTTATTGGTTATCAGCTGAGACGTGTCCTTTTTAAAAGGAGCATCAGTAGCTGGCGAGGCTTGTTGGTCAATTTGGGTTGACAGAACATCCGATCCTCTCTTAGTCAGCAAATACACTTTCCCATTGTACATCACCAGAGCATTATCTTTAATGGGAGTGACTGTCTGGCTTCCGCTCGGGCTGTTAGAACAGACTGGTAAAATATTTGCAGAATTTTTTTCTACATTCTTCATATCGGCCAAAGTTTTCAAGATCTTTGAAGCCATGTTATTGGAGGACTTCACTGGAACAAGGTAAGGTATCGATGCCTGGGACTTCTCTTGCACGACCCATTTCATTGGTGTCTGCTGGCGCTGTTGGCCATCAGAAGTCCCCACCGGCGGAACAGAACTCTTTACCGTGGTTTGTGTAGTTGTCAGTATTAATGGTTCTGATACTTCAGTGACAGGTTTGGGGCAAATGGTTTGCAAGCGCTTGGGAATGACCGTTTTCACTGTATTGACTGGTGACACATAAATAACAGTTGGTGTTTTTGTGGCTTCGGCTGCTCCGGAGGCATTTGTAGCTGCAGCCGCAAGTATTTTCTGCTGTACTGTAGGTGGTAAAGAGGAAGCTGGGACGGATTTCACTTCTGCATGAGCTGGTATCTGTAGGTGATGCCCAGAAGGCAGCACAGGTGACTTCACAGTCACTGGAAGACTTTTTGTGTTGACTAACACATATGCTGTATTACTCTGGTTCGATGGAGTTGACACCGCAACATTTTGCAAAGACAATCTATCAACTGAAACAGAATTACTCTGAACGTTAGAAACTGGTTTTGTAGTCAAGCTCTCTTTTTCAGGGACCATGCTAACATTCTCCTGTTTATCCAATGTTCTCTTAAGAATGATCTTTCCAGGATTAGTGGACTTAAAAATAGGTATCTTGACAGATGAAGATGTGGTGCTATTTGCAATCCGTGTCTTAAAAGTAAAATGAACTGGACTGGATACATTTCCTTTAGCAGTATCGGGCACAACTGACGATTGAACTAGTGGCATAAAATTCCCAGAAGATTTAGAGATTGGAAGCAACTTCAGAAGGTTTTTTCCATCCGGCCCAGTTGTCTGAACTACTTGGTACATACAGCCTGCAATGCTTAAAAAACAAAAGAAGAAGAAGAAGAAAAGAGTAGTGTAAATGACCAGAACACAGATATTTTGATTAATTTGCACCAATTATTGTACACATTCCATAGTTACATCTTAGAAGCTGGCTAAACTACAGAAAATAACAGACAGTCGTCAGTAATTTCAATGATCAAATGTATGTTTCTCTGGTGATACACATCACTGGGTCAGCTGTTACAGAACTCTGTCACTTAGTTTGTACTCACACCTAATTATTATATACTAGAGTAGCATGGAATGATATTCTTTTCAATTAAAAATCAAAAACCTCAAAATATCTTCCATCTCTGCCCATAAGGCTCCTCTTTCTGGGGGTGGCATACTATGGTATTGCCATCCATCTCTCTCTGTTGCTACTGGAGGTGGCACGGCCTTCAGAGCTGGGCACCTAGCCAGCAGCCGCTGCTCTCCAGCTTCCCACCTCTTATTTCTGGGGTAATTCTGCACCAAAAAAAAATAAATAAAATAAAAAAATCTGCATACAATATTTGAAAATTCTGCAAAAGTCTGCATATTTTATTTGTCAAAATTACACACTATAATCATGCCAGTTATAATTATTTTTGCTAATTTATTTCAAAATATCCATCAGCAAGTATGTCTGTAACAATACAGACCAAAAAGGAAAAAGATTCTGGGGTTTTTTTTGGACAAATAGATTCCTTACTAGGCTTACTAATACAGAACTTTGTGTAATTCATTTAAATTACAATACAGAACTGTATTTCCTACACCTGTCAGAAGCAGTGCAAAGGCCTGGTGAAGTCAGGGATAATGGAGAAGCTGAGGGAGAGGGAAGGAGTCTAAGAGTGAACCTGGAGGGTGTTGGTTGTGGATGGGAGGTTTTTCTTGGGGAAGGAGGACTGTTAGGCTGTTGGGAAGCCTCCCCCATGCAGACCCTGTCTGACCCCAAGCTTCTCCTATTGAGTGAGGCATGTCTGCCCCGTCCCTGCACCCCTCACCCCAATGGGTCTCTGCAGCCCATCCCCAGGCTCAACGCTATCACCCAACTAGCTCCTGAACTCAGGTTCACAATAGCAAGTGGAGGGGACAGACTGGAGCATGTCTGTGAACCCAGACCCCCTGCAGCCCTATGTGCCGCACTCTGTCCTAACCTGGTTCAGCAGGCAGGGTGCTGGGAAAATCTTCTACTCCTAGGGGAATTCTGCAGCATTGTATTTTCCAGCATGAAAATATTTTGCCTAAGGAGTGCTGCAGTTCCACCTTTTGCCCACAAGAGGCCACTGTGGCAGCAGACCAGCCAGCTGTGTTCACGCTGACTGTTCTAGCGCCACAGCGGTCCCAATGGGCAAAAGGTGGAACTGCAACACTTCTCAGGCAAAATGTTTTTTATGCAGGAAAATATAAAATTATGTGAGACGTGAATTCTGCGTGTTTGTAGATGCTCGTAATTCCCCCAGGAATAACCTCTGAAGGCAGCACAAAAATAAAGGTGGCAATACCACAACTCCTGCTACTTGCAACCCTGTTTTGAGTCAGGACCCCCAGTATGAGAAACACTCCAGACAAATCACATTTTCTTGTGGGTTGGTCACGGCATAAATAGCAATTTTTGTGGATTTGTAATACATCCACAAATTTTTCTATTTATGCTATTTTCTAATAAAGTCTGTGAAAAATGTGATTTCTTCACAATTTAAGTAACCGCTACATATAAATAGTCTGATCCAATTGGGCTGAGAGTACTGACTCCTGTTCTTCACCCATCAGATAGCACAAAAGGGCTGGGGGAACTTACAGATAAGCATACGTAAATGACGAGAGGGCCTTAAGTTATTTAAAAGCTTGTCTCGTTCACATGCAAGGAAGTCTCAAAGAAACATAATGGCAAACTAATTGCCTGATGGAGATAGAATCAGAGCCATTTTAGACAGGTATTTGGAGTGAAGATCCAGAAACATCTTTACCTTATGGAAAATGGTATAGGGAAGGTCAATCCTCAGGCCCAACTCCCAGCTAACTCTCTGGGCTCAAGTTTATGACTATGATTAATTCTACCTTCAGAGAGATGACACAGAAAAGAACCTGACAAAGGTGCCAACAGAGGCCCCAAGATCACTGTGAGAAAATATTCAAATCCAATAGTAGAAGGGGCTCATAAACCAGAGGGAACACATGGAGCAATTGTTTCTGTAACTTGGTTACAGAAGGGTAACTTGTGTAGACTGCAAGTAAGATGTAGACTTGCAAGTCTTGTGCATCTACAGGAACTTGGTTACTGAAGGGTGAATGTGCACACTTAAGGGCTGAAAACCAAGAGGGAATCTGATTGATCTCAATGAGTTTCAATCACAGTTGATAGTCCAAGTCCCCAACATGAGAGAGTCACTGAAGTGGGAAGCAGGTTTTATGGTTCTGATATCAGCTCTGGACGTTCTGAGAACCAAAACTGCGAAGAAATCCAGGCTGGGGTTGTCAACAGCATTTTGGTTCTGTTCCATTTGACTTTGTGCTTCAAAAGCATCATGGGCATGCATAGAAGAACTACTGACCCCAGTGAAGATGAAGGGCCTCCATCAGCAATGCTGAGTCCAGCTTGCTCAAGAACATCTGGAAGTATGTAGTATTCTGTCTCTGGTGAGTGAGCAACATAGCTGGGGCTTCCAGCCCTTGTGGAAAAGAATGAGTCTTTGAGGGATCATTCATGCTTCCAGTTGTAGTATCTTCTCAAGAAGTCAGCCAATATATTGTCCTTTCCTAGCGAATATAGAGCTACTGGGGTGATCCAATAATAGTGGATGCTCCACTCCCAGAGTGGGACAACTTCCTGTCACAGCCAGAGATCAGATTCCCCACTCACGGTTGGTGCAATACATCATTGTATTGTCTGGATGGTTTTACCAGTAGCGCTTTCCTTGCTCCAAAATCTAGGAAGTTAAGTTCTCAGCTCCAGCACTTTGATATGAAATCTCATTTCCATGCATATTTTATGTTCACTTTGCCACAGTGTAAACGTTGCACTCCAGTACAGCAGGTAGAAATCTCTGCAGCAGCTCCATTTAAATAAATAAATTTAACATTTCCACCATGTTTTCGTTTTCAATATTCCACATATTTTTTGTATCGACAACCCATATTTGCAGTGTGGAAGTTATAAACAGAAAATGGAGATTTTATTAGCCAAGCAGGACACAGACGGGAGTTTTGGCTCCAGAAGATATGGGTAAGCACTTCATCTAAGTGTTTTTTCTTAAATGATCCCAGCGAAACAATTAACGTGGAGACTTAAATAGCTGTCGTCATGTTTCAGAATAAAACACCCTATTGAGATCAATGGGATCACTTCACATCTCCCAAAGCTATTGTTCATGCAGACTCAGGAAGACAGCACCTGACTCCTGGGTCACATGCCGATTTGTAACACATGCTTCGTATTTTGAACGCTTTGTCGCTTTTGCATATTTTGAAGGTTTCTTTCACGTGGCCTAGAACTTTTCCTCTTTCAGACGTAAAAGCTTAGATTCTGCAGCCAGGAGCAGAATTTGCAGAAAATTCCCTAGCCGTGGAACTGCTAAATACCTGGGCTCTGCACATCTCCCTGTGTAAGAGAAAGGCAAAAGGCAAGCTTCACCAACAGATACTGTTTTCTAGACAACTCCAAGCTTGTGCTGTAGAGATACACTTGTCTTATTGACAATTCACTAAGGAGGACTAACAAGATGTAGCATTACAAGGCACTGAAAGCTGAACAATGGGGAAGGAAAGGAATTTTCAGTCAGACAGTTAAAAGCTGTTTCGTTTACGTCTGTTTAACTCAAACATACATTAAACAATTGGGAGAAAAAGCAGTCTTTGTTAAGGTGTGACACTTCCCTTGCTTCACTTAATGGTTGAAAGCTCACCTTATACACTGGAGATCACTGATGAATGTTCTAGCAAAACTAGGAAAGACCTCGACTAACATTTCAAATATTTTTTTAAAAATTCAAATTATTTTTATTTTTTTAAAGTCTCAGCCTTTCCTTATATATCGTAAAGTGGGGGGGGGAGCAGAGAGTTCAAAGCCATTTTTCTTCACATTGCTGATCTCTTTTCCTTTAGAGAATATTTTCTATATATCTATATACCCACTCACAGGTAAGTACATGGCATCTATTTCTTTAAATGAAGCTCAACTCTTTTAGTAAAGAATTATTGGTAAATGCTTCTTATAATTCAAGCCAAGCTTAATAATTCTGGCATTGCTAAAGGAACCAGGAAGAGGACCTACTTCTAGCTACTAATTTTAGTTTTATGCTCCTTGGTGACATTGTTGATAAAGAAAGCCTTAAAATAAATTCAGCCGTTTTAAATTTTTGAATTTTGCTACACTTCACTTCCTCTTTAAAAAAAAATAAAGTGAAATTTGTATACAAACCTCCTCTAATTCTTCAATAAGCCACCCCAAGCTCTAACGGCCATTTTACTGTAAGTATAGGGTGTCTTTTTTCCCCCTGGGGTCATGGCTCTTGACGATGCACTACATCTTGAATATAAGCCGAACCCCTGACGTTCATGAAGATGATGAACTTCCAGGAAGAGAAGCAGTGATAAGATGGTTGAAATTGTCTCTGGAAGGATCCAAAATTTCATACTGAAGAAATTGGATGGAAGAAGGTCCAGATGTAAGTGTCCTACCTTTTTTCACCATCTCACAGGTAAAGGAAACTGACACAGGGATGCTACCTTTACTGAACTTAAAAGTCAGCCTTTTTTTTTAATCCAGGTGTGACAATGTGCATGACAATTTTTTTAAACTTCCTGTTCAGAAATGGGAGTGGTGGGAAGGCAGAAGAAAATACTTAAACGGGGTCAAAAGTGACCTGCAAAAGCAGAAAAAAATCTGGGTCTGAGACATTTTTAAATGCTTTTTGTTGTTGTTTTTGATACTGAAAGGCAATCTGAGGATCTCCATATCAAAAATAAATAAAATATTTTTAAAAAACATTCTGATTCTCTCTTACCTTAGAATAATCAAGAATGTCCAATCTGGTGCATCCCAGAGGTCACATATTGTGAACTTTCTCAGTCATTAACTGAAGGGGAAGGGTGTTGAATCCTTAAGAACTTGTTCTCCCAAATGTTTATCCACGCATGTATGTTTATAGGTGTTTGTTCAATAGTTATTTCCCTCCCCTACCTCCATTTGAACAAAAGTAACATTCCCCTCAATCAGGGTTAACTAGCATGGCATCTCCACTGTAGTCTGACCAGCTCTCTATGCTATTACAAAAGGCAAGTCCTGCATTTCTAGTATGAAAGACAAAGAAAAAAAATTACATGCATCCATCTCCGAAGAGGAAAAAATTCAAAACAAGAAAAAGCCAATAGCGTTTCAGGCCTGCATGATACCTTAAAAAAGCAAGAGGACACAATCAGTTTCCCTCCTTATCTTTTAGCTACCTTTTAGTATGCCTTTAACCCCAGTCATCAACTTGTTCATTTTGTGAACCTCCGTGTGAATAAATCCACTAGTGGACAGCTGACTCTCTACAAATTTGTGACGACACTATGATTCAGGGCCCATTCTCTTAACATGTTAACTCTGAAACTTAAAGATGACAATCTAATGCATATTGTAAATTGGAATCATGTGGACAGAGTAAAATAAATTGAATTTAAAAACCAAACTCCATAAGGAAATTAACTGCATATTTTTGACAATCATACCTATAGCTAGAAAAAAATTCAGAAAACTGCAGCAGAGGCTTCAGGAGCTCGGGATCTTGCTCCAGAATTCAGGTCCAGCTTGTTCTTGAGAACATTGAGTTTGCTCTAGAGTACACAGGGCTTTGGCTTTAACCAGATGGTTCTGGCAGGAGCACAACATATCCTTTTCTTCTTCAGGATTGTGAGGATGAGAATGTCTTCTAACTTGAGGTACACAAGGCTTGTAGAACCGGTGACTTTTCAAAGAGTTGCTGACTGCCAGAACAAGAATGACTGTTAATTTCTGAACCGGAGCTTCACCAATTAAGAAGATCACTGGAAATTCTTGTAATCAAACATTTAGAGATACACAGAAATAAGAATGCCTATGAAGCCATTGCTGCAATTCATGCCCATTTTAAATCTTGATACTTTGCAGCAATCTAATGTCTAAATCTCAGAGGATGTGAAGAACTTCAGATTTCACAGTCATGATTAACAAGTAGATTCCAGGTATCATTCAGACTGTACAGCATTTTCTACAGACTCAAGATTCAATAAGTAAGCTCTGTTTTCCCAGCTGGTTGCTTTTCTGGATATTTGGAGGTCTGAGGCCAGACAAAGAACACTCTTTGTGAATAGTCACAACTCTAAAGTGTATTCCAGTTTACCATTTTCCAAATTCATCTGTTTGATAGATTTCTCCTGTTCCATAAGAGTTCCATGGGAAACAACCTGTCCTGAATCACAGTCAGTACCTGACGCTGAGCAAGAGAGCTTCTCCCCGCTGTTTTCAGTGAAACAGCTGATGCTGGAACAGGACCTAATGTGTTTTCTCCATTTTTAAAAATGTATTTTAGACATCATGGAGTTTCCTCAGTTGCCTCTTGGGAGAGAGAGAGAGAGAGAGAGAGAGAGAAAGTGTTGAAGGCTAGAACTGCAATTACCAGGAAGCAGGTAAACTTTCTTTACTGGAGAAATCAGTGCATCTCAGATCTTTCTGTAACCTGCTGGGTAGGGATTCTGTGACTCGGAAGCTGCACGTCACTCAGTCACAACAGCATTGTTGCTCTCCTCTCAAAGAGGTGTGCCTAATGATTCAGCTCTAACAAGGAGCTACCTAGAAGACAAACTAAGCACAATGGTCCCGGCTTAGTTATGGACAGTGATGAGCTATTTCTAATGACTGTTTAGATTACAATTATTATACTGCACTTTAGATTCAGCTTGCTCCCTTACAAGGGTTCTTAACCCATGCCTGCAAAGATATTGACAAAAAAAGGCTCAAGTGGGAATGAGTAACTGCCCTTCTCAATATTTGTATCTAGGATGGCATACTCAATCTCAAAGCCATGAAAAGGGGAAGTCTTGCTCTGATTCATGCTCCTGGAGGAAACCATCTTTGGCCAACAGAGAGAGATTTATTGCACCTTTAGCGCCACTATCTATTCTCTTCCCTGGGAACAGTCCTGTCTGCATAAGAAGAGACCCAGAAACCTGAAAGCGGCACAGACCAATTCAGTGTGATGTTCATGGGAGAAGGAGTGAAAGCAGTGCTTGCCCTTCTCCTCACTGATGGCTGCCCCCTAAATACTTTGGGGGCAGCCTTTATCTAGGTACGCTAGTGACTTAGATCCCACTCAGTCTTTCAGGAAAATCATTGCCTATATACAGAGCAGGTCTTCTGAGACTGATGCACGATGCCAATGATGTCTTTAAGGAACTAATTTGGCACAGGAAACCATAAACTAGCTCCCAAAAATTAGATAAGTTTTCCTTTCATAAACCAACTCTGGCCACTAGAAAAAACTGCCAAATCAAAAGCAAAATGCAATTTTACAAGGCAATAATGTGCTCTTTGTTTGACCATGGAGGCAAGACCAAGTCTTGTGCATATGTGTGTAACACGTGTGCACACACACACTCTCCGCTGTTCCTTGCTAGCTGAACAGAAAGAAAACATCATGTGCCAGTCCAGCATTTGGGTACTGCACGGAAAAGTAAGTTACACCCCCGCCCCATCCTTCCCTACCCTAATCCCATTCCCATCCCTTCCGGCATCCAGTGCAAATGTCTCCCCAGTCCTTGTAACCCTCCATGAGCCTGACGATGCTTGTTACTCACCAGGCTTCACCCGGCGCTTTGAGAGTGTCTGGGAACCTCAAACCTGGGTTCACCCCAGTGACAAGCAATAGCCCTACCCCCGACTCAGGACCTCGGGGTCCTGGTCCCCCTCCGGTGCGGCCCTAGCTCAGTGGCAGGCCAAACCACCTCGCTGGAGCCATACCCTGCCCTGTCCGCCGTCTCCAGGCTCCGAGGCCCCTTCGGGGGCGGCCGTGCCGAGAGGATCCAGCCCGCAGGCCCCTCTCCCCGGGCACAGCCCCGCGGGAGCCTCTCGGGGGCGGATACTCACCACTGCGCGGCGCTGCCGGGCCCTTCCTCGGGGCTCCGCGGCGCCCCCAGCGGCGGGCCGGACATGGTGCGCGGGACGGGCCCGGGAGGCGCCCGGCCGCCCGCGGCGCCGGGGGGCGCTGTCCAGGGCACGCCCCAGGGGCGGCGGCTCCTCCGGCGCGGAGCGGCCCCGGCCCCGCGTGCTGGGCGGGTCCAGGGACTCCCCCTGCTGGGCGCGGGCGGGTCCCGGGGGCTTCCCTCCGGCGGGGCCAGGCGCTGCCCGCGGCTCACGTCACTTCCCCGCTCCGAGGGAAGAACCCCGAACGAGGCCGTTCGAACGCACTTCCGGCTGCGGGAGCCTCCCGCAGCTCCTACTGGTCCCCTCGCCGCAGGGCCCCTGGCTTTCCGGCCAGTAGGAAGCAGCTTCCGTTCAATCGTCATCCACTTCCGGGTCACTAGGAGGAAAAAATAGGAAAGAGCGGAATTTGCAGCCTGCCGCCTCTCTGCGCAGGCGTGACGCCAGATCACTTCCGGGTGCTTGGGAAAATAGTTCCGGTGTATAAGAACTACTTCCTGTTCCAAAAATTAGAATTAAAAAAAAATTAACAGGATCTAACGTGCAGATCAGCTTGTGAATCCCCAGCTGCCTCCTGCCTCCCCATCAGCCCAACTGACCCCCAGTGCACCCACTAGCCCCCCGGGGCACCCCTCATCCCCTCCCCCTCAGCTAACCCCCAAGGTATCCTCACTAACCTCCCCTTTGAGCGCCGATCACCCTGACACCCATTGCCCCGCCTCATACCATCCCCCTCAACTAACCCCCAAGGTATCCTCACAAACCTCCCCCATCACACCCAACTAACCCCTATCATTCGCCAACCCCAGATTGACCCCTTCATTCAACAGTCACCCCAAGGGACCCCCAATTACCTTTCGCTAACACCTACAAGGGTTGCCAACCCTTCCGGTTTGGCCGTGAGTCTCCCGGAATCTGGCTCTGTCTCCCAGAGGTTAAGCACATCCAAAGGGAACATGCCCAGAGCTGAATAATTCTTCAGTCACTACAAATACTGGACAATTTCAATGTTCTTTAACAAAAGGTATCCACTGTCATGCAGTCCAATGTCATCAGCTAACCGAAGATTTGAGATTGTTCAACCCTCAATGAGGACTGTGCATATGTGATCTTCTAGGGCAGTCATTATGCACTCCAAGTAGATGTTGGAAAAGAAGGCAGCCTTGCCAGACTCCAACAGTGATTCAAAACCACTCTCCTATTGGGCCATTGACAAAAACTGCACTGCTGGCCTCGGCATACAGTTGTTTAATGTTAAGAATAAGCTTAGGACCAACATTGTACTTCTTCATGGTTGCCCAGAAAGCTTCGTGCCATACTCTGTTAAATGCCTTTTTGAAGTCAACATTGACATGGTAGCTGTCCTGCTGGTGTTGTAAGTACTTCTCATATAGAACACAAAGATTGGAAATCTGTTCTGTGGTACTTCTTCCAGCATGAAAGTCAGCCTGTTCTTCAGCAATGATATATTCTCCGCTTGTAACTTCAATCTGTTCAATAGGACTTTCAACATCACTTTGCTGGGATGGCTGATTAAACTTATGGTCTGGTAATTTTGACACAATTGCAGGTTGCCTTTCTTTGGCAGAATGATGATTAGTGACTGTGTCCTCATATGGAGAGCTACTTACTGGTCTGCCAGATATCGTTGCAGATCTTGGTGAGTACATCTATTATTATTTCTCCTCCAAATTTCATCAGTTTGGATGGGATGTTGTCAATACCTGCAGCCTTTCCATTCTTGAGTGATTTCACAGCTGTCTCCACAACTTCACATAGTATTGGAAAGTCATCCTCCTCTGTTAAATCTGGGCTGTCTAGGACACTAGGATGTCCATCTCTCTGGTGGTTGCATAGATCAGAGCAGTAATTTGTCCACCTATTGATGATGTTCCTTTCTTCTGTAAGACTGTTCCCTTCTTTGTCTTGAATTGTATTTGCTTTGGTCCATCTTTCCTTCGTCAGATCTTTTATAATCTAGAAGGCTCATTTGCTATTTTTATTATTGAGACACTTCAGTTTTAGAGCATTGTTTTTTGACCCATCTCTCCTTGGCCACCTTCGTTCCTCTCGATTTTTCTGGCAATCGCTCTGTATTAATCAGCTCCCTCAGTGCTGTTCTTGTCTCTCGAGTTCTCTTCTGATGTCACACATTTGTAATATTTCATTTGTGGCCCATCATTTTGTCTTCTTATGATGTTTCCTAAGGATGTCCATTGCCGACTCATTTGTTACAGCATTGAAACTGTTGGTCATTGTTTCTATGTCTTCCTCTAGAGCACGCATGATCATTTCTTGGAATGACTGCAGTGTTTCAGTCTCTAAGTCTTTCTAAGTCGAACTTGATTGTGGTGAACTTTGGCTTAACGATTTTCCTTAGCTGCAGTTTAGCATCACAAGATTGTGATCACTTCCAATATCAGTGAAGCTCCTTGTTTTACCTCTGTTGATCCCAGAATGACATGTGTTTGCTAGCTATAACAATCTGGTTCTTGCAAACTCCAAAAGTTTCAGTCCTCCTTCACTGGTTACCACATTATAGAAAGGGACACAATAATCTCGCCAATCTGCCTATGCATCAATACTCACTTTGCACAGTGAGATTGGAATGCTAATCAGGTTATCTTTCTTGTGTACCTTATCAATGAAGTCTTGGAGCTAATTGAAAATATTTACAATTTGCTCATCATCATACTCTGATGTAGGAGCATTGACTTGTGCCAATGGAACAATACACCTGGCACCTCCTAGGAATCTTCGAGGTCAGATGGAAGAACCTTGGAGAGGCATTAACAGAAGGTGGCCATGTACTCTATACAGTGGAGAGGACAAACATGTCAATGGCTTAGGATTTCTTGTGCATAAACAGATCAGTGGCATACTAATACTGAATACTTGAATATCCAGCAGTCTTATTGCCATCAAAGGCAGCACCGTTCCATATCCCACCCCTTCCAGCTGCTGTAACACAAGTGGGAACATTCCCAATCACTCTGTATAAGCTTTATACAGAGTAAAATGGATTTATTTGGGGTTTGGACCCTCTTGGGAGCTGGGTATCAGATATTGAAAACAGGAGCACTTCTTAAGCTGTTTTCACTTAAGCCTGCAGCTTAGCCTCATTAATAACCAAAGCTGATTGATGTGATTTATACATGACTGCCAATACAGAAGGGTTTCTTGAAAACCTATTTTGTAAAATGAGCAGAAACAAATATTGCCACTCTACCCAGTCAAAGGCCTTCTCTGCACCCAGAAACAACACTAAATAAGGTTTAGACTCTAACTGGGTTAAAAGTACTAGATTTACTACACACTGGACATTAACTATAAGCTCCACTCAAACTCTGTGGATGAAACTTCTCTGTCACTATAGATTACAGACAACGTACTGGAATGCTAAAATTGTGTCTAAATTCTGTAGTAGTGCTACAGTTGATTAGGCAACTTGTAACAGTGACACTTATTATACACGCCAGAACCTTATTTTTTTCCCCAAAAATTCTGCATTTTGAACTCTAGTGGCAAACAGTATGAAGCCTGAAGTTTTAAAGTGTAGCCGAATTTGAGTTAACTCTATGCAAACAAATCCATGAAAGATCAAACTTGGGCCTCATCTAACAGATTGCAACGTCAGTAGAAAAACTTAGGGCCTGCTTCAATGGTGATGAAACAGTCATTATCCGCATGGTTTACTAACAGCAGAATGGATTTTCATGTAACTTAAACTCCCTGTGTGTTGACACCAAGTATAGAAATTTCCAGGCTCAAAGAAAAATTTCTGAGTGAGTCAGAAGAGATGTCTGTAACTGGGCAAAGGTTGTAACTTCATCTGTAGGTCTCACAACCACAAAAATCTATTCACAGTGGAAAAAACTAAGAATGGTGTTTCTATAATCCAAATTTGGGTTATAGAAACACCATTATAAATAGTGTTTATATAATTATAAATATATATTATATAATATAATTATATAATTATTATAATTATAATTATTATATTATAAATTTCCAAAGTGGGAAGTCTGCACAGCAGGATGTGTGGCCAAGTTTACATTTAATTATTGTTGGCCTTTTGCGAAGCAGTAGCAGATTTCAGGGGCTTTTAGGTCAGGTTCCCCCTGGAGAAGAAATCAGTGATATGGACTTTGTTTATTTACAAAATGTACCCAAGTCCTGTTCCCTTGGACAACTGGTCACAAACTCTACAAGGGTAACTGCCTCCTGCAGAAACTTCAGCTAAAGCACCACTGCTTTAAGACTAGGAAGCAGATGTCTCTGGTCTCCATTTCTTTTGGAATCTTTGTGCTCAACACATTGGTCCTTGCTCCTGCTTCAGCTTCTGGGCTTTACCTGGGAACCACCCCCATGTCTAAACTTGCTCACCTAGCACTACATAGCCTCCGAAGGAGAGCGTGGGTATCAACTCTCCTTCTGTGCAACTGCTTTACAATACAAAGGAGCTTCAGAAGGTGTTAATACCCACAAGAGAGCATTTTAACCCACACAATCCCCTTACTGGCAGCTCGGGTGCAACAACAAGATGGTTAATTTTAACTTTTTCTATGGAGAGTTTCATACTGGGTGCCTATACAACAATGACTCTTGGCATAAGAATACATTTCTGGTGGCCATGAATTTCAGAGGTATTGAACTACTACTAAAGGTCCTATCTCTGGCTATTGCAAGTGCCACCTTTAAGACATTCAGTTACAATGCTCTTGATAAACATAGGTCAGAGACAGAAAGGTGCTCTTTTGGGCTATAAGATTTTAATCCTAGGCCATATGGAGCTTGTGAGTAATGACTAAAACCTTGACTCTCACGAGGCAAGATCCACATTCAAGCCCCCGTTTCCACCTGCAGTTGGCAAAGGAGTTCTGGACGCTAATGCAGTTTGTATGGCTCGGAGCAGAGAGGAGTCTAGTGAAACCCCAAGACTGTGGATGTTGACCACATCTGAGCAGATGGAGCAGTAACAAATTGCACCAGTGCTTCCTCTCATAAAATACTTTCCCTTGCTAATGAGCAGCACCTTCCTCTTCTCCCACATAAGCTTCAGAGAATTGGCTTTCATTCAGGTCTCCTGGCAACTACCGTGTCTGACAAAGAACCATAGAGCTGAGTATCATCCGCATGCCATCTCTTCTCCCAGCAGCTTCGTGTAGACCTTGTACGGACCGATTCCCTTCAGGCCTGCATAGCTATGTGATTTTATTCATTCCTACCAGGTCCTGCAGACGTGCCAGGTCATGAGCACTGTCCAAGGCCACAGGATAATCCAGCATGATCATCTGAAATGTCTGAACTCTCTCCATGGCCTGTTGATTGGGATGAAGGAACTTGGAGATGCCAGATTGCTGCTGGAGTTGCCCTTCCCACCAGTCCCTCAAAGAGCTGTCCCTGAGACACAGGAGGACACCGCACATGATGGTAGATTGTTCTATGGACTCTATTTTGCATAAGTCAGAAACTTTAAACCACCACCACCACCACCCATTTAAAACAAAACCACCAACCCCCTCCCCAAATAAAACCCCCTACCAGACAATGGGTTACTCTACTTTTTGAAATTTCACAAACATAACATTTTGATTTAAAGTGATTTTTTGCTTGCTGTGACGGAGTCAGACCAGAAGGATATAGGAGAGTGCTGGAAGGCAGGTACATTAGTCTCAGGGTGTGCAGGTCCCTGTTCCCTGGATAGCCAAACAAAGGCTACTCCAGGCCAATCAAGACACCTGGGGCCAATTAAGAACCTTCTAGAAAGGAGTAGAAACAGCTAGCCTAATTGGGACACCTGAAGCCAATCAGGGACTGGCTGAAACGAGATAAAAACCTCCCAGTTAGTCAGGTGGGCTGTGGGTGTCAGGAGCTGTGGAAGGAAGTTGTGCTGTTGGTGAGACTGAGTGTTGGACAACATATCATACAGAAGGAAGAAGGCCCTGAGGTAAGGGTGAAGTGGGGTTTGAAGAAGTGGGGACTGCTGTGGGGAAGTAGCCCAGGGAATTGTATTGTGTTTTGTGGAGAAAAGGTCAGCCATCTTAGCTGATACTATTAGGGTCCCTGGGCTGGAGCCCAGAGTAGAGGGCGGGCCTGGGCTCCCCACTTTCTGCCTCCCCTAATTAGTCTCTGAGCTTGGGAGACAATAGAGACTGTGCCAGGAAGGATAGCTTCTCCTCACTGGCTTGTGATGAAAATGGCTCAATAGACTGTGACCTTGTCTCCAGAGAGAGAAGGGCTCCATGGAGGGTCACAGTGAGCCGCTGAGGCTAGTAAAAATCCGCCAGGAAACGCAGGATCCACGAAGATAAGGACAGAGCTTTGTCACATTGCATTCAGTTTTTTTAAAAAAAATTGCGTCCCATATTTTTGCAAGAACTTACTGCGATGGCATATAGTGCTGCTATAGAAAACTGGGTTGTGGCCCCAGGTTCTCAAGATATTTAGCACACGTCTAATTTTAAGTACACCGGTAGTTGTATGGAAACCAATGAGACTGCATGCATGTTTAACATTTCCCCATGCACGTGAGTACATGTTGCTGCATCAAGCACTGGGAGCCCACAGGTAGGGTTGGCACACACAACCAAGTGCAGTTTTAGGGCTGGTCTACACAGAGCAGTAAACGCTGTGGGGAGGGGGAGGATTTTTAAAGTGCATTGCATTGTGCATTAATTGCTCCATGTAGAACCTTCCGGTGCACACTAAATGTAGAACAAGCCATTCATCCAGTACAATCACTAACTGTTTACATGTTTCCTCCAACAAGAGTCTGGATCGTCCCTTTGCCATTCTGTAGATCTTGGTAAGTCCCTTACAGAATCTATGTCTGTTCTCTATTCCGGGCACGTTTTCCTTTCTTTGGATTTTCTTCAGAGAGTTCACGCTTTAGCCCCATTTCCATTGGGTCATCCATGTCATCTAGGGAAGGGGAGAAAAATGGAAAAGCATAAAACCACTGCCTAAAAGCAGCTTTGTGGGTAGAGCACTGGATTGGGACTCAGGAGACCTGGGTTTTATTTCCAGCTCTGCCACTGACTTGCAGTGGGACCTCAGGCAAGTCACTTCCCCACACTGCCACAAATTTCAGGTGGCTAAAGCAGAACACAGCACCACTCAGGTTTGGCCCATCTGTTCACCTTCTATTTCTTGAATCTAAATAGTGTGAGGCACAAGAGGTTTCAAAAGCTCTCAGACATGCCTACACAATATCTGCTGACTCCTTGATTCATTATATATGGAGTTAATCCATTTTAGCAAAGAAGAGAAATGAGGAATATATTTAGTGTTGTAAGACAGCAACTCCACTCGACTCTGTCAAAGGCTTTTCTGTAACCATCTCTTTTTCATAACTTTCTCAAAAGAGTTTCCTCGAGGCTAAAATCTTCAGGTAAATCAGGGGGAGGGTTGGAAGGACTTAACCTACTCATGAAGATTCTTGTTCTGAGCGAAGATGGTTATTAACTTGTGACTGCAGTAAAACCCCGGGCGGGTTTGAAGGACTGATCACCTGCCAGAGCCCTTGGTGGACTGATCTCTGGTAAGCTTGTTAGCATGGGTGTGGGTTCTTTTACTGTTTTTAATGTGTTTTCTCTAGAACGCTTTAGCAGAAAGAGCTGTGCTGTAATTATATTGTTTATAGTCTCCAAGGAGAGAAGTAAAGCCGGCCTGCTTAGGCAGTCTGACTTTACTGGGGAATTCGCCATGTAGGCTGGGAATTGTGCAGCCAGGAAATATCCAGATCAGAAGGGAGAGCAGCACATGTCTCTGCCCACGAGAGGTATTGGCTGGGGAGCCAGAAGTCAGAGTGGGTGACCTGGCTGGACCACTGAGGGGGCATACAGGTGCATTTGCCCTGAACTGTGACAATTTATAATTCGTTGTGTCCTTCTAAGCAGGTGTGGAAGGGCATTAAGGGCACCTTGCTGAATTGAGTATTGTAAGCACAAAGGTAGGTTTAGAGTACATGGCCAGGTGCAGATTTAGAAACCCATTTGCAAATCTCTTAAATGTCTTACATATCAAGAGATGAAGTAAAATCCATAATATTACTATATGTATATTACAATGTTCATGTTATTAAAAACAACTGGCACACATCTGGCATTTCAAAGAAAGAGCAACTGATTATAATACTAGTTATTAAAACTCTTTCTAAAGATGAGCTAACACCAGCTGGGACTGAACAATACCACTGTGGTTAAGAGTGTGTTTTATGATCAGTAGAGCCCTGCAAATCTGCATAGATCCTTGTTATATCCGCAGATATCTGCGGATGTGGTTGTACTATTTACCGTCTTTGTGGATCGTGCATTGGATGCAGATCCAAATTTTTGTATCTGTGCAGGGCTCTAACAGTGAGATAGGGTGCTGGTGCGGATATGGATATATATAAAATGTGGCGTGCGGATCGTGGTCTGATGCAAGTTAAATATCGCAGATGCAGATCCCCATTTTTGTATCTGCACAATTCCAATCACTCCAAAAGACCACTGTAGTTCACAGCCATGGCTAGTACTGTATTGCAATCTCACTGCATGTGCAGTCTCTTAGCTTCTTACCTCTTGTGAGCTCTGCTGTTCCACACTGTTCTTCTCTGACCTGTTTCATGAGCTGCAGATTACGGTCACTGGCTTCTTTGTGGTTTATCATAGGGAGTGGATAATCTTGACCTGACAGAAAATATGAACAGCCATTTCCACAAATGAGATTTATTTAAACATTAATTTCTGGGGCAAATCCTTTTGAGAAGATAAAGTATTCATGCCTTTTTATTTTTTACTCTTCAACTGAATACCAAATACCTAAAGCTGGGAATTAAATTCACCCCTGTATCAAAGGTGTATGCACCACTTCAGTCTGTGTTTGCTGCTAGTCTCTGCAGGAGGGTGAGATAATAAGATAACCAGAAATAAGACGACCTTAATGTGATCCAAGAGCTTTCTGATGCCAAGTGGCAAGGGAGTTACAGAACATCCTGATTCTCAGTATTCTGGTTCACCAGTGAATGTTGTGTATCTCCTTATATAGTATACACTGAAACTGTTATAAAGTCTGTATCAAGGCAGAGTTGACAGACAGGTTTTCTGTCAGACAAAGGATGTTTATTCACCCGTTTCTCTGTTGAAAAGTATATTAAATATTTAGACTCACAATGGGTCTCCCATCACCTGTTTAAGCTGAATGCAGATGAAGGATTGTAAGAATTTCAGAAAGGAGCTAACACAGCAGAGGATTATCTTGAGATACATATCAAGGGTTCACTGGAGTTTAATTGGGAAACAAAAAAGACACTTTATTATCCTACACCTAGGAAGTAAATGGGCAGTATGTTTGCATTAACGAAAATGGGATCATGACTAACCTCCATTGAAATGCTGCCCCCGTGACTAACTTTTTGGGGGAGAGATTAACCTCCTGTCTGAAAATGTTTGTCTGGTAAGTTTAGTCTCTAGAAAGCATGTGATGATTTTGTTTTATATAGAACTTTTTGTTTCTATTATCTTTATTCACTATCTCTTGAATCTTGAGTCTTTGGTAATACATGTATCGTTGTCTTAACTATCAATGTATTTCAGTGCTGTGATATTGAGCCAAATGCTGATCCTGAGTTGAACTGCGCAAGCTGGCGTGTGTACTGTTGCCTTGGGACTGCATTAGGTTTGGCAGACAAGACAATACTAAGGCACAGCAGACCCTGAAGTCAGATTGCAGTGTGTAATAACGAATCATCTTTATCAGAGAGCTGAAACCACCGAAAATGTTAGGCTAATCCATTTCAGAATGTAAGAACCAAATCCTTGTTTACAATGTTACATTTTCATCTCAAGCAAATACTTATTCCACATAACCATATCAGAGCAAAATCCTTAACATGGCTTCAGAATTACCTATAATACATCCTGCCTGCTTCTGTGCCTCTTCTGGTGCTGTCCAAGGCTCATAGATGTACTTGGAGGGAAAATTTGTTAGCACTGCGAGGTATTTTCTACCAAAAAAAAAATATACATACATTATTTCAATTCTGTAAGGAAAAACTTGAGTATTTCATTGCAGGGCACGCGAGAGTGCTACGCAACCATATTGATATTTCAGCATGTCTCCCTCAGCTGTATAAGTTTGGGACAGATCTAAATGAATCAGACAGCAGGAGGCAGCAAGGAAAAAAGGAGAATGTATGCTTAGCCACAAATACCTAGATAGCGCCTAATCCTGTTCTTATTGAAGTCTATTGTAAAACTGCCAGTTACTTACATATGAACGGCCAGTATCCTGTCTACCGACAGTGGCCAATGTCAGGTGCCCCAGAGAGCAAACCTAACAGGTAATGATCAAGTGATCTCTCTCCTGCCATCCACCACCACCCTCTGACAAACAGAGGCTAGGGACACCATTCCTTATCCATCCTGGCTAATAGCCATTAATGGACTTAACCTCCATGAATTTATCCAGTTCTCTTTTAAACCTGGTTATAGTCTTAGCCTTCACAACCTCCTCAGGCAAGGAGTTCCACAGGTTGACTGTGCGCTGTGTGAAGAACAACTTTATTTTATTTGTTTTAAACCTGCTACCCATTAATTTCATTTGGTGGCTCCTAGTTTTTATATTATGGGAACAAGTGAATAACTTTTCCTTATTCACTTTCTCCACACCACTCATGGTTTTATATACCTCTATCATATTCCAACTTAGTTTCCTCTTATCCAAAATGAAAAGTCCCAGCCTCTTTAATCTCTCCTCATATGGGACCTGTTCCAAACCCTTAATCATTTTACTTGCCTCTCTCTGAGCCTTTTCTCATGCCAGGATATCGTTTTTGAGATGAGGAGACCACATCTGTATGCAGTATTCAAGATGTGGGCGCACTGTGGATTTATATAAGGGCAATAAGATATTCTCTCTTCTTCTCTATTCCTTTTTAAAATGATTCCTAACACCCTGTTTGCTTTTTTGACTGCCGCTGCCACTTTAACTCCAAGATCTTTTTCCTGAGAACTATCCATGAGACTCCAAGATCTTTTCCTGATGAGCCTGTTTAGTTTCTCATCATTGCTGATAAAGATATTGATGATCTACAGTGCTTTTCATCAGTAGCTCTCAAAATGTTTTACAAAGATGGTCAGGAGCGTGATCCCCATTTTACAGATGGGGAAACTGAGGCACAGAGCAGAGAAAGTGACTTGTCCAATAGCACAGGCAGGAAGAGAACCCAGCTTTCCTGAGTCCCAGTGCAGACTTCTGCTAAAACGCATAAGGACAGGACCAGAAAGCGTGATAGGGATTGATAAACTATTGCACTGGAGAAGAAGGATAGCCCAGTGGTGAGGGCACTGGTCTGGGACTTGGGAGACACATGCTCAATATCTTGTTTTGCCACCGGCTTCCTGGGTGACTTTGGTCAAGTCCCTTCTGTACAACAGGGATAATAGCTCTGGACTACAGGATAATGACCGTTAAAACTGCAAGATACTCAGATACTACAGTAACAGGGGCCAAATAAGTACCTAGAATAGTAAAAAAACAGACAAAAACCAAAACAACCCCCCCCGCAAAAACCATGGGTTTTTAAACTGTCTTCTTACCGAATATATTGCCCTTCTGGATCTGTGCGTTTGTCAAAGCGGACAGGGCAGAAAATGCGAGTGTACTGATGGAAGAAAGCGCTGGCTGACAACCACATCCAGTTTCCTGCATTGATGCTGTAGTCTGCGTCTAACAGCATCTCTTCAAACACCTGGATTTTATGAGAAGTTAAGAGAGAAAACAGTACCTCCTGGGGGTGGGGAAACACCCATGTGACAAGGAAGTAAAGAATGCAGGTCTCTGAAACGAAGGGCAAAAGCTGGTAAAAAGACACTGAAATAGGGTGCTATCCCTTTAAGAGCAGGGGAGGCTGGGAACTATTGGGATATACACTAGACGCTCGCTATACCCCCTGTTGCTACAGCACGGGTTCACGTACAGCTCGGTCATTGCCATGGATCCCAAATTTAAATATTTGAATTGGGATCCATGGCAACGCATCCCCCGCATGGATCCCGAACCTCAGGCTATAGCGAGGGTCCAGTGTATTACTAGAAGGAACTCAGTCTGGGCAGGCTATGGTGAAGGAAAGACCTGCAGGCACCCTGGGGACCTAGGACCTAGTTAGGAGGCATGGGTAGGGGCTATGCTACTTTGTGCATATTTATTTATTTTTCCTCTCTTGTGGTCAGCAAGCTGCAATTTGGATTTTTATACCTGGAGTCGGGATTCAGGAGATCTGGGTTCTATTCCTGGATCTGCTATGGGCCTGCTGTGCTGTGTGCTTCTATCTCCCCTCCCAATCTTTGTCTGGTTTATTCAGATTATTAGCTCTGTAGGGCAGGAACTGCCTCTTATGATGCATGTATCTGTACAACATCCAGCTGAACAGAGCCCCTCTCTCAACAGTGGCTTCGGAGCACTATCGTGTTAAAAATCCTACAATACGTCTAACTTAATCTTACCACAGGTTTACAGTATAATACAACATTGCCATGGGTGCAGAGGACTGAACTAGAGGATCTTGCGAGGTCCATTCCAGTCCTATAATTCTATGATTGCTCGATAATTCAAATAATAAAATATCCGGGTTGGAAGGGACCTCAGGAGATCACCTACTCCAAGCCCCTGCTCAAAGCAGGGCCAATCCCCAACTAAATCATCCCAGCCAGGACTTTGTCAAGCCTGACCTTAAAAACCTCTAAGGAAGGAGATTCCATCACCTCCCTAGGGAACCCATTCCAGTGCTTTACCACCCTCCTAGTGAAAGTTTTTCCTAATATCCAAATCCTCCAGAAGGTCTGCATTTCACAGGGGCTTCTTCTTTAGGAAGAGGCCCATGAAGAATGAAAGAAAAGACTGCCAACTTTCATGCCCTCTTCCCAGCTGATCCAGAGGTCTCCTCGAGTCAGGAAGCAGGCAACAGCGTGTCGAGCCAGGTGGTGAATCCAACCTTCCTGTTGAAGCTGAGTCATGATCGCATCAATCCATGGAAACCCTGTCTGAGCCTGAAACACACAGAACATTTCAGTCCTCCTGCTCAATATACACAGTACTCCATTCCCTCCTTCCCCTTCAGAATTGCTTCTTCTCTCTTGCCTTTTCTTTAAATACAGAGGCCATTCACACAACCCTTGTTCACACCGAAGAGTGACTTAGCCACTGAAGTATGGGCTATTCTGGCACAATGGGCTAGGGAACGAAAATGAGAATGATTTTAGTGCAGTGGTCCTCAACCAGTTTTGTATTACCTGGGCCGCAGTGGAGAACCGCAGTGCACCCTCTCCTATGCCTGGTACCTCCCCCTCAGAGACCCCTCCACTAGAGTGGTGCCAGGAGCAGAGCCCTGGATGGGGGTCCGGGCGGCAGGGACCCTGGACCCTGCTGTGCGGGGCTGAGCAACAGCCCCAACGCTGGACCCAGCCACGTGGGGCCAAGTGGTAGCCTGAACCCCAATCCCCGCCTGGGGCAGCTGGAAGCTCCAGTGCTGACCCTAGACCACCGCGCGGGACTGGCTGGCAACCCCAACCCTGCTGTGCCATGCCAGGCAGCCAGGAACATGGACCCCACTGCGTGACTCAGTGGCCTTTAGCTGTGTGCTAATTGGGCTGCGGGTTGAGAACTGCTGCTTTAGAGCCTAGTGGTTAGGGCACTCACCTAGGCTGTGGGAGATCCAAGTTCATGTACCTACTCCAATGATGATTATGTATTCAGGGTGGAGCAGCGTCAGCAGGAGAGATTGAGAGACCAGTAGCTCGGACACTCACCTGCGTTGTAGAAGACCCACACACAAATGTCTCCTCCACATGGGGGGGGCGGGGGGGGAATTGAACCGGGGTCTCTCACATCCCAGAGGAATACTATAACCACTGCGCCAGAAGTTACAGGCAGCAGGCCTCCTCCTCCCCAAAGAGTTTTTTGGGCCCAAACTATTTGGCAAATTTGTTTTGAGGCAACCAAAAAAAAAACTGCATGTTTCAGCAAACTGTCCAAATTTTTTTCCCTGCTCTGAGATTCTCCCCTGACTAGCAACTTGCATCACCATAGACACCTATGCTAAATAAGTGTCAAGCGTTACCAAATTGGAATGATCGCACTTTGCAGAGACAACATAGCGTGCACGGCTGTGAAGGATTAGACCTGAAGCAGGAGGTCATCAGGGCCATAAGAATATCCGAAGATGTTAGAATATCGTAAGGAAGACTTAAGATTCAAATAGCCTATTTTTCAGGAGCTAGTTGGCTAAAGTAGCATATGCAGACTAATGAGAGGTTAGTTCCTATCCTGGCACCAATGAAGATGAGTGTCTGTGGCCCTGGGAAAGTAACTTCATTGCTCTGTACCCATCTTCCTATCTGTAAAGCAGGGAAAATGACACTTGCCAACAGCTTGGGGGTGCAGGGAGCTTGTTCAGCAAGTGATTTGAAGAAAAAACAGCAAATGTTAAAAATATTGATGATGGTTATATGGACACACTGCACGGAGGGGCCTGGAGTAGGTTTCTGGTTTGTGTGAGAGAGCTAGGTATTCATTATCATCATTGTGTACCTCTTATACAGATTAGGCTCCCTGGGTTTTATTTGACTGGAACACTCCAAAGGGTCAGCAGGAAATAAAAAATGCCCCGGGGCCACGATGGATGAAACATCACTGTAAGACCCTGGGGCAGGAACACCAACAGAGTCCTTCATCCCCATCCCCTTCAATGGCAGATATTGAAGACAGTTAGATCACTTCCTTCTTCTCATTGGGGTATTACAGACAGTCAGGAGAACAAGCAGGAATAAGACTCAGTCTCCTGGCTTCCACCGCTGTGCTCAGATGTCTAGAAGGTCGATGGGCTATATTCAATTCTCTGGTCAATATAAACACTTTGATGGAGTCAAATCTCTTCCTAAGTATTTAACTCTGTATAGTACTTTGGGATACAGTTTGCATGAAAGATGCTCTATGAAATGTATGTTGTACCCAATGGCTTGATTTTTTTTTTAAATGCTATTCACTGTCCTGTGGCACATACATTGTGGTGCGCTAGAAACAGCCAACAAGAGAAATCAATGCATCAGTTCTACTCAAATGGGAATGCAGCACGTTACCATTCTCCACTTGTGGAGGCTCTCTGCATCCTGATACCAGTTGATCTGAAGGCAGATGGGGTTCGCCGCCATCTTGGTAAAGTTTGGTGTCGCGGATGCCACTGTATAGAAGAATTCTCTCCACAGAAGCTGTCCTTGAAGCGATACAGGTGGCAGAGAGTGGTTCTTTGACTGCAACAGAGCCATTAACTTCAATTGAGTCATACCAGCTGATGATCTGGCCCAGAGAATATAGCTGAAAACATTTGCTAGCTTTGTAACATTTTATGGTTCAATCCAAGGAGCCAAGGTCTGAAACAAAGTTTCCAGGACCAAAACAGAGTGAGCTGAAAACCCCTAAAACTCAACATTCCCTGGCCATCTGGGATAATTTTTTGCATACCCTGACCTTCCAGGATAAATTCATATTGGCATTTCTTCCTGCAGCAAAACTAAAAACCTAAGATTCCTTAAATCAGATATGCACTGATTGAAACATAGTTCCTTGGATTAATGCACTGAAGAAAAGTAGCCTTTTAAAAAAGTTAATGGAAACACCTGCTTTACGTTAACGGAACAGTGAGGTTTCATTCCCACAAATGGATCCTCCAAAAGGACCTCTGCACCGACGCAGACTGTGAAAGTCTCCATGTAGGGTGTCTAGTATCAGAGGAGTAGCTGTGTTAGTCTGGATCTGCAAAAGTGACAAAGAGTCTTGTAGCACCTTATAGACTAAGGGATCTTAGGGATCATGAGCTTTCGTGGGCTAAGACCCACTTCATCAGATGACTGAGGATTCATTCATCTGACAAAGTGGGTCTTAGCCCACGAAAGCTCATGATCCCTAAGATCTGTTAGTCTATAAGGTGCTACAAGACTCATCCATGTAGGGTGGCATTTTCCAGACTTGTTCTCAACGGTAATTTCTTCTCTAAGGTTGTGCGAACTCTGTACATCTGTTTTTGAGTTATGCGCAGATGAAAACCGATATTTTTGCATATGCAAGATTTAAGATTTGCAAAGGAGGACAATCTTGATGTTGTTTAGCTTGCCCTGCCACCAGAACACCCATAGGTATTGTTGACTTAGAACCCCACTTAACTCTGGGACGACACCTTTAGCTCAATTTTAGCTGGTTGAGTTACACCCTAGGCTTCTCCTCCTAGGAGACAATTGCTTTGTCTTGGCTACAATTTTAGCCAGTGTAAATTAGATGGAACTAGGTAACACAAGCTAACATCACACCTTGAAATCCTAATCAGGGCAAGGCTTTAATCTGTTTAAGGATAATATTTCAAACATCTAAAGCCACTTTGCACTGTTAATTTGACTGTTGCTGAGAAGGAAACTAGCTCTGCTTTAGGAAACTGTTAGATAACCATTGTGCTGGCTTGATGTGCATGCAGCATTTTCTTACCTGAGCATAAATGTTTGATAATCTATAAAAAAAGCTCCGAACTGACAAACAGCCCAAGCTGAAATAGGGACTCAGTCCTGTAGTACTCGGAAGCAGAGAATTTGGAATTGTTTTGGGTTTAGTAAAATTTGCTATCCAGCCCTAAAAAAAAAAAAAAAAAAAAAAGAGGAAGAAAAAGAACCAATTTTAGGCAGAACACCACAATGTATGTCCTATTAATGAAACGGAAGAGAGCTGTGAGCAGATGGCTTTCCCTCAATACTCCAAACGCAGGCCAAAAAAGTTGTGCTCCTTCCTAGAGCGGGGCGTTATGCGTGAAAAGAACTCAAGTCAAAATCAAATACAAAATGCAACCCATGTCTTTACCTTAGATGTGGATGACCCGGGGTTCCTCCTTGAGGAGACAAGGTACAGACAAGATGTCCTCATGCTAAGGGCAGGTGGCAGCAGGATGCCCCACAACCCTGGGTACCCCCTGGAAGCGTCACACTTGTGGCTATGGAACAGGCTGAAGACTGTGCTCTAAACTTTCATTTAGATATAATCTGGCCCTTAAAGTTGCAAAGCAAATCTTCAAAATATGAACTGAAAACAAATTAAGGCAGAGATGTCTTCCAGGGATAAGTGGAATAATTCCGCAGCCTAGGATAATTGCTCCAAGAGAAAGGTGAATTCCCCATTTATCAATTGGGTGTTAACTCAAAAACCTAATTTTGATCATTAATGACAACTATTTCGCTGATGATTTATTTCAGCACAAATGACCAGCTCATGAGAGCTCACCTGGCTCCTCAAGGACCAAAACCCCCTACTGTCTCCTATCCAGCTACCAACAATCTCCAGTTTTCTCCCATGACAACTGCTGCAATGCAATCATGTGTTCTCAACACACAATCCCAATACACCTTAAATTGACAGTCTGGAGGTGGAATGAAATACACTGAATTTAGTATAACAATATTATATATTACACACACTGTGACAGAGTTAGACCAGAAGGGTATAGGAGAGTGCTGGAAGGCAGGTATATCAGCCTCAGGATGTGCAGGTCTCTGTTCCCTGGACAGGCAAACAAAGGCTACTCCAGGCCAATCAAGACACCTGGGGTCAATTAAGAACCTTCTAGAAAGGAGTAGAAACAGCTAGCCTGATTGGGACACCGGAAGCCAATCAGGGACTGGCTGAATCCAGATAAAAACCTCCCAGTTAGTCAGGTGGGCTGTGGGTGTCGGGAGCTGTGGAAGAAGTTGTGCTGTTGGTGAGACTGAGTGTTGGACAACGTATCATACAGAAGGAAGGAGGCCCTGAGGTAAGGGTGAAGTGGAGTTTGAAGAAGCAGGGACTGATGTGGGGAAGTAGCCCAGGGAATTGTATTGTGTTTTGTGGATAAAAATTCAGCCATCTTAGTTGATACTATTAGGGTCCCTGGGCTGGAGCCCGGAGTAGAGGGCGGGCCCAGGCTCCCCACTTTTTCCATCTTCCATACTGACCTGTGATGAAGGTAACTCACTAGGCGGTGACTCTTGCCAGTTATACTGAGAAAGGGAGGTCACTCTGGGGCCTAGATGAGTTTCTGAGGCCCCTAAATCTGCCAGGAAGCGTGGGACCCACAAGTACAAACTTGGAGCTTTGTCACAATATTTTTATAATACAACCTAACATAATATACTGTTATAATATATATAGTAATATATTGTTATATAATATAACAATAAATAACTCAAGGGAGACCTGGTTGCATTTTCCCATTTCTTTCAGTAACAACCCTCCAGTTTTGAATTTCCCGGAAGCTGCGGCAGAATTTCCTGTTTGTCCCTGGGTCATCCTCTCGGAAGACGGGGCTAGCTTGCAGCAGGCCACATGAAGCCTTGCTCAGGGTTTACGGCGCATGAGGAGTCATTCCATCCTGATTTCTAAATGCATCTCCTGAACTGATCTGCATCAAAAGGGACCGGTATAGAGACACTGCATTCCAGCTGCTGCCCCAGCTCATTCCTCCCAAGCTTCTCTGTGCACCACAATCCAAAGGCAACAGCGACATCCGAGGTGGAGTGGCCATTGTCAAGTCAAGCACCAACGGCAAAGAAAGCCCCATCTGGAATACTTAGTTCTCCAGAAACATCAACCTTCTGCGTGAGGCCAGAGACCAGGTTGCTTCTACTCTATGGGCCCTCAAAAGCTCAGGTTCCCCAAAAATGCCGGCAAGTCTTGTCAGAGGAGTATTCTGAATTGATAAGCAGGTCCACTTGGGTGTGACTGTGCCAAACTACAGATCTTCTCCACTTAGCCTGGTAGGTGGCCTCTGAAATGCCAGGAGGACGAGTTGTTTGCTTAGAGACCTCTATGCCAATGGATGTCAGCCCTTCCAGGAGCCAAGAGTTGGGATGAAGCAAGATGCTGAGTGATCCTTTATGGCCAAGTTCTCCACCTGCTGGGATCAGACCCAGCCATCTGCAGCAGGGCTAAGGGCCCTAGTAACCTGGGTCAGTATGGAGCTATTAGCATGCATCCAGAGCAAGAGGAAAAGGAACGGGTACATCAAAAGCGAGACTCACCTGATTTTTCAAATGCTGCTCAAGCCTCTGTAGTCCTTCGGTTTCTCCCCCTCTCCAGGGGGACTGGCTCTCTCGGGGGATTTCCAAATCCTCGGGGAGGGGCACCCTGTAACATTCAGCCAGGTGCAGCTCAGGGGGTAGCTTACATCTCCTAAGTTAAAAGAGAGGCTTCTTTCAAAGAGAGAACGTGAAGAGGAGGGAGGAAGAGCATTTCCTATCCAGCGTGCTGAGGAGATCACCCAGTCTCCTCTTTAATCATGGTCAAGGCAATGCCATAGAGCAAGAGGTGTAACGTAGTCAAGAGTCCCACTCTGCAGCCTCCCTGAAAAATGTTAGTGGGATACTGTGTCCAGGAACGGTCTCACCGACGTCACATACAGAGGTAATGCCACTGATCTTCCCTTGCTTACGCATCCAAGTATCACGGTCTTTTTGTTCTGTGTTTGCCCACTGCCTAGCACAATGGGAACCCGGTCCCTAATTTGGTCTCCTAGGTGCTATACAATAAATAATTTAGTCTTTATTATTTTAGTGTTCTTAGCCACAGCTGGACATTCTTTATACAGACAACCCGGTTATTTAATTACATTTCAAATAATGCAATATATCATCTAATAGTGTTATTTAAACTGGCCAAATCCTTCCCTCCGGATGATGAGAGAGAAAGAGCTCTTTACTGGGCTGTCTATTTTTGCTATATGAAAATTACTTACTGGACATCCTCAGCTGTAAGGTTTCGTACAGGCATGTCAGGGTCCCCGAGTAGAGAGAGAATATGAAGAAATCTTTTGTATGTCAAGGGAGGAGTCCCACCATTCATGTCCAAAATCCTGAACAAGACAAGACCAGACCACTTGTAGTATGAATATAAACCAAGTAGACAAGACAGTAGCAAGACATTTAAAACAAAAAGGAATTCTCCTGGCCACAGAGGACACCTGCAAGAACCAAAGGCCACATAACCCTTTTTGTGGAATGTGGTGTGGGGGGTGGAAATCAGCATTATTATGGAAGATAGTGACAGTGGCAGTGACTAAACTGGTTTTTAAACTGGTCTCTCTGCTGCCACAGGGAATTCTCCCCATGGGGAACAAGATGTTTCAGAACTTGAGAGATTTCCATCTCTCCGTAGCAACCATGAGCAATCATAAATTTAATCCTCCAGCCAAAAACCATTCAATTAACCCATCTGCTAGCAACCATCAAAATATGCAGACAGGGGAAGTTAAAATGCTGTTGGTGCCCTCTTCTGCTGTCACTTCTGTCCCGCAATCAATTACTGAGGTTCCGATCCTGTAAATGCTTATCCATGCGAATAAGTTTGCATGCAAATCCCCCTTTGAATTCAACACAGCACTTCACATATACAGAGATTTGCTCACATGCGCAAGTGTGTACAGGATCAGGGGTTTGTTAATTAATAATGCAAAACACGATTTGCTCTCCAGATTCATAGTGAATCTCCAATATCTGCAGCCATTTGGTTTTGAATAAACCACTAACAGTATCTGATTGGTGTTCGCATTTTAAATTTCTTTCGTGGGCAAAAAGTTAAGCTGATTAGAAAAGCGCTAATGGTTGAAAACACACACTGATATAATCAGATGAAATGGGTAAAACACACACATAATTGCATCCTTCCCTGCCGATTTAGATTTTATTTTTTAAAGAGTAGATTATATAAATGATTGAACTAAGCCCAATGGTCAAAGGGTGCATATTAATAAAACAATTACATTACAACTAGCATACCAAGTCACATCCCCAATTCATGTACATTCCCTACTCTCCTCCTTACTGACTGGCACACAATGTTACATTTATCCCAAGAAGTTCAAGTCTCCAAAAGCTCAAGCAATAGAATCTAAAAGAATCAGAACCACTAGGCATTTCCCACTGATATTTGTTAACCCTAAACATAAACGAAAGATCACTGAGAAATTGCCCTGCGGTAGTTACCTACCGTCTGATGTCGTAAAGAGTGTGGCCCGTCAAAGAAAGCACATCAAATACCATCTCTCCCCCCAGAACGTGTATGGTCCTCTCCATCTCTTTGTAAAATGGTTCAATCTCAGCATCTAGAGTCACCTGGGTAATGTTCCATTTTTTAACATGGTCTCGAAGAACCGACTCATACTCTCCTTGAATAACCAGTAAGCAAGAGCCCAATTTAGTTAGGTTCCTCTGCAGATCCTCAAGGGACTGCAGCAGGAAATGCCAGCGCAAAGTTCCCATATTCATTGCAGACATTAGGAACTTCCTATCCAGAATGTAGACGGGATACACCACCTCCGAGGACTCCAGGGCTGCCAGCAGAGTTGGGTTGTCATGGAGCCGAAGGCCCTTCCGGAAGAGATGAATGGTCCGGTGAGGCATGGCGGGTGTTTACTTGAGATCTGTGAGAGAGAGGGAATTCCTGAAGTGGAGGCATTTCCAAATTCCCATTAACAGCTAAAACGAAACTTTGATCAGCTGCCAGCACTGTCAGAGAACTGATTGATACGTGCAGCACATTAGCACTGCCAGAGGTTTTCCACAATTAGACTGGGCAGGCTCTAGAAGACATGACACCACGCAACACAGGCACAGCTCGGACAGCGAGATTCTTCGGGAAGGGTTACAGCATAAATGATATCAAACAGCTGGAACAGAACATCTAGAGCGACCAGACACCAAGAGTGAAAAATCGGGACATGGGGTGGGGGTATTAGGAGCCTATATAAGAAAAAGCCTCAAATATCTTGATTGTCCCTATAAAAATTGGGATGTCTGGTCACCCTAAGAACATCATATAAGCACATTTGTTCTTACAGATGTAATGAACCCTTCCCCCCCCATTCCTCGCCTCCTACTTCCCACTACACACTTCCCCACACATAAAATGCACCGTCTCCTCCGAAACAGCATATCTCCCTTCGTTACACATCAGCAGAGAACCAAAAACAGACTAAACTCTTTCCTGTGTTCCCCCTCTACTCTGCAGCCTTCCGCACTAGTAATAACTAAATCGGGTGCAAACTTTTTGATAGGACAGTTTCCCTTCGAAAAATGCAGTTCTGTTGAAATGGAAACATTTTGTGGGCTCGTCAACTTGGATGAAATTATTCTATGGGGAAAAGTCAAAATATTTCCTTTAGATTTATAATATAATATAAAACATTAAACAATTATATATATTATGCACATATATTATATATAGTGTTTCAAGCCTAAACAAAACAAATCAAAATGAAATGGCTTGATACTGTAGGAACTGATAGTTTAACACAATCAAAACACATTTTGCCAGAATCCTTGTTTCATGGAAATTTTCAGCTTTTCATTCCAAAACTAATAGCTAGTTCTTATCTAGCACTTTTTAGCTGTAGATCTCAAATCACTTTATATCATTATCCCCACTGTACAGAAGGGAAAACGGGGCACCGAGAGGGAAAGTGATTCGTCCAAGGTCACCCATCCAGCCAGTGGCAGGGCCAGGAATGCACATTCAGAAGGATGCCACTCTTGGAGTGGGGCTGTCACTTCCAAGGGAGAAGGCTCTGCCCCGCCCTCACTGGAGGGAGCAGAAGATACTGGGATAAGGGTTACAGCTCATATTACAGCTGGGGTAGGGGAGGGGAGTCTTGTAGGACCCCTCTGTAACTACCACTTAAGGGAAGCAATGCTGCTCCCTAGATAGTGTTTGTGCATATGTGAGATAGAGATAGAAGGGGAGGAGGGATCACTATCTTTTTATGGCAGTGCCCAACACCATTGCTGGGAGCCATCTCACTGCTGGGGGCGGGTGGACTAGGCAGGAGGCCCCATTGCCACCCCTCGGGGGAGGGGGAATTTCTGCCCCCCCCCCCCCCCAGGAATGAGATCCCCCCCCAGTGGGATAGTTCTCCTGCCCTGTCCCCCCACAGGAATGGAGAACTATCCTACTACCACTCCTGGGGGGGGGGGGATCTCATTCCTGGGGAGGGGGGGACAGGGCAGGAGAACTATCCCATGGCCACCCCGGGGGGGATCTCTTCCCTGGGGGGGACAGGGCAGGAGGTCCCATTACCACCCCTGGGGGGAATCTCACTGCTTTTGGAGGACAGGGCAGGAGGCCCCTTGCCATCCCTGGGGGGATCTCACTGCTGGGGTGAGACAGGGCAGGACGCCCCGTTACCACCCCTGGGGCGATGAGGACCCCACCGTGGGGGTCAGGCAGGAGGAATTTCCCACGGTCACTGAGCGGAGGTTCCCAGCTGCTTTGTGGAGGGGCGTGGTAGAGCGGAGGCGCCCACGCGTCCCTCTGAAAAGGGGGGGCGTCGGAATGTTCCACTCTCCCGGGGGGGGGCGAGAAGAGGGAGATTCCATTATTCTCCAGAGGGGAAGGGGGCTGCCTGTTACCTGCCTCGCTCCGGCGTCTCCCGGAGAGCCGGCCTCGCTTCCTGCTTCCTCTGGCGGGGACCGCCCCTGGGAGGCCGCTCTTCGGGCGGGGCCCCGTAACAGCGTTATTGCTCCATTGGCTAGAGCCTTAGACTGGAGGGGAGCAGGGCCCCCCCCCCTAAAAACGCTGCCAATGGTCTGGCCCGGCAGGAGGGACTCCCGTCCTGGCTGGCTTGCAGCGTGTTTCATGTTATTTACCTGCTGCGTCCTTCCTGGGGCTCTTCAAGCGATTTGCTGGGCTCAGCCCCGGCTCCCTCTCCCTGAGCATCTTCTAGGCGGCCCCAGCTTCCTTATATAACGACCCAGCGACGAACGGGGTCACCAGCCAGGATGTAGGTCGCTGCAGCTCTGCTGGCAAAGGCTGCCCCTGAGAGGACACGTGGCTGACAGGAGCAGAGGCAGGACCCGCCCGGGAGCTTTAAACAGGCAGGCGACAATCCATTGGCTCGAATTAAGACCTCAGCAGGATCCACAGGCGGAAGGAAACGCGGCCTCGTTTCCTCTGGAACAGCGGATTTATTTACACGTGTTTGGGTGGATGTTAAGAGGTTTGTCCCGAGTCCCCTGCTAACAGGTGAGTCTCCAGCAATCCCCTGACTCCAGGAGCTGGGGCAGTCCCCCTCCACCCATATTGGGGGTGTGTGTGTGTGTGTGTGTCCAGGCACACGCATGTGTCCATGTTCAAGTGTGTAAACCCAGCCCCCCCCCTAGTGTGGATGGGGCTCGAGCCCCGTCCACCTGCAGAGCCCTGGCCGGGCTGCCTGAGAGACCCAGGGGAGAGGCGAGGCCAGTGACCTCAGGGGGATGGTGCCTGCGAGGAGGAATGGGCGGGACTCTGAGGGCGGCTCCTCCAATCCCAGGCCGCGTCTCCTCCCCGCTCCCCAGGTTTGAAGCCCCGGGGCGGGGCCTTCGGGTGCTCTCCGGCCAATCAGCGCCGCGCTCCCCGCTGATCGGCACCTCCGCAGAGCGACTCCGCGTGGGCCCGGCTGGTTGCTAGGCGCCCCAGGAAGTCCCACCGCGCAGTGTGGCCGGGCTGCGCCGCCCGTTCCATCCCGTGTCCGGTTGGCTGCGTCTCGAAGCCGAGGCTGTGCGCGTGAGTGGGGGGCGGAGGGGGGCAGTTAGCTCCCTTGGGGGGAGGGGCTGTGCCCCCCCGGGAGATGACCCTGGGGGCAGTTAGCCTCAGTGGGCGGGCACCCGGACCCTGGGAGTGGGATGGTCATAGGGGGCAGTTAGCCCTCCTAGGGGGGTGACCCTGACTCTGGGAGGGGGCAGGTGGCCTCCATAGGGCAGTGACCCCGATCCTGGGAGTGGGGCGGCCATGGGGGGCAGTTAGCCCCAATGGGGAGTGATCCTGACTCTGGGGGTGGGCTGGTCATGTGGGGCAGTTGTTAGCCCCCATGGGGAATGTCCCCAACCAGGGATTTCCCTACCTCCCCTGGCCAGTGCTGCTAATTTAGTCGTTTTCCAGCTAGTTCTAGTTTTTTAAATTTTCTAGTTGCGGGGGGGGGGGGGACACACACACCTCATTTCGTTGTTCGGAAATTCGAAACATTAATGCCCACTTTAAAAGCATAAATATGATAAAATACTTGTTCCTGGAAATGCATAGTAAGTTTGAAACTTACCAACAAAGACTAGATGCCTCCTGCAGTTGTTTAGGATAGTGCTGGCTCATTCATTTCAGAGAGATTGGCCAACCTAATAATTTCAAATTGTGATTAATCAACAGTAAATCATCATATATTCAAATGCTGATGTTTATTGGTATTTCACATTTAAAATGTGAGGCCAAGAGTTAGCACCAAATTGCCTTGCTGACAAAAACATGAAACCTACCTACAGTAACTTGGCAGCCACAGTAAGCTTAACTCCTCTTTTACTGAGACTTCATGAAACTTTATGCATATATGTGTGTGTGTGTGTATATATATATATGGAATTATATAATTTATATATATAATCATATATATATATGGAATTATATAATTTTGTTCTTGGGATGATGAGATTAGTGTGTTTAGTGACTTTGCTCTAGAATGCTAGATTTGTAGCTTATAGAAATATACATTTCCTATTAGGCAAGGTTTTTAAAATGCCTTATTTGCCAAGATCTTTATCCCGCATTGTCGCTATGTAGAGAGGTGGTCATCTTGGGGAGTTTCTCTACTAAACACTTATTTTAATTTTCCAAAAGTCAATTTAAATTAAATACATTATAAAAATTGACAGTGAAGCCCTGCTATAATGTGACAATTGGGGTCCAAAAAATTCAGTCGTGGAAAATGCAGGGTCGCGTTATAGCGGGTTACCATTTCAAGCATGGGGCAGAGCAGGCACAGGGGAGAAGCCACCCCCCAGCACAAGCTGCTGCCGGCGGCCCCATATGGGAAGGGGTGAGTGCTCCTGGGGAGTAAGTCTCCCTAGACTTAAAAAGGGGAGCCAAGTACAGTACTCTATCTACCGTATGAACGGTGCTAGCTATAAGGTGCTAATTCTTCTTACAATATTTCAGCATAATGCAAAGAACTTCGCGACTGAAGAGAGAGCTGCATCTGTTGACCACAGAGCCTCCCCCAGGCATTATGTTCTGGCAAAACAAAAACCGGATGGATGATCTACGAGCCCGTATGTATTACCATCATGCTCTGGGGTTTTTTTGTTTGGGGGGTGTGTGTGTGTTTTCTAGGCATTTCACCAACATTCTCTCTGCTGTGGTAATGTTTACTGGGCAGCATCTTGGCAAAACCTTCCAGTGACACATCCACGAGTGAATATTTTGTTCGTATTTAGCCATTTGGGGATGAAATTAACCCCAGTCCATGAAATTTTTGTTTGATTCTTGTTCACTCTTCATCTTTTTTTTCATTTTTTTTGCTTTTTCTTTTGAATTCCCTTTTTTTATGTTCCCTGTTGATTGGATTCCTGGTCATGTGTCTAGAGAGTCTGGACTGGGGGAGAAGTTAAGAAAACAGCCACACGGGTATCCTCCCTTTTAAGTTCTTAGGGACTTAAGTTCTTCAGGTGACATGAGTTACTGTTGCTAGAAGTAGCTATAACCCCTCTCTCATGGTTTTTCAACACTGCTGAAGGAGCCTGTGCATGTAGGGGGTTGATGTGCTTTGCTAACAAGGTTTTATAGATGGCTTGGAGACTCAGGTTTCAGATTTCCTGCTATGAGGAAGGCCAGGCATCCACAGAGTTCTCCCTCCATAACTCAGTCTGTAGCCCTTTAGATTAACTCCATTTCAGCCACTGACTTCCAGAAGAAACAATACAGGGGAGCAGTATTGAAGATTATGACTCTGTAATCCTAAACATTAGCGTTACCATCTTAACCCAAGAGATTGCTTGGGTCTGTAGGCCAATTCTCAGTCCTGGTACCAGGCCTGAACATTAATTCAATGTCCTTTTCAACTATTGGCTAAAAATTCAACATAGTTATTGTATCATGCTCACAGTCTGGCACTTGAGAAATTTTCTCTCCTTCAGAAGCTGAAATTGGCCGTGACTCTTGAAGTATGAGAAGGGTATAAAGATAGAAGGGTCAGCCACACGGAAGGATTTAGTGAAATTACATTTTTTTATTTTTTTTTTACTATGCAGAGCACTCGCTCAGCTGAGCTCCAGCAATACAATTTTTGTCAGTGAAGAGGTTCACACACTTTGCTTCCAACATTAGATATCTAATGATTGTTTAAGTCCTTCCTAGTTCTCTCTTAAAACATAGGGATTATTGACCTTACTGCACACCAGAGTAGAACAAAACATATAGTGACAAGGTGGCGATGGTCACTTCTGTTGGCAGATCCAGATAGAAATGGTTTGATAGGAATGCACAACTGTAGCAGAAGCATGATGAAAGGATTGGGGGCGGCGGGAGGGAAGAGGGAGCTCTTACCCATTTTGAATGTTACAGTTGTCTAATCTTTTTTCTTTAAGAAATTTTGGGTGGTGCAAACACGCCGTATGATAAAGGAGTTTTCAACTTGGAAGTAGTTGTTCCTGAAAGGTAATTAAACCACTGCATCTAGGGAGGTGGACAGAGGGGGGGAAAACACACATAGTAAGAGGGACATTTTTTTACCTTCCTGTCCAACATGTTAATTTGTGTGAGATCTGAAGCAGTGGTATGCTGTATATTAGGAACTTTGGAGCAGTGGGCATAAAGTGTAATAGTTTGGTTCTTTGCCTTCAGCCTCCCTGTTTGTGACATTATCAACCAGTTTTTAGGTGAGAGAGATTTTATTAATGTACGTACTTATTTGGAATAGGAAGGTTTCACTTTTAAACTCCCAAGGGGTGTAACAGCGCATCAAAAAAAAATAAAAATCTAGAAATACTTTGTTAGGATCCTTAAATTATTATGATGCCTTTAAACATTTTTGAAAGGAAAAAAAGGACCCATACCGCATCTTTTGCCCGTTTACAGCAGAAGTGAATTGATGGAACTAAAAGATGTCAGGGAGAATGAGAAAAGCAAGTAATCTGAGGCAATGAGAAGTTAGCTTCCCAGCAAAAGGGAATTTAGTGCGGTGCAAAGGACAGAAACCAAACTGAAAACAGTCGAGGCCATTGTGTTAGAGTGCATAGCCAGAGATGAGGCTGTTTCCTCCAAAAACTTGCTGAGGAGAAGATGGTTGGAGTTCCCAGATGGCTGGGGAGAGGACACTATAGTGTTGTTTGTGGTCATGTGGCAAATGGAACTGAACATTCAATGTAGATTATATTTTAAATGGAATCTGTTTCTTTAACACCTGTTCTTACAAGATATCCATTTGAACCCCCGAAGATTCGCTTTCTGACACCCATCTACCATCCCAACATTGACTCTGCTGGAAGGATTTGCCTGGATGTTCTCCGATTACCACCCAAAGTAAGTCAGTGCTACTTTAGAGGGGATCAACAAAGTTATGGCTGATGATAAACTCCCCTATTGCCCCGGGTGTAAAAAGTGTCACTGATATTTAATATTGGCTCTTGTTTATGTGGGTACGCATGATACAGGCGACTGTATAATGCATGCCATTGGTTACTCACAAAGTAATATTTTTAATGCTTTAAGGGCTGAGGTTTTCGAAGGGCCCTATGAATCAGGCGCCTCTGAAAATCACAGCCTGGACCCTGATACAATACAGATGTAGATTACACTGTGGGTCAGTGTCAGTAAATTGGAGTGAGATCTCCTCTGTCACTAGAATTGCTGTCTTGAAATGGCCTAGATAGAAGCTGCAGGGCTAATTGATATGACCACCGTGCCTGTCTGTCTGTTTGCTGTTAGCACTGCATCTCTGTGAACCAAAAGAGGGAGGGCCAGGTCGGGCCTGGAATGTTTTTCTTCCTTGTAGGAGAGATCATAACCTTACTGGTTTGAGATCCACTAACATGGCATCAGATGTCTTCCCTGCTGTATAAACTGACCACCTGGTGATAACCACCTTATGTACTGCACTGAGGTCTGGAAACCACAGGAAAATTTGTTTTCTGCATATCTGCTAATGATCAGACTTCTCCCTGTTAAGCTCTGTTTTTATCATTCTGTTTCTGTGAAGGGTGCATGGAGGCCGTCCCTGAATATCTCCACATTACTGACCTCCATACAGCTTCTGATGAGCGAGCCGAACCCTGATGACCCCCTCATGGCAGACATAGTACGTACTCTTCTTTTGTTCCCTTGGTGCAAGTGCTGATGCATGCAAGTTAGAGCAGAGACGCTATAGTACTTGTGCTTACTCTTCTATATATGGAACTAAGAGTGTTCCCAGGTGCTTGATTGTCTATCCTCCTTGTCTCTTGCTTTGTTATTTTTAGTCCTCAGAGTATAAATACAACAAGGAAGTGTTCATCCAAAATGCCAAACAATGGACTGAGAAGTACGCAAGCCAGCAAAATAGGGTAAGAAACATACCATGCTTTGACTCTGCTACAAAGGAATTGGGTGTAGGCTAATCTTCACATGTATAATCTTGCTCGTCCTCAGAAAGTATTGTGAGTGACAGAGATATAGGCATCACTTTCACTACTGTTCTTTTTTCTTGCCTCTGACCGGTTGACCCCAGTGCATTTTTAGATGTCTCTTTCAGGTTCCACTTGCAGTATTTTTTTTATTGGGAGTGGATTGCCTGTCTTCATAGAATTGAGTGATTGTGCCATAATGTGAACTCTGAATTTAACTTCGCTCTTTAGGAATTTTTTGTTAATTCTGGTTAGGTAGACTTTACTTTGTTTCCCTACCCATGTTGTCATAGCTAGAGATTCCTGTGTAGGTGGCCTGGTATACACTGAAAGTTTTGCCTGTATAAACCTTCCTAGTATAGACACAGCTTATACCAGCAAAAGGACTTTTTTGCTCATATAACTGAACCTAGGTGTACACTATAGTCTTCTACTTGGACAACTGTCAGTTGGCGTGTGGTTCCTGACTGACAGAGCTGTGTCGGCAGAAGTCCCTAATATAGATGCAGGTATTCCAGAAAAGCTGCTCTTCTACCAGTATAGTTTGTGTCATTTGTGATGAGGTTGGAACGGTGGTTTTACCATATATGTAGACCCTATTCTGCCAGCGTAGCTGTGCCCACACTAAAATGTGCTTTCCTGGTATGGTATGTTGATATTTCTGTACCAGTAAAGTGCTCCTAGTAGGCGTAGCTTGTGTATAGACTAGGGCTCTTTGCTGGTTATAAAATGGTTTTAACAAATGAGTCAAAGGCAGCTTTCAGCCTCAGTTGGTTGGTGTGTCCTTTATCCACTCAAACATCCAGCAAGCTGTAGAAGAGGAAACCACTAGCATTGTTTTGCAATTGTAACACTAGGGGGCACCTGCACACTTGACAATTGTCGGACTTCTGGAAAATAGCTGGGCAGTCTCATTCCCCAGACTAATGAAAATGGTGCTTGTTCTCCAACTTACCTTCCCACTGGAGAATGTACTTGTCTTCTTCCTCCAGTAGGTGGGGTATTTGGTTTTGTATTATCTCGGCTTCTCGTGGCAAATGAGACGCAAATGGGGACTGATGTCTGACAAAGTCCTTGCCTCCTAGCTCTGCACAGCTCTGTGCCTGCCCCTTGGCTCACTGCTTCCACCAACCCCTGTTCCACTTGGGCCCTGTGTTCAGTTAATCCTGCCTTTCCCTCACACCCCCTTTCAGTCTTTCTCCCCCAATCATCTCTGTGGGCACCTGTGCACCCCAAACAAGTTCTCTGATCCTGTGTGCCATGGCACCATTCTGCTATCCCAATACCCCATTTCTTCTGATCTCCCCTAATCTGACCAATCTCCTCCCTTAAATTAGTAATTTCACATTGTAAAACTATGGGGAACTAACCCTATGTAAACAATCATCCCTGTGACATTACTTTGTGTAAGGCTTGTCCTCCCCTACCTGCATCCTTCAGCATTGTCTGTCTCAAAGTCCTGTGTAACTTAGAATGCAAGTCCTATGCAGGGATTGTTCCTTTCATTTGAAAAGTCTGTGTCTTGGCCATACAAATCTTGCTTTTGTGACTGGTAGGTCCATTGCAATGTAATTATCATGGGAGACCGTGATGGTGCAGGGTGAGGATAACAGTCTCTCAGCCCCATAGGGGACTGAGACCTTGAATGTGCCCAGTTTTCAATGGGGTACCAGTCCAGTAAGCAGAGTAGTAGGATAATGCACACCTGGCACCTGTGTTGCTGCTACATTCTGAATTAATGGCAGGTTTGTTTAAGATTGTTGATTTCATAGCTAGGTACAGAGGATTACAGTAATCAAGCCTGGAGGTCCATGAATGTGTGGATCAATCTGCCAGGAGGAATCAGAGTTGTCCTACTGGTAGAGCCCTACAGATTTACACATATCCCCTTTATATCTATGGATATTCGCATGCTGATATCTGCTGACCATGTTAGTGGATCGCGGATCGGATGCAGACAATTCCTATCTCAAGGCAAGGGCAAGCAACTATTTGAGAGGGGCAAAGGGGAATGGGAAGGTATAAAACACTAAAAGGCCAAAGAAATGCCTGTCCCTGACTGTAGCACAACCTCACTCCTTTACCCCTCCCATGGGGTACAAAAGAAGGATGAAGAACCCCGATCCCGCAAAACAGAAAATGACCATAAGTTGTAGTGGGGTGGGACTATGAGCATGCATCTCGGGTCTAATAATGTCTGCTGAGGAAGCGGAGGCAGGACACTGGGAAACTTGCTGGAAACTAACCTCAATCAATGTTGCGTTGCCTGCATTTCGGATTTCCAGTCTTCTGCTTTCAGCCTGCATGACAAGAACCAGGGGAGAGGGTGACGGGAAAGTGCTCTAACACTATAGACAGTGGCTTCTATCACTGCGCAAACCCAATTTGTTCCCCGAACACTGTCCATCTTGTGCACTGAATGAGATGGGAGTCCTCAGGAAAAATAGTATGTGGTCATGCAATTAAAGGAGAGGAGGGGAAATTAGGGCAGGCTTACACTAGAAAGTTAGGTTGACACAGCTGGGTCGATCTAACTTTCTAGTGTAAGCCTGCCCTACTCAGGGATGTGAAAAATTCACACCTCTGCGAGACATAGTTAAGCTGACATAATCCCCAGCATAGACAGTGCTAGGTTGGCAAAAGAATTCTTCTATCCACCTTGTTACTGCCTCCCAGAGAGGTGAGTTTACAACAGTGACAGAAGAACCCCTTCCATCACTGTAGCAAGTGTCTAAGCTACAGCTATGCCAACGTGGTGTTCCTAGTGTAGACATAGCCTAAGGCTCTACTTGTTGCGGGGAGGGTGGGAACCACCTTGAAAACGTGACCCAAGTATCACCATCTGCCTGAGTGAGAAACAAATAGGTCTTTAGTGTGAGCTTCCCTGTTTGTCTCATGGGTGATGACTCAGTTGCCAGTGATAATAATTCTGTCTTAACACTAGGTAGGCTGTTCACCCCCAGTGCTCCTATTAAGAGGCTAGTCCAGAACTCACTTCCTGATGGCTAGAAACCTTCTAATTTCCAGCCTAAATTGGTCAATTTATACACTTTTAGTGTTGGATTTGTATACAGTAGTCTGAAGTGCTTTGGAACATTTCCCCCCCAGCACACTGTGTTATAAATGTGTAAGTGCTAGTGTATCTCCAGGAAGTGCACTCTCCTTTTAGGAGAGATTTGATCTTCCAAACTGACTGTGAATGTTACAAAAAATAAAGGTAACCTTCTTTGTTTGAATCATTTATGTCTGTCTCTTATGTACCAGGCTTCTGAAACTCCAGATGAGGAAGTGACCCAAAGTGAGGCTAGCGCTTCCAAAGAATCTGCCATTTCCCAGAAGAGAAAAGGAAATGATATCAACAGGAAGGGGAAAAAACCCTGCCTCGATTCATAGAGGTTTTCTGTGTAAATAAACATTTTTACTTGTCTCCTGCTTGAGCTAATATTTGCAACGGCAGGGGAGTTATTTTCAAATTAAAGCTTTCTTTGTTATTTCAATAGCATTACATGTTTTGTAGTCGTGTTTGTCTTGCATTGTTTTTGCCTAAATGTCGTGAAGGAGGGCAGAATTGGGAATAATAAATCAGTCTTGTATTTTAGAGTTCTCTTGTGATGTTTATTGCGTGAATGAGAAATTGCTTAACATTGCCCATGGACAGTGTATGGTCAGTCTGGCTTTTTTTGTTTTTGTGGTTGATGACAAACTAGAAATTGGAGCACATAAAGGATGTATTTGAATTTGTAAGTAATATTTTTATATTTCCTGTTACAATTGAGACATCTCTGTAGCAGACACTTCAGTTTCCCTTGTTGGAGTAATAATAGTAAGATACATGAGTGTGGACATATTGTATACTTTGTATCTCACCCTTTTCCCCATCCATCTTCCCACCTGTGCAATCAGTAACCAGCTCATAAATCAGAAGAACTCTACTTCCACAAGCTGAGCAGATAGCTTCATGTTTTACAGCCAAAACTGGAGCGGAGTCTAGGGGGAGACTTAAACTGGTATAATTTATACCTTCCAGTCCCTTAATGCATATTTGCATCCACTCATCACCTTACACCTTAAGTCTGCATTTGGCCATTGAATGTAAAGGAATCTAAATTTTGGTAATCTTCAAACCCGAGAGGCTGAAAAAGGCGAGAGCGTAGCAAGAAAAACCACTAAGTGGGCTATGTAAGAAATTGTAATTTAAAAGCAGCAAGTGCTATTTCTCACTTCCTTCTGACTTCCTAACATGTAAGTTTCACTAACTTCAGTTTCTTTATGCACTAGCATATAGGTGCAAAGGAGTCAGTTACTGTAAAAAGTCTGACTTTCAAGGGTGCTGCGATCCTATTGATTTCAGTTGGAGTTATGGGTGCTGAATACTTCTGGCAAAGTCCTGAAAACACCCATCTTACATCACCTCTGAGAGGGCCATTAAACTTAATCTGAACTCGCCGGTAGTTTAGTGAATGGAAGTGCTTTGGCACTAGCTTCTATTAGGGCTTGTGTGCACTTAAAATACTGTAGTGGTTCAATTGCAGTGCTTCAGAGAAGATGCTGCCTTTGCCAATGGCATGGGTTCTGCCATTGGCATAGGTAACCCACTTTGCCAAGAAGCAGTAGCTTGGGCAGCAAGAGAATTCTCCCACTGGCCTAAGACTGTCTACACCAGGAGTTAGGTTGGTTTAACTATGGCACCTGGGTGTGGATTTTTCACAGCCCTGATCAATGTAATTACACCGACCTAATTTCCAGGAGTAGGCCAGGCCTTAGACAAGAGCCCTATAGACAAGTCTTAGCCCTATAGAAAATTACATAGTTATGCAGGACCTGTGTGTTAAATGGACTATGCTAATAGCCTTTCTGAATAGGAACATGGAAGCTGGAACACTGGATTAGACTCATCTAGTTCAGTATCCTCTTTTTTGAGGATACTCAGTAAGCCATGGGACCAGGCCCCCAGCAGTCTTCTCCACCCCACTGCTCTCTCCTGTGGAGGAAGGGGGCAGAAGCCTGGTCCCGCAGCGTGCTGTGTTCGTGCTGGTGAACAGCTGATCGTCTGTGCAGGGGGAGGGGGAAGGGAAGGAGCAGAGCTGCAGCGCACTCCCTGCTCCGGGGTGGAGGTGGGAGCAAGACCGTGGGGAAGGGGGTGGAATCAGGGCATGCCCCCTCCAGTCCCCTGCTGCGAGCTGGTCCCCAGGACCGCAGCTCTCTGCCCTGAGCCCTGCATCCCCCCACACTTCCCAGCCCCCGGGCCTGACCCATACACCCCCCCATAACCCCAGCCCTGATTCCTGCACCTCCAACACATACCCAGTTCCCCCACAGTTCTTGCTGACTCCTGCATCCCCATCACATCCCCAGCCCCATCCTGACTCCTGCACCCCCACACATACCCAGCCCCCCCACACTCCCTATGCCCTGACTCCTGCACTGCTGACATCCCCACCCCTACTCTGAGTACCAAACAGGGGCTCCTGTGCCCCCCTCACCCCCAACATTCCCACCTACACCCCTCGCACCAATGGGAGCTGCCCCAGGTAAGCACTCAGCACCCCAACCTGCTCCTGCACCCTAACTCCTTCCCAGACCCTGCACCCCCAACCCAGTGCAGAGAGAGATGAAGAGCATGGGCTAGAACCAGGGAGAAGGTTGGTACCTGCTCTATGTGGGCAGGGCTGGGATCCTGTTTTCCCCTTCCCCAGCCCTGCTGCACATGCAGTTTACCCCCAGCCCCTCCCTTGCTCCAGGGACAAACCCTAGCTCCCACCCCCATGTGCTTTTGCTTCCAACCCTGCCTTGTTCCAGGCAGCAGGGACTAAATCTGTCCACTGTGCCCTGCTGTGCTCATCTTGCCTCTGGCCCCTGCCTTGCTCCAGCTGGGGACCAATCCTTCCCCTCTCCCTCATCACGCCCCACTGTCGGGATGGATAAAAATCAATGACTTAAAAAAGTCAATTTTTTGAAATATGATTTTTTAGGAAAAAACCTCTCTAAAGATAGTTTTAATTAAGATGCGTTATATCATCCTGGAACAGGGATTATAAATTCTAATTCTATAGTATGAAACAATATACAAAATTTTCCTTAAACATTACATGAATAAAGGAGTTCCAATAGTTCATGGATAAGGGACCCAATCTTACTGGGTACCACAGACTTCTGTATAGATTATTTAGGTCAGTCTTTCTATCTACTCAGTAGGACTCAGTCTAGAAGATACCATCAGGGATGCTTAGTTTTGCAGTACTCAAACTGTGGATTTGTGTGTCCAGAGATAAAACATTTTTGCTGTTAACAAACCTGTTAAGATAAACAAACAGAAGTGAGAAATAACAGACCTCAATCCTATTGTCCCTCTGCAAATTTGTTTACAGAGTCAATCCCTTATCTCTTTAAAAAAGTGAAAAGTTTCAGAAAGTACAATGAATAGATTGTTGGGGGCAAAACAGATCTGGAAAAGGAGAAGTCGTCTGGAGATAAATGTGAAGCGAGGGATATGCTTTTTTGTTAAAATATTATGTTTGCTGTTGAAGAAAAAATTCCAGAATACTTAACGTTGTTGTTTTAGTTAAATAAAACAATTTCAGTGTCTGTCTGGTGATGTTCTTCCCCTAATACAGCCTGGCAAGAAAATCCTCCAAATATTAAATGATTAACCTGTTGAACTGGAGATAGTTCACCTCCCAATGACCTCATAAATATCGGTTTCAGTTATCTTTGGTAAATGAAATAACCAACTATTCATTCATTTTCCGATATAACTGTAAAACTCATCTGAAAAGATTTCAGAATATAGTGTATACTTTCTAAAAATGAACCCTTCGTCTCTCTCGGAGTTGTGAAGAATACACATTAAAGTCTTTAACAACCAGCAAGAATGCACTTTTATGCAGAAAACCATGAGTAAAGCGAGTCTTCCTGACGAGTGATTTAAATCAAATCCAACCAGCCCGCTGTGCCCTTGCCCCTGGCCCCTTCATTCCTCAGGGGGCCCCACAAATATGTTTAGCACCAGGCCCATGAAAAGTTAATCCAGCTCTGATGATACTGTAGGGTGTGCCCCCAGTAGGCCCTGAAGGCATGGTTTGGGGGACAGGGGGGATGACAAGGCCTAGGTCAGACCCTACGTCAGACCCTACAGAGAGTGGGGAGGGAACATCACCCAGCCCTACTCTGCCCCCAGCTCTGCTCCTGACCCTTCACAGCCTTTGCCCAGCCCCCAGCTGTGGTTCCCTGTAACGGGGTTCCATCTACATCCCTTCTTCCCCTTTCTTACAGGCAGATCCCTACTGGGGAGTCCTTCCTCTTTAGGTTGACCTGCTGGGGCTTCCTTGCAGGGTTCGGCCATCCTCCATCCACAACAAGTACATTGTGTGGCGGGTGGGCCACCCCATAGCACTGCTTTTGCCTGGAAGTCATCACACTAGTCACACCCCTGGGTGTTTCCCTCTTTCTTCCCCTCCTTCGCCTTTGTCAGAGGTTCAGGAATTGCCCCAACCCTCTCCTAGGCACTCAGGATATCTGATCCCCAAGACCCTTCAAGCAGAGTTCGGGCTTCCTCTTCCAGGGCTCTGCCTATGGGGAGTTCTGTGGGGCCCACTGGCTGTGCTGAGAGGCCTGGGGCAGTTATTCTCTCCCTATCTTCTTTCTCCTTTTCCTTTTCCCATCCTCTCTGACTCAGTCTCTGTGGTCTAAGGTTTTCTAACCTCACGACCTCTTCCTGCTTCCTCAACCGGTCTTTCCCTTCCCTCACCTTCCTCACTCAATCTCCCTTCCCTCTGGGCCAGGGGTCCCAGTCAGTGCCCACCACCACAGGGTATGGCAGGCCCTCTACCACCCCGACCCGTTTCCAACAAAATTGGCCCCAAACCTCAAGGGGTACCTGGGCCACTGGGCACTGCTTCTTATCCCCATGGGTGCTCCCAAACTTATTTTGGCCCCAGGGTTTATCCACTGTAGCTTCACCAGCCCCCTCCTTGCTAGAGAGTAGACCAAGGCCAGTCCACCAGACCCCCCTGGGGTCTCCTCCCCACCTTTACAGGAATGGTGGAAGTTTTTCGCCCCTTCCTCCACCCTTCAGAGTTAGTCCACCCACAGAGCGCTGCAAAGCCGCAGTCCATATCTGTGCAGTCCTGCTTTTTACGTCCCACTTGCCCATGCTGCCAGCACTGGTCCCAGCTGGAGCCCCATGTTTGGCCTCCCACTTTCTCTCTGGACCCTTCCCAGTCAAGGTTTCCCTAGATTTCCCCCCATTGTCCTCATCCTTATAGGGTTGTGTCCCTACTTCCTGGGGGAGTCTGCCTCCACATACTCCTCCGCAGCCTCCACGGTGTCCGCTTGGTGCCTTCTCACCCACACCCTGAGCTTCTCAGGGAGGCTTTGTAAAAACTGCTCCCGTACAAGTGCGTCCATAATGTCCTCTACGGTTTGGGCAAGCCATGTCGCAGTCCCTGGCTTGCTCCTCACTCAGGGCCATATAGGCCGTTTGGGCCTCTTCCATCAGTTAGGGAGTGACCCGCAGGGCCTAGGTTAGCCTGTCCCATCCGGCTCCCACGGCTACCCACTCAAACGTGCCTAGGAAGGCATCGGGTCATCAGCCTGGCCCATTTTAAATAGTCCTAAGCCCAGTGCCCGCACGCCATCCCCTACCGGAGGACTTACCGCCTTCTGGAGGAGCTGTTGCTGGACGGTGGCAGGTTCCTTTGCTGCTCAGCTTGCCAGCTGAGCGGGGCCTGCCTCTCCACCTGCTGAAAGGCCTGGACTGCTTTCTGCAGCTCTTCCTGATGCTTAATGAGCCCCTGTAAGGCCTCCTTCATCTCGGGCTGCCAAACTCCTGCTGTGGCACAAGCCCCCAGGTGTAACGGGGTTCCTGCAGGGCCCTCCTGGTTCTGCCCTCACTTGACCCAGAAAGTCACTCAAAGTCCTTGTTTGCAGGGCTCACCTGGTGCTTTATTTTACAAGGAGAGCTCCCACTGCCTTGGCACCACTCTAGACACAATTCCTTTCTGCTTGTCTCCCAGCAGCAGAGAAGGGGCAAGCTATTCCTCTCTGCTTTCTCTGAGGGTAGCTTCCCCTCTTCCCAGCGCCTCCCCTGGCTTCCAGCCCCAGCCTGGGGCAAGAGCAACTGTTCCTGCTTTGCCAATCAGGGCCAGGTGGCCTCCCCAGCTCCAATTTACCTCCCTTAATTGGAGCTGGAGTGACAGAGGGTTTTGCTAAGAGATTTTTCTGCTAGACCCTGTCACACCCCCTTACCCCTGTCTGTGCCCTTTCTTCCCCCTCTCTTCCCTCCCGGGAGCTGTGTCCCCAGCTCCTGGAAAGTTTAGGAACCTCTGTACTAGATGCTTCAGAGAAACCCCCTTGTGGACAAGGACACTATGATGAAGAGGATGAATATGGAATTCTTGCGTCTTCGTGCTATTGTTTGTGTATGACCCTAATTTCCAGAAGTCCTAGGCATGGAGCAAGACTCACTGTGCCAGGCACTGTACAAACACAGACCAAAAAGACTAGGAAGTGCGGAATGTTATTTCTCTGTGCCAATTCTGTGACAAGACCTAGCGCTTCTCCCACGCCAGAGGAAGACAGCTTCCCTTCTCTGGCAACACAGAGCAGAGCAGGGAGGAGTGTGCGCACGGAAGGATAGAAGAGGGGGAAGGCTGTTTCATGCACAGGGGCAGCACAAAGGGAAATGTGGATCCATGGGCGTAATTCTGCTCCCCCTCCGACTGAAATGAATCGGAGCTCGATGGAGAAAGGAGAGGTGCTTGCAACAGCTGGGACTGAGTGTCAGGAGATGAGGCAGTGACGGGCAGGTGGAGGAATGGAGTGAGAGGCAGAGGAAAGATTGGGCAGGGCCGTCAAAGTCAACTTATCCTCCCAGGAGAGAGTTGAATGAGATTTGATGTTTTACAGTTCCCTGCAGCTGGTCTGTTAATTTCTAGGCCTAAACTTCATGGTTTTGACTACCTGAAACTCGGCAGTGAAGCTGGAACCTGAACATGTTAAATTCTCAGGCCTTGGCTCTTCCCGAAGCTCCAGTGAGTCCCTCCAACCACTCCGTGCACACTCAGAGTATAGGCAGCAGGGGAATTAAAGCCTTTGCTTCAGTGACCCTCTTCCCCTCACCTCCCATACAGAGTAATAGTAATAGTTACATCCTGGGTCATTACACAAACTGCAATCTACTTCCCCATGCTAAGTTTCTCCTACTGTAACTCATACCTTACAATCACAGAATATCAGGGTTGGAAGGGACCTCAGGAGGTATCTAGTCCAAACCCCTGCTCAAAGCAGGACCAGTCCCCAACTAAATCATCCCTTCTTGTCAACTGTTTGAAATTGGCCATCCTGATTATCAGTATGAAGGGTTTTTTTTCCTTCTGCTGATAATAGCGCACCTTAATTGATTAGCCTCTTAGAGTTGGTATGGCAACCTCCACCTTTTCATGTTTTCTGTGTATGTGTGTGTATATACACACACACACACACACACACAGTAGGAAGATTATATATATGTATATTACATATACACATATATAATATATAATTTTTCTACTGTATGTTCTACTCCATGCATCTGATGAAGTGGGTTCTAGCCCACAAAAGCTTATGCCCAAATAAACTGGTTAGTCTCTAAGGTGCCACAAGTACTCCTCGTTCTTTTTGCAGTTACATCAAACATTTCCTACACAGCTCAACAGGAGTTTGCTTCTCCCATTGGGACTGAATGTAGGGTACAGGGTACCAATTTGGAAGTCATTAGTGACTATGAATATGTGGAAAGTCAATTACATTCCCCCACTCAAGAGCTTACGCATGCAGGAAGTTCTACTGAACAATTAAAATGTGGTTCCACTCTGAACAGCCTTGGGGAATTCTGTGAATCTCAATAAATCCAAAGCAAATGGGTTCAGTTTACATAGAGGGGGAGGATCTTTCCTCTTACGGCCAGCCCTGCTTCACCAGCCTGCAGCCCAGGGCTTGTCTACATTACATACATATCACAGACACAGAATGGAGTTAGCCAAGTCCAAAGGGTTCTGTCTCAGACGGTGCTGGTTTTACTTTCTCTTCTGTATCCCCCAAAACCTACCTGCTGAGATGCTAATATTAATGAGACAGAACCACCCAGTCCTGATTTTTTAACCCTATTCGGTGGGAAAACTGCAGCAATTCTACCTTATTTTAAAATTACAATTTATTTTTCTACAGCGTCTTTCATAGAGGATGCTTTACAGTTCATATACACAAAGAGGGAGTAGGAATTTAAAGGAATGGTCAGCCGGGGAGGGGAACTGGTTATATATAAATATACACATAATATACACACGCACACATGCTGGATATCATATATGGCATCTGTGACAAAGCTCTGTCCTTATCTTCGTGGATCCTGCATTTCCTGGCAGATTTTTACTAGCCTCAGCAGCTCACTGTGACCCTCCACGGAGCCCTTCTCTCTCTGGAGACAAGGTCACAGTCTATTGAGCCATTTTCATCACAAGCCAGTGAGGAGAAGCTATCCTTCCTGGCACAGTCTCTATTGTCTCCCAAGCTCAGAGACTAATTAGGGGAGGCAGAAAGGGGGGAGCCCAGGCCCGCCCTCTACTCTGGGCTCCAGCCCAGGGACCCTAATAGTATCAGCTATGATGGCTGACCTTTTATCCACAAAACACAATACAATTCCCTGGGCTACTTCCCCACAGCAGTCCCCACTTCTTCAAACTCCACTTCACCCTTACCTCAGGGCCTCCTTCCTTCTGTATGATATGTTGTTCACCACTCAGTCTCACCAACAGCACAACTTCCTTCCACAGCTCCTGACACCCACAGCCCACCTGACTAACTAGGAGGTTTTTATCTCGTTTCAGCCAGTCCCTGATTGGCTTCAGGTGTCCCAATTAGGCTAGCTGTTTCTACTCCTTTCTAGAAGGTTCTTAATTGGCCCCAGGTGTCTTGATTGGCCTGGAGTAGCCTTTGTTTGGCTATCCAGGGAACAGGGACCTGCACACCCTGAGACTAATGTACCTGCCTTCCAGCACTCTCCTATATCCTTCTGGTCTGACTCTGTCACACATCATATATACATACAGTAACATATACATGGCGCATTAAAGGCATTACCTCCAACTCAGAGTTTCTCTTAGTACAGGCACGTGAGAGATGGATGTGTCCATGGGTTGTATTTGATATAGCGTAGAATTAATCTTAAGAATAAATGATCGGAATAGATACTAATCTGGCATCCTTTAAAAGCAGACTGCGTTTGACCCAGACCAACGCCTCCAGCAAGACACTATCCCAGCGGATGGTGGCTGATAATGTTAACACTGATTCAGGAGAACACATGGCAGCCCTGAGAGTGGAAGAGGGGTCATACGGAAAGGGGGAAAACAGATCTGGATGGGTTTATCCATAGAAGCATGGAGGCCTGGAGCTCCAAAGGTATTTAGGGCATCTACCACCCAATGAGAGTTAGCTGCCTCTGTGCCTTTTAGGATCTGGGGACATGCCCATGCCTGACACAGACCACCCTGCGTCTCGTCCCCCTAAGGCCGGGGATGGGGGGCTCTTGCTTGGCTCATTTGCTGAGGGGCTGCCTGCGTGGCCACTCAGGGGGTTTATAAGTGAGACGTGAAGGATGGGGAGGGGAAGAAGCTGACCCGGAGGCCGCTGCTGGCAGGATCCCTGCTTTCCGAGGAAATCAGCAGCTCGTCCTTAGTCAGACGGGGGTGGCGGGTAGAGTACCCACTGTCCTGCGCCCCAGCACCCATCCTCTGCTGGCAGGGGACGAGCGTCACCGAGGGAAAGCTGTAGGCATCCAGGACGGGCTGCACGCCCAAGGTGTCAGGCACCTCAAATAGGTGATCAACCTCAGAGAAGGTCACGAGGGCCTGGGTGGAGTCGCACGAGCTCTTCTCCATGTCGTTCGAAGCGTAGGATGCGGGGCAGCTGATCTTGGTCTGGCCTCGGTGCTGCAGCAGGCGCAGGTCGTCTCGGAAGTGGGGGTTGAAGGCCAGATAAAGCAGGGGGTTCAAGCAGGCCGGTAAGGGCAGCACCACCAGCAGAACTGACTTGATGACCTCCGGGGTGACGAGGAAGAGGTTGAGCATGGAGGAGAAGGTGAGGAAGGCTACCGGGCAGTAAAGAAGGCAGTTGGTGAAGATCAGCCAGGCCACGTGCTTGATCATGGCACAGTCCCAGAGAGCGTTGAACTCCCCTTTCAGCAGGTTGCAGTAGAGCCGGATGTAGGTGACCGTGATGACCAGGAAGCAGAGGGTGTTCACCATCACCAGGGCCACTATGAAGCCCAGGGTGGAGGATTTCCCATCGGGGACGGGGGACGGGAGGCAGAGAGGGGACGCGCCGTACTCCCCAACGGAGAAGAGCGGCAGCGCCGCAGCTGCGCAGGACAGCGTCAAGCAGCCCAGCGTGGCGACTTTAATGCTGCCAAAGGAAGGCGGCTTCCCGTACAGCCGGAAGCAGGAGACCGAAAGGCTGCACTGCATGGTGGCCAAAGTTAGCAGGAGGATAGCGGCCTCCGAGGCAAAGACGGACAGGAAGCCCGTCACCCTGCAGCCCGCGCCCGTCTCCCACCTGGCCCCGTACTTGGCAAACTGCCCATAGGTCAGGGCATCCACCATGGCCAGCATGCTGCAGTAGACGCCCGTCAGCATATTGGCCCCGGCAATGGAGCCGATGATGAACTTGACCGGCGAGAGGTAGCTGGGCGAGGCGAAGACGGCCAGGCCAACCAGCCCGTTGCAGAGCACGGAGACCAGCGCGATGGCCCAGACTCCCAGGCGGATGATCCAGCTCTCGAACAACTGATTGCAAGGTTTGAAGGGACCTGTAAAGAAACGAGGCTCATCGTCATCGACCCTGCAGGCGCGTCGCTGGTACGACACTTCAGCCGGATCCCAGCCAGGGCTGGACCCAGCAGGTCGCCCTCCCATTCAGTGCTACCAAGGAGAAGTGGGACGGAACAAACGCCCAAGACCCACCGAGGGCACTTCTGACCCAGGAGACGTTCCAAGGGCCTCGTGCTTCCAGCGTTACCCCCGCGCTCTGCCCCAATGTCCTCTCCCTCAGCTGCCTAAGGGGGTGCTGGTGTTGCCCAGTGGACCAGAGCACAATGCATAGAAGTAGGAGGCAAACATTCCTGAGCAGGACAGGGAGTGCAGAACCGGGGAGGGCCGTGCTGGCATCTGTGTGCCAGGCCCCGAGATGTGTGGCTGGAACGTCAGCCCTTTACTCTGACTTCTTAAGTGTCTGGAGGGGATGGTACGATGAAACTGTCTACAATGGCATGGAGCCGAGCTGCGACTGCTAGCAGCAAATAGCTTCCCTGGCCAGAGATGGGACACTAGATGGGACACTGAGTGACTACAGAGGATTCTTTCCTCGGTTCTGCCTAGTGGGTCTTGCCACATGCTCAGGGTTTAATTGATCACCATATTTGGGGCAGGGAAGGAATTTCCCCCCAGAAAGTCAAGACTAGCTTCTGCAAAGTGACCCACATGTGTGGGAGCCTTGGGTGAACATGTGAAGCTGGTCTGTGTGGTACCAGGGGAGGTGGTTTGGCCTGCAGTTTCCTATACTAGTGTGTGATGGGGCCAATCTAGTCCCCTCTTCTGCTGGGACATACAGACTTCCTAGGCGTGGGACCTGGTTCAGGGGACAAATGGAGGTGCGAAGAGCTCTGTAGAAGGGTGGGGCTACCATGAGTCCCCTCTTTCCACCTAGGAGGACACTAACTCTATAGCTTCGGCCTGGGAAAGAAGAATCCCACCGCTGCCCCCAGCCTGGATTCTGGTCTGTGTGTGTATGTAGCGAGTGGTGAGGTAAAGGGGGAAGAACGTGGGAGTTGGCTGCATTAGAAGGGCCTTGAGTCTTATTTAGAGGCGAGGTCTCCCCTCAGCTGGCTGCTCACCGGGGCTGGGGGTGCACTGGATGGTGGGGTGCAGCTTTGACTCCTCAAACTCCAGCTGGAAGTCGTCCATGTCCAGGTCATCTAGGCAGGAAAAGGGGAAATGAGCTTAGAACAGAACGCTGCAGGGACACAACATCAGTGCTAGGCCGTGGCCGGGAGCTTTTCAAAGGTTACAAGGCCAAAGTGCTCACTGCTCACCATGTAAGTACTCACAGACTGATCAAATCATCCCTGAACCTCCTCTTTGTTAAGCTAAATAGATGAAACTCCTTGAGTCCCTAATCCAAGGCTGGCTTTTTTCCATAGCCACTCACATATCAATGGCATCTGACCCCAAATAACCCAGTCGATTGCTGCTAATCCTTAGCTATGGCAACACCGAAACAAGGGTCAGGGCTCTCCCACCGCACCACCAGAAGGCACAGCACGAGCTGGTGTGACTGCACGCCCTGGCTTGGATCCCTTGTGGGTGTCCTCTGCACCCCTGCTTGGGAGCATCTCACCACAGCCCCCCATTTCCTGCCCCTGTAGGGCTCGGGGAGACTCTTCAGCCAACCCTGTGAAGATGGGATCCTCCATGGCGGGTCGTGGAGGTTGTTGACGGAGGTGGCTGCCCTGTGCAAGAAGCAACCGTTGCTGTTTGCAGAGGCCATGGCCTAGAGAACATAGGGCCAGATTTACAAAGGTATTTAATTGCCTAGAGTTGCAGATACTCACCTAGTGACTTTAGTAAAGGGTCTAAGCAGCCTAGACACCCAACCCAATGGGCACCTAACCTGCTTAGGAACTTTTGACCATCCCACTAGGTACCTGTCCGCATCTTCAAGTCCCTAAATAAGTTGTACATTCGGCCAAAGACTCTGTTATTCAATAATAATATTGATAAATAACGGGCTGCCTTCAGCACCTCCCAACAGATCCCGTGGCCTTCTTGGTTTTAGGAGGCCTTAGAAAAAACAGGCTGCTTTTCGTCTGTTTGCCCAAGCGTTAAAATATTGCTGCTGCTCTGGTGTCTGGCAAGAAACACCTGGAGTGGAGTGGAAAAATATTTCCTCCTTGTACTTTACAGTCTTGTAAACCCAACGAGTCGTCTTCTGCTCTCGGGCCCTGACGCACGGAGTCTTGAGGCCCTGACAATGGAAGCCTTCAGATTCTCTGGCCCAGCCCTTTCCTGTCTGGGAACGTTGCTGGACGAAAGGCCTTGACGGCTTTGCGTTTAACAGATGCTCCATACTGCAGGATGGTCCTGGGCCAGGCCCACTCCAACCAAGGCAGGAAATGGAAACTAGGAGTTCCTCTCCTCATTGGGAAGGTAGGCACACGTCAGCCGGGCAAGCGCTGGAATAAATGAGCTATTCCTCAGCGACTGGGACTCTCCTAACAGTGCCCAGCTCTGTTCTAGCAGGGCAGGTTGCCCTGTTTCCGTAACATCCCGTAATGTGTTTATTTGGACTCTATAGGCCGTCGGCCATGGGCACTGTGACGGTCACCCACTGGCTCCATGGCTGGATGGGTGGATCCCAGGAGAGCATAGCGTGTGGGCGCTAATCCATAGAGCCGAGGGCAGCGCGAACGAAGAGGGACGCTCTGAATTAGATATTTCTCACTCCATACAGATCTTGTCTTCTGCCGTAAGCAGGGCTCTCACACCTCATAATTTAGGAATAATGTTCCGAAAGGCGGCCTGGCAATGAGGTGCATTGCTTTTCTACGGTAGCCACATTACAGCTCTGAACATGTCAGCAACCGGGATAGAAGAGGCTGTGTTGCCCAGCTGTCTAGACAGATGATCTTCTGCTGTTTGTTTAGCTTGAGGTGCTAAGAACACCAGCTAGGTAATATGTCTGGAAAAGGTGCGTGTTCCCATAAACATCCTTCAGGCAAAACAACCCAAGTACACAAAGAAGCACCATTGTGTTCCCTTTGAAACTGGTGGCAAAACTACCTCCATGGGAGCACGGTTGGAGATCACAGAATATCAGGGTTGGAAAGGACCTCAAAGCAGGACCAATCCATCCAACAGGTTTTTTGCCCCATATCCATAAATAGCTCCCTCAAGGATTGAACTCACAACCCTGGGTTTAGGAGGCCAATGCTCAAACCATCAGGCACAGCAATTTTCACTGCCTGGGCTCTGAAACAGAAAACTTAATTCAACTTTAACTACGCTATCACACCTGCATAATCTAGCCCTGGTCTTTATGTCTGGAAAAGGCGTCTGTTCCCATAAACATCCTTCATCCGAGACCACAGGCTGACAGTGTTTGCTGGACGGTGCAGCGTTTCCTTTCATTCGTGCCTGACTGTGGGGCGCTTTGGCCTGGTGTTTTGATTGCCCAGCACAAAAGATCCGGTTTTCATTGTACCCTCGGTGATTTCCGATCCTTGTCCCAGCTGTGCGCTTTAGGTTTTCTCGTCCTTCTTTAGTCTCTTTCACACAGCATTCACCCTGAGCATCGTTCTTATCTAGCGTGGGACGCTAGAGAAAGAGACGCTGTAGGAGCAGCATTCTGCCCGGAAGTGACATGGTAACGGGAGGACTGGACGTCACTAACTCAGGTTGGCTTGTTTGAGGGGAGAAATAGTCCTGAGGCTAAAAGCATCATGGGAAGGGCTGTGCTCTCCAAAACGTGAGGCTCCAAGGGAGCCTGTCCCACAGCTGCTGATGAGTTCTAGGCCATTCTGTTCAATCCAGAATGGTTTGGAGATTCCAGCCTAATTCCACTGGGCCCTTTGACAGTAACATTCATTGCAAGTGTCAGCATCCAAGAAATGATACCCCTCCCCGCCCCCACAACCAGCCAGACATGGAAACTGTGGGCCTGCTTCTATTTTACACTGGTCTAATGCCAGTCATTGCGGGGAGTTCTTCCTGATGTACCCCAGTGTTAGAGAATGCAGACTCAGGCCCAGATGTGCAGCCAAACCTGGCCCATGAATTGATCCCAGCTCAGCCGAATTTACTTACAGTGGTTATCAGCATGACCCGGAAACAGCTCCATGCTCCTCTTGTGGACATCTTCCTCTTCCGGACTCATGTCTTCTGTCTCCCACTGGCTGGATACCTTGAAGAAGTTGCTACAGACTCCATAGGTGCAGCACTGGTAGGCATAGGGCACTTCTAGGATTCTAGGGAGGGGAAAAGCAGGTCTCTTAGTTACTTCATGGGGACTGCGTTGGAACTGCAAGCTAGCGCTTGAAGAGCGGGAGAATTTCCTGACCCTGATCGCAGGCAATGGGGCTCTATAGCAGAGCCTGCAATGTGGGTCAGTCTGGAAAGAAGCAGCTCAAAAGCCAGGTTGGGAGAATTTAGGAGCAGCCTGTTTTTTCTCTCTCTGCTTTTTGGATTCTTGTGTGTTATTGTGCTGAAGTCCAAGAGACAAAGTTATGGTACATTGCAACTTTGCAGTGAGATTTCTGTGTGTGCGCGTATTTTTACCCTTTTCGCTGATGGACTCACAAAAACCTCGGAGAGTAAGAGTGACTGGGGCCAAGGGGCTAGACTAGAATCAGAAGTCAGGGATACCCCAGCTAGCTCTGTGAGCCCCATGCCTTGGGCCATGCCCTGCCAGCCCGCTCAAGAAAGCCTAGCTACGTTTCTCGAAGCTACCTGAATGCAGCTGCCTGCTAATCAGAAGCAGGGCCAGTAATTCCATCCTGTATTACAAGGTCAATTAAACCGCAGCTGAATATCATCAGGGTTAACTATCAGGGCTGACAGACCGAAACGGCCCTTTTACTACTGACAGCCAACGCCCACGCCGTTTCTGGAAGCTGGGAAGGCCTGTCAATCCAGGCAAGAGAGCCTTCAATTTTTCAGGCAGTTAAGGTCTTTTGACAGGATAAGTAAATCTGGGGAAACTCTATAGTTTAAAAATATGGTTTTGTTTTAAGTTACCAAACATTTCTGGCCGAGCCCCGGGAGGCGATGGGAACTCTGTATACAGATCTGCTTCCTCCAGATTAAATCCTATTACCAAAAGGTGGTAGCTAAGAACGGTTTCCAGATGCCCCCATCAGAAAGGGCAGCAATTAGGGTTGAAACTGTCTCTCTAGCACCGGCCAGCCAATGCTTTGGAAATACCAGTGGGTCCACAGGCTGTGTTTGAGTTGAAGGCCCGCCTTCCCCATGTCCGTTACACCAATGTCAATCCAAAACAGCTAAGTGGACATCACTAGGGCTTGGGTTTACACCATTGCAAAGGAGATCTGAATGTGGCCCGATGCCACTGCATTGTATTAGCCGGCATGTCAGGACATGAGACGCGCCAAGCCATCCATTTTTCCTGGGCTCCACCTTGGGAAACCACCACAGAGCAGGACACCACTATAACAAGGCAGGGAACCAAGAGAGAGAGCTGCTGGGGTCACATTGAGGCTTATCCCCACCAAGCCCTCAGCGGCTAACACCAGCATTTTTTAAAACGGCTCCAGATGCCGGCAGCCTCCATTTTTGGAAGCTTGAGAGCTTTGGGTCTGATTTGCACAGGTGCCGAGACCCCACGGTTCCAGCTGGAGTCAGTGAGAACCTGGGGCCTACGCCACCTCTGAACCCCACCCAGCAACGAGGACTCCCCATATCAGAGGCCACTTTTGAAAAACGCTGGCCGTCGCCTCCGAGTCAGGGTACGAATGCGGCTCGGGCCCTAGCCACAGCTCACCGTGTCCCAGACAAAGAGACGGCGCTAAGACCTCACTGCTAACATAGGGGCGGAGGGTTGCCAGCGCCGCCGGGAACGCAAAGCCGGCGTTCCCAGCGCAGAGGGAGCATTGTCTTGTTTAGCTGCTCAATGTGACCCCTTCGGGCGGCTTGTTAATCCATAGCAGACAAGCCACGGCCACACAAACAGCGTTTACCGAAGGCAAGCTGGATGTCATTAGCTAGGACTGGCTTCTGAGGATGTTTTCCGTTCAGAGACGCCCCAGGCTCACGCCCCTTGCGCGCCGCTTGTGTGTGTGTTTGGTGGATGCGAGCAATGGGACGTTAACGGAAGGATGGATGTGGAGTGTTAGCATGAAGCTAGGCTTTCTCAACCTGCTGGCTGGGAGGAATGGTAGGAAAATGTCCAGTAAACAAGGGGAGCAGGAGCCTGACTGAAATAAACCAATAAAGCCCCATGGGGGAGACCTCCATGGAGCTTGGAGGATAAAGGTGAACCAGGCATACAATACCTCATCTTCGGGAAGCTTTCTTTGCTGAAGGGTTCAGAGAGCGCTGGGTTGCCTTGGAGCTTCAGATGGGTCAGTCCACCCAAACCATCCAGCGGCAGGGTGACCAGCTGGTTGTCAGTCAAATCTCTGTTGCAGTGAAAGGAAGGAGGGGCAGCGGGATTAGGATTTTGTGGATCAGAGGGTGTTAACCGAGAGAGGCCGGACAGTTCTGCGGATGGCCCCTGGTCATCTTGACCTGGCGGATGCCCAAAATCAGATACTGAAATGGAGCCGGCGGGAAGAGTTGCTGGGTGCTGACTGGGGCCAGTCCCAATTTGGGGTGAAAGAAAAGATACAGCGATCATTAGGGGACTGCTGTCGCCGGGTTGCTGGAATGGGGCGGGGTCAAGGGGCCACGGACCTCCCACTTACTGAAAGCAGCCAGGCCTGGGCCGTCCCCTTTTTGCCACAGGCCCCGCCCATGTCCCGCCTCTTCCCCCTGAGTCCCGCCCCCTGGCCAGGCCAGAAACTGCCAGGACCCTCCACCTGCCCTGGTTGGGAGAGCTGTGAGCGTGGGGACATGGACCAGGGACTGCTCCTGGGCCCCGCAAGCCCAGGCAAATGGAGGGGCCCGGGCCTCCCGGTTCAGCTCCAACTTCCGGCTTGGCCAGGGGGCGGGGCCTTGGGAGTAGAGGCGGGGCAGGGCCACAGAGTGGGGAGGGCCTTGTTGCCTCCCAATATTAGGGAGGCTCCGCCCCTGCTGGCCATTGCTGTGAGCTCCACTTTGGTTTTCTGCCTTGCTCTCGTAATCCTGGTATTAGAATGCCTTGATCTGCTCCCTCCCTCCCCAAATCCGTCACTCCTCATTTCCCTGAGGTCTTTTAAAACCTCCTGGGTTGGAGTCATGGAAGGCCAATTAGTGTGGCAAAGCGCTATCTCTGGCACTTTCCACATGACCTTAAAAGTAGAGTCTTACCCCTGATTGCAATCACATACTCAATTTGCTGACGCCTGCCCATACATTAGCTTCGGCTACAGGGGGATGTTTTTTGTTCATCCCCTGATCAGCTACAGCACAGATAGCCACAGCCCAGGTATACTCATCCTGCCCTGTGAACGCCTCTCACTCCTGACCTAGGGGGAGACTTTGCCTCAGCTCTCTAGTGAGGGAGTCAGAGTGTTTTCCATTTAACCTCAGCCCTGCTCAGGCTGCTACCCAGCAATTTTGGGGACTGGGCCCCTGTCCATTAGCAATAGAGACCAATGGATCTTGGCACATAAATGTAAATGGTCATCAGACGATGACGACTTTTGGTTAATACCCAACCCCTGATACGTTGAAATGGACGAGCCATCACGGGCTTCACGACAGGATCATGGCGTAGAAGAGGGCCGGCTATGAAGAGGGAAGCCCCTGATCCTCAAAGACATTTAGGATCCTAACTCCCATCAAAAGCAACCTTTGAGGAGCGGGGCCTAAGACTCATGTTGATACAGCCTCCACTCTGATCATTAGCAAAAGGTGTCTAGGGAAAATGGGGACCCCATGGGAGGTAAATGGGCAGGGATCTTGAGGGTTGGTGCCCATTGCTGCAGCATGGGATGCAGGCCACTCACTATGATCATCGGAATATCTCACCAAATCCAATCCCTGCCATTGTGGGCCTTGGGCACTGGTGCACCTTGGTCCTTCCCTTTCTCTGCCAGTGGCCAGGTTAGTCCCCTGAGGGCAGCGATACCTTGTTTTAATTCTGGTTGTGGCGCTTGGGCTGGAGGTGGCCGGGTGGTGTTTAGTGGCCTGTGAGTCACAGGAGGTCAGACTGGATGATTTGTGGGTCCCTTCCGGCCTTAAACTCTGTGACTCTGTAGCTTCAAGGTTTCACTTGAGAGGCACGCTCAGTTGCATGTGTTTGCAGGGCCCACCAAGTCATCCTGTCTGCCAGTCTGCCTGTGTGGGCATTTGAGAGGCCCTGCATGCCACTCATCACTGGCATGTGGGTCTCTCTGCCCGGCCCCCTTTTCTGTGAGGGATCCTCAGGTCCCCACAACACCACGGTCTTTGTCCCATGGCAGGAGTAACCTCGAAGCAACTTACAGTTTGGTGAGTGCGTGGAGGGTCGCGAAGGCCTCCGGATGGATCGACTGGATGTAATTCCAGCTCAGGTCTCTGCAAGGCAAGGACACAGTGGTGAGTGGGGCCGAGGAGAATGGCGGGGTGCCCACGAATGGGGAAGCTATCAAGATTGGTAGGCCAAGATGTGAAATCCAGCCGAACTACCCTTCCAAATCTCAATGTCCAAGCTCCCCTGGTTCGCACCATGCCTTGGGGAGACCCTCTCTTAGTGAGGAAGGCCAAATTCTCATCCGCCATGATTGGATCCCCAGTAAAACCTCCTGAGTCCCCTCTGCTAGCATGTGCATTCTCCTTTTCCTCTCCCATGTCCCTTCTTCCCTTCTCACATTTCCCCCAGGCTGCCGAGACTTTGGGCATTATCACTGACTGTCCCGGGCTCCCTCTCACCGGGGGAGTCATCCGAAATCAAGCTAGGCCAGAGCTGAACCCCCTGGAATTTTGGAATCCAGATTTGTTAGCACGAAGGCTGCACGGCCCCTGTTGGCTGGCCCCTGAGGAAAGATTCACCCGCCCCGGCTTTGGGTTACTTTCTGTAAGTTTGGGGACTTTGCACTGAAATACTAAACTCTGAGGTACTGGCAGGTCATGGCTTCCCCTTAGTGCCAAAGCAGCAGGCTACTGGCCCAGATACTCTCTGTACAGTGACATTGGCGGAGACCCCCAGGAATGGGCAAGCAGGGCCAGAATCTGTAGTGATTGGACGTGCAAGAGTGTGCGAAGTGCTGGTGTGTACCCATTAACATGCATGGCACGAAGGGGTGTGGTTAGTGTGTGGTTGTGCGTCTGTACGAGTTGGTGTGTGTGTGGTTAGTGCACATACACTATAGGGGGTGTGCGTGTGGTTAGCAGATGTGGCGTGTGTGTGGTACAGCATCTGTGTGCAGTTGGTCGGTGGACTAAGTTGTGCGTAAATGTGTGTGGTGAGGATGAGTGGGGTGTAGCGTCTGTGTGTTTGCGTAGTTAGTACAGGTGCTGCGTCGTGTGCGTCTGTGTGTGATTTGCATGTGTGGTGTGCATGTGTTTCTGTGTACGTGATGTGTGTATGGAGGGCGTCTGTGTATTTGAGGTACACACATACATAGATTTGTGTGTGTGTTTTCTGCACCGGGCTTCGTTCACTTCTGTGCCCTGCCGTTGTTGGCATGATCTGCACCCAGCCACTCCCAGCGTCCATGAGTTCTCTGCCTGGAGCGGGGCTCACCCACCCAAAGGGCTGTTATCCCATGTGCCCATCTAGCCCCATGGGCCATTGCTTCCCCTGGGCAAGCGTTTGGGACCCAAGAGCCTAGCAGGGCAAGCAAAGTTGTCAGGTCTGGGACTGCAGGAGAACCTGGCCGTGAGCCCACGGTTCCCCTTCCCCGCAACAGACAGCCCTGTACTCACAGGGCGCGCAGGGCCGCGAGCTGCCTGAAGGTGTCTGCTCCAATTTCATGGATCCGGTTGTGCTGGAGACCTCTGAAAAGACAAGAGAGGCTGGCATGAGAGAGGAGGTCTCTGCAGGCCCCCTGGCAGCAGAAGAAAGCTTGTCAACCCTGCTCTTATTTCAAGGGCTGAGCGGGTCAGGACACAAAGCAACCCAAACCCAGCTGGGTCTCAGACAGCGTTCCCTTTCCCACCCCCACCTCCCGTCCGCCGCACAGCAAAAGAACCACCTGCATGGGCTTGTCAAAGGCTCCCGCCTTCCCAGCCTTTCCGGGCCGCCGCTCCCATCCCACCACGGAGCTTGTGTGCCCCTGGAGCTGTGCAAAGCTTGGCGGCGGGGAATCAGAACGCACGCCCCGAATGGCCCTTCGCTATAGGGCTAGACGGTGACTGACCCTACTGTGAGAGAATGAGTGTGTGTGCACACGCACGTGCAAGGAGCAGCTGCAACCCAGCCCTTCAGTGGCGTGCACTCTGACCCACCATCTCCAAATCCCCTGCTTTGCACCCTCTAAGTTTCAGCCAGTGACCCTGGCCCTGCATTTCCCAGAAAGGCAGAGCCCACGCCCCGCTGGCAACCCAGGGCCCAAGCCACTCCAGGGAGTGGGAAAGACTGAGAGCCATGGCTGGAGCCAGGCTGCACTGGCTTATGGACATCACTACACTCCCCATGCCCTCCCTGAGGTGCGATCCTCCACAGAGCTCTTCTCTGCACTGCCCACAATACCAGCTAGTCTGTCTCTAAGCCCCATATTCAGAGAGGCCGGAGGGGCCATTCTGAGCACCTGCTCTGGCCTGCTGTCTAAGGTATGTCCAAGTACCTCGCCCATAGCTCCCTGCCTCCAGCCCATAACTTGTGGTCGAGCTACAGCAGAGTTTCTCAGTCGAGACACCCAATCTCGCTGTAAAGACTTTGTAGGACTCACCCTCAGACCTCATGCCAGCCTGCTCCCCTGCCAGGCCTCTGTGCTCTTCCCAAGAAGCTCTTGGGTCAGGCTGTCTGCAGACTCAAGCAGACTCCACAACATCGATTACGCTCAGTTTCTGATTTCAAGGTTTTCTCCCCAAACGTAAAGGCTAGCTCCATCATTTTAAACAACAGTGTCTTTCTCCGATCGCGGAGCACAGCTCTGCCCCAAGTGGGTGAATGCCACAGCCAATTCTGCAGCTGCACAATCGCAGGATATCTGGGCCCAAGGCAAACGCAATGGGATACAGGTACCCAACTCGCTAAGGCTGTTTTGAAAATCCTAACCTTCGCTACCATGCCATCGTCTGGAATAGATCAGGGGATGCTCAGATGGGGAATTAAACTTCGTATGAAGTTAAGGCAGAAGTTAAGTCCACTATTAGCCAGGCTGGGTAAGGAATGGTGTCCCTAGCCTCTGTTTGTCAGAGCGGGGTGATGGATGGCAGGAGAGAGATCACTTGATCATTCCCTGTTAGGTTCAGTCACTCCAGGGCTCCTGGTATTGGCCACTGTCAGTAGACAGGATACTGGGCTGGGTGGATCTTTGGTCTGACCTAGTATGGCCGTTCTTATGTTCAGAGCTCAATGTTACCAAGCCCTTCTTTTTCCTCCTGGGGCTGGGATCTCTCCAGAGAAGGCTCCTTGTGGGATAAGTTCTTCGGAGCAGGGAGCATCAACTTGTACAAACTATGTTTGTACAGCCCCTAGCACAATGGGCCTTGGCCCATGGCTGGGCCGACTATTCCACATAATAATGCTAATTCTCAGCGCTCCCCAGATGATGCTGGGCCCTTAGCACAGCCTCTCTCTTGCTTATTTCAGGGCATCTGGGGCCCGTGTTAGCGAACTGAACTTTTCACCCCCAACATGGATTGGAGTCCTGGCCAAAGCCCAGCTGAGTTTTTATCTCCCACGCCTTGCTCGGTCCCTCGGGTCTCCTCCCTGTCACCGAGAGGGCGCCTTCGCCCCCAGACCACGCTTTGAAGGAAGGAATCTCTTGACTCACATTTCTTCCAGCTGCTGGCACCTGTGGAAGCTGGGCAGCTCCTCGATTTGATTGTGCGAGAGTTCGCTGTGGGAAAGGAACGCCGCAGACGCGGCGGGAGATTAAAAGCAACCCAAGCCCTCCCGAGAGCATTTCTTGGAAAGCGGATCTTGTGGGGAGCAGACTGACCTTGGGCCAGGCAGCTGGCGAAAGCAGGAAAGCCCAGCACTGGGGCATATCCGCTCAGTGCACACCTGACGCTTGGCACGAATTTTCTCGTTCGTTTCCTTGCACGATGCACAATTGATCAATGGCTCCCCTGCTAACCCAGCCCCAGTGGAGCTCCGTCCGTCCCATGCCAGTCGCTTTGACGGCTGGGGACTGGCTTTTCTTGAGGGGCAGCTCTCCCCATCCCACCCCCAGGGATAGCAGCAACATTTGGGGATGCCTGCATGAAACCTCTCCTTTGCCCACGCAGAGCAGGGAATTGTGCACCTGTGGATGGATGAGTCCTGCCAATGCACCGTCAGAGGCCAGGAGACGGGTTAGCTCACAGGGCAGTCGGGGTGGGGGTGGTTCCCGTTCTCCCTGGCGCTGCCTCCCTCCCCCGGTCTGATCCTGATTTTTAACCCTTCCCTGAGAGGACGGCACCCGCCCCGTAAAACGGTTAGTCCTTATACTTTGTATTTCTATGGCACCGTCCAGCCCAGAATCCTAATGCACTTTACAAACATTAACTATGCCTCCCATGAGCTATTGTCTTCACTGTACAGGTGGGAAAACTGAGGCATGGGGGATGAAGTGACTTGCCCAAGGACGTGCAGTCAGTGACAGAGCCAGCTACAAAGTCCCCGAGTCCCAGCTCCTAACAGGTTCAATTTAATTTAGCCACAGGCTTCCTGTGTGACCTTGGGGCAGTCATTTCATCTCTCTGGGCCTCAGTTCTCCATCTGTACAATGGGGCTGATAGCACTGTCCTACATTAAAGACTGTGAGGGGCTCAGATACCATGGTGAAGGGGGCCAGAGAAGTACCTTAGAGAGAGAAAGAGAGAGAGCTAGTCTCCCGCTTTAACCACTAGACCACGCTACCACATCACATGGACATGGACCCTTGCTTTTGCCTGACCTGAGATCGCTATAAAAAAAGATACATTTTTAACAGCTGTTCTGTCTCCCATCAATAATGAACCAAATTAACAGCCTGAGGAAGAGAAAAGGCACCAAGGAAAACATTAGGGAAAGAGGCAAAACCATCCAGTTCACAGAGGAGAGGAAAGCAAGACTGGTAATGCTGGTCAAATTTTTTTTCCATCCAAACACTTTTTCACCCAAAAGTGGGGTTTTGACTAAATGAAAATTTTCACAAAAAGTCTCTGATTTGGGTGGAAAATTTGGATCCTTTTTTCTTTTAAAAAAATCCCCAAATATTTGAGGACTGAAACAATTTGGCCAACACCTATTTTTTTTTAATTCAGAATTGTTACCAGGGTGCCTCCTGGGAGTTAGAAGTCAGTAGTTGCACGATGCTCCAGTCTCCTCTATGATCTGTGTTCCCCTGCCAGACTAGGTCTCCCACAATTCATCCCAGCCAGGGACTCCCAGGATACACCACAAGAAAGGAGACCAGAGTGCCTCATGGGAAATGTAGTCTGGCCAAAGAGACTGGCCCAGAGAGGAGAATGCGGGCATAAGGCATCAGCACTACAGTCCCATGTGGCACCTCGGCAGCTTTTCCAAATCAAATTTTCATGTATCTTTTTGCCAAAAGTTTTTCCACAGAATGTGTTCAGTTGGCAATTTTTTGCCGAAGAGTTGAAATTTTCCATGGGGAACCTCACCCCCAAATTTCCAGCCAGCTCTGGTGATGGTCACATATCGCACCAGGAAAGCCTTAGGGACTGATCGCCCTCTCACTGACAAGCATCCCTCCCCGGATAAGCAAACCCCAGAATGGGGCAGTGAAATACGGTGGAGAAGGGTGTGGGTTACTCACAGGACTCGGAGGCTGGGCAGCTGCTGGCACATGCCTCTGGGGAGCAAACGGATCCCTGCCCGGGTCAAGGTCCTGGGGGCGGGAAGGAGACAAAAAGGGCCATTGAGAAGCTGGCGTGCAGAGAGCCCAGCCCTGACTGCGGGAGGACGGAGCAAATGAAAGAGCAAAGCACATGGGGGAGGAATTAAAGATGACTTGGTGACAGGGAAGAAGGACCCTGCACTGGGCTGCGGGAGGGGAGGGACGAGTTTAACATGCCCAGGGGCTCGCGAATTGCTTGGTTCTACGCCTAACCTGCCAATGGGTTTCTCCTTGAAGACCGTGGAAGGGGGGAAGTGTCCTGAGGCTGATGGGAGGCAGCAGGCCTTACAGAATGGGAGGGTGAAGCCAGCCAAGGACAGAGCGTTGCAGGGACGGCTCACCCCAGAAACCCGGGCTCGTGACGGCCCTGATCGGGGTCTGGAAAGAGGAGGGCACTGGGGTTAAGGCCAAGGTGAACTGGAATTCGAGGCACCCCTCTGGGAAGGGTAGGTGAGTTTCCAAGGCTGCAAATTTCACACCCTCTGCATTTCTTTGCCCGCGCCTTCCTGCTCGCCATACACCTACATCCTCCCTTGCCTCCTGGGGATGGATGTGGTAGCACCAGGACTGAATGGCTGGTGCTGGGTATAATCTGGTGCTGGGTGTGGGACTCCTGGAGAAGCTACTAGCAGAAGCCACAGAGAGCCTAGATGATTGGCAGTGGAGTCTCCTGCGGCATCTAAGACCCTGTACTGCATAGCTTGGTAAACGCTGTCTCCTCTGAGCCCACGCCCAAGCCTGGAAGGGACCCCACGAAGAATGTGGAAGGGGGCGACTGACCACTCACAGAATCTCTAGGCTGGTGGTTCCTTTAAGGTCTGGGAATTCTCGGATGTCTGTCGCGCCGTTCAGTGACCTGCCAGAAGGACGGACAAGCTCAGGCGGGGGGGGGGGGGGCGGTCGTATGGAAGATGGGCAAAGCAAACCGGATGGAGCGAGGGCAGGCGCTGGCTCTACCAGAGCTCCTCTTCTCCTAAAAGCTTTGGCTGCTGGCTCATAGTGGCCCAAGGCTAGCTAGGAAGGTGGCAAGCACCCCCATGCCTGAAGATACCTTCCCCAGGAGAGTGCCACCGCTGGCTAGGGCCCAGAGCAGGACACAGCTGCATTGGACCAGGGACTCCGGCGTTTACTCCCCAGGAAACTTGGCAGGGTCAGAACCCCCCAAACCCTGACATTCTTGGCCAATTGCTTCCAACACCGCAATGATGGGAAGGGATCTTCCCCAGGCTCCTGGATGCCTTTATCCCAAGGAGCTAAAGAACGTTGCGGTTCTCGTTAGCCTTTCTTTTGTTAGCCCGAGTGTATAACTATGCGCCCGGCGGCTTTAGGAAGCTTGTAAAGGGAGCCATGGGCCCCTCTTGTGGGCAATCCCTCTCTGCTGGTGCACAGCAAACACCCCGTGCGGGGGCCTGGTGGTCAGGAAGATGTACCACATGATGGCAAGCGGTACCAGGGGAGAGGTAGGCTAACGCCTGTCACGGGGGAAGCGGCTGTTTCCAGCTGTGACACGCTGCTCTGGGGCTGTTCTGTGAGCCGCTGGCCCCTCCATGCCTCTGCCTGGCAGCACGGCATTGCCAGGGCCGGGCAGTGCCACGAGCCTCAGTGCCCAGAGAACGCAGCAAGTGAAGGAGCGTCCGCAGCGCCGAACGGTTGCTCTGAGTGACTGTGGACGCCTGGGTCCCTAACATGGGCCAAGCGGAGCCCTGCCAAGGGACTTCCAGCCACGATGCCTTGGAAGGCAAAGGGGGAAGGGGGATGGAAGCTGCCCAGTCTGCTGGCCCTGGAGGCTTTGGGCTGCCCGTCGTGTCACCTCTTTAGGGACCCGAGCGATGAACTTACAGCGTGTGCAGCTTTGGCAAGAACTGGAACGCGGACCGTCCGACAAACTGGATGGGGTTGTCATAAAAATGGCTGCAAGGGAGACAAATGCCCAGCTTGGGTTACCCCAGGAAGAGACGCTGGCGTTAGTCCAAAGCAGCAGACGCACCTAGGAATGAGCTGGGGAAGAGACTCCAGCCACCTCGTGGTGAGCCCACCGGCTGCAGATCGTTTCTGCCCATGCTACAGGCTCCAGCCCAGGCTGGGACCCGAAGGGAGAGCCCTGTAATCCTGCTGCAGGTGGGGAATCGCTCCGCACTCCTGGCTGCTCTGGAGGACGGACTAGAAGGCACAATGGAGCTGAGGCTCGCTTTGGTCAGCTCTGATTTTATTGTCCCATCCTGCGGAGCAGAGCAGTGCCCCACGTCACGCCCACGGCCAGAAGGTGGGGTCCCCCCATGTGACTTACAGCACCGGTCCGTCCGAACATCCACCAATTCGTTGCCAAACATGCCGTGGGGGAAGCAGAGGGAGGAAGGGCCTGGAAAACCTGCAGGATGGGACGGGAGCAGTGCAGGCCGTCTTCTGCCCCCTACCCACGAACCTCCACACCCTGTTGGGTCTGGGGCGGTGATCGTGGCCTGCCGAACTGGCCTGGCTCCACTCTCCCAGGCTCGCAGCGACGGCTGTCACAAACGAGCTCCAAGCCCGGGCTCCGAGCATTGCTGTGGGCTAACAGCTGAGCGGGCGTGGAGAAACACCCCCGCCGCTGCGTGTTACACACAGCCGTGCCCCAGCTGTACCAATGATCTGTTCATCTCGCCGCCTCTGTAAGGGCTTTGTGGGAGACTGGAGCCATCAGAGCTGGGGTTAGGGGCACACATGGGACAAGGTGGGGTTTAGAAGACAGGAGGGGAAGAACTAAGAGGCAAATCTTCATCTGACATTAGGGTCCTTCTTTCATCCCATCCCTTCCTTCCCGGCTCATGCATGTCAGATGACGACCCTATGATGGATGCAGCTTCCAGCCAGTGAATAGACACCCTGAGATCCCTGGAGAGAATGAAGTAGGAAAGCTGGTCCACATTGCTTACATGGTCTGGAGTAAAGGATTCCCAACAAATGCCTTCTCTGGAATAGCCTTGATGTTGTTGTTATGGAAACCCCTGTTGGAAGAGAAAGGCCAGGAGGTGACCGGGTCAGAAGATGGGAAAGGAAACCCAGAACGGCCATTCTTCTGTTCTTATCCAAATCTTACTGATGTAGGGTGACCGGACAGCAAGTGTGAAAAATCAGGGGGAATAATAGGTGCCTATAGGAGAAAATGCCCCAAATATCGGCACTGTCCCTATAAAATAGGGACATCTGTTCACCCTAACGGATGTCAACGGAGCATCTCCCATTGGCAGGAGGTCCTGTAAGGCACGATCTGGTGGTCCGTTCTGGCCCTAAACTCTATGGCTCTAATAGGCTTTGGCTCGCATCCTTAGCCAGGCCTGCCAGGAGGCCAAGGCCAGTCCTAGCTGGGGAGCTGCGAGGCCAGGGGGATGTTCCCCGGTGGCCTCCCTCATTCTGCCAGAGGCCACATCTGTTCAAAGCCATCACCACTGGCCTGCCAGTGTCACGACTGCAGAAATGCTCTTTCCACGCTAATGAGGTCCCGCGAGGCATGTATTGGCACGGTGGGGGGGAACGAGCTATTTTAATGGAGATCGCAGAGACGCTAGGGAGGAGTTTGGGGGAAGCACACCCAGGCCTGGCGCGGCTGCTTTCCCCAGCTCAGGCCTTTATTGGCGACTATCTTGTCGAGAATTCAACTGGAATGCAATAAAGAAGAAGTCTCACAGCTCCTGCAGCCGGCCTAGCGTCCTGATGGCGATGGGGAATTCCAACAGCTCATTATAGTTCAGGTCCCTGAAAGAAAGAGAGGGAAAGCAGTCATTAAAGGCGCCGTCAGAGCTCAGCGGAGCACGTCCATGCTCCGAAGGGATGGAAACTTGGTTGTTAAGCATCGGAGATGGGTTTTTCCAGCTGTGCCGATCCAGCCACCAACGTCTGGAAACAACACGCATTCCTGGCGCAGGAATATTCCCAGCTAGGGGCATTGTCAGGCACGGGCCAGACCAAGCTCTGGCCGCCTGGATGTGACTGTCTGGGATCCTCACCCCCAACAGTCTTCAGCGTTGGCCCGAGTTGGGCTGATTCGCTATCTTCCCTGTGTCCGCCCCGCCCCGGAGTCTCGCTCTCATACGCTATTGTAGTTAGAGACGTTTGCCGCATGCCCTCCGGGGCCACATCTGGGCCTGTTTACAAAAGCAAGATGCAAACAGCAGCTGCCGTTCCATGGGCCACCCCTCGGATCCCCACCTCCCAGCCACCCAATGTGGCGTGCAAGGAGGCGGCTCCGCATGAATTCCCGATGCTCATGCTTTGGACATCCTGGACTGACTGGGGAGGTGACAAGCAAGGTTCGGGGGGTGGGGTTAGACTCCTGGAGAGCTACCAACACTTGTGTGCGCAGGAGGGGACGTTAGGGTAACCGGCTCACAGAGGCGCCACAGCAGGGGGTGGGTTTCCTTTAGCTCGCACCTCCCGACATCCCCCGGTTCACTGCCCATCTTGCTACGGTCGTCTGACCCTCTCATCACGCGAGATGCCCCATCTGACCCCCGTGGGCGTCTGAGCGGCAGTTTGACTGGTGATGTGGGAGGGATAAATGCAGGTTAAATGGTAGTCAGTAGCTGAGACTCTAATGGGGTCTGAACTGGTGTTGCACAGGTAGGGCGGAAGGAATAAGGTCTAGTCATACCAACTTAGTGGCTGATCCAACTCTACTGACATCAGTGGAGTGTACCCCATTGTCTTCAGTGGGCTTTGGCTCACTCAGACTCAGGTCCATTTCCTACATCTTCTGGGGACCCCTCTGTCAGTCCGTCCTGTCCCACCCACGCCAGGTCCACTCCCTGTTCCAACTCCCTGCAGACGCTGGCCTTGCCTCAGTCACCATGGGCAGAGAGTGGGAACTGGGGTGGCTAGCCAAGGTGCCAAAGACAGGAGCAGATTCTGCCTCTGGAGAGGGGAGTCTGTCCGGGTATTTCATGTCTTAGTCTGTCCAGGCAATGGGGCTTTAATGCAGTTGCTACTCTCGGTGGAGAAGCCGTTCCACCTTGAGATGGTACAATCCAGTCCTACGGGTCCCTTAGGGGCCAGGGCATGGGAGATCGGGCTGAAGGTAGCCCTAGCATTGCAAGGTGCGGATATCCCACAACTCCTTTCCATTGGCAGGTAACTCAGTGGATTTTAAGAGGTGAATCCCTTGGAACATTAGACTAATTACTGGCTCTGGCAGATTACTGTGTAATTACATGTAATCGTCCCCAGAGTAATTACATCAAACCTGGATTGTGGGTTATAAAGACAGAAAGAACCATGAACTTACAGCAATGACATGGTATTTGCTGCCTAATCACCTAACTCCCACCCCCTGTGCCCCACCTGGTAATTACCCTCTAAATTTCCACTGGCCCCCACCCCTATATGGTAATTACCCCATAATTCTCCTCTGACCCCACCCCTACATGGTAATTACCCCCATAATTCTCCTCTGGCCCTACCCCTACATGGTAATTACCCCCATAATTCTCCTCCGGCCCCGCCCCTACATAGACGTTATCCTGCAATTCTCTCTTGGCCCCATCATGAGACCATAGTTACCCTGTAACTCCCCCTGGCTCCGCCCCTACATGGTAATTACCCTCTCACTCCCCCACTGCCCCGGCATCGCCCCTACATGGTAATTACGCTGTAACTCCGTCTGGCATCGCCCCTACACAGTAATTCCCTGTCCCAGGCCAGCTTGTACGTGTGGCAGTGATATTGCTGCCAAGCCTGACTCAGTGACATGGAAAAGAATTAAAATAGCCAAAAAATTCCCTAAGCCTTGGCAGCCTCACCCCTTCCTACAGGGCACACGGCTGTCCCTGCTGCGTGGGACAATGAACGGCTTATTGTTGGGTTCATGGTCTCTGCTTTTTTGTCAGGCTTACAAGTCTATCATGAGCTATATAGATGGGGGTCCCAATGGACTCCCTGGAAGCTACCTATAGGAACCAAGAGGGGGATCCGTAGGATGATGCGGTCCCTACATCTGAACCGCACCGGGCCAGTTCAGAGAGCCCTCTTGTCAATCAAGGATGGGGTGGTTTGACCCATTGAAGCCATGTATTGAACTCATGGATCAGTACATGTAATGGGTCAGTTTCTCCGTCAAGTTTGCTCCAGGTAATCTGTCCAGGACTAAGTGACTCTGTTGCTCATACTACTTGTTATTGGGGCTGGGGGGAGTATTACCTGTTATCTGCCCTATGGTACTTCGCTGGCCTCTATCACCAGAGTAGCTGAGCACCTGACAGTCATTACTATATTTACCCTCACACAACCCTGTGCAGCAGGGTTACTTTCACCATTGTACATATAGGGAAACTGAGGCACAGAGCGGCAAAGGGACTTGCCCAAGGTCACAGAGGAAGTCTATGGCACAGTAGGGACTGGAATCCAAGTCTCCCAAATTCTATGCTAGTGCTCTAGCCAGTGGACAAGCCTACCTCTCTCAGTCAACAAGTTTCAATCAACTAATAAGGGAGCTGAGCCAATACCATGAGGCTTAGGTGGCCAACCACATATCATGGATAGCAAATAGGGAGGGATTCCCTACCAGGCAACAGACAGCACAAGGCTGCTCCAGCCTTCACAGGTCCTAAGTGGTGGCTAAGCCCCGGCCCAGGGGCGAATTTCTCCCCAATGAACAGCTTGTATTGTTATGAGCCGACAACAGGAGGAAAACGCTTCCCAACAGAAACCAGGCTTGGCTCCCAGATGAGTCACTAGCAGAAAAAAAAGGACCTCCATTCGCAGCCAATATTATTTGCAAGGAATAATTCAACGAGCTCTAATATTTGTCTTGCTCTGAAATTGTATTTCCTTTCCAATTCATTCCCCTCTCCCGCTCCCTTCTCTTTCATCAGCAGACTAAACATTGTGTTTGCACATCCGTGCGGCTGCAAGTATGCACAAGAATCGTTCCTTCTGAATAAAGACACCCTTTCTTCCCAGCACTGCGGGCATCGCCGGCTTCCCCTGTCAATACTTGGCAGCTACAGAGTGCTTGTATTCAGCAGATACCTCTGGGTAGACGAGCCACCCGGAACTCTGCCCTGTATTGTGCTGGCTGGGAAGCTGAAGCAGACCCAGGTGCAGTCATGTTGTTCGGAGATAACCCTGGGCTGTCTGGGAGAGACGCCGGCCTTTTCTCAAGGATCGTGCTATCTTTTGCCCCCGTGTTTCCCAAGAGCCTCTGTCCTGGAAGAAGAAACCAATTGCATCTGCCTGCACCTCCGCTATGTGGCATTAGAGGTCTACCCAGCATGAGGTACATGCCACCCTTGCCCCTCTGGCTGGTCCATTTCCGGCGTGCACCCTTCTCTGGAAAATGTTGATCTACACTGAAAGAACGAGGAGTTCTTAGAGACTAACAAATTTATATGGGCATAAGCTTTCGTGGACTAGAATCCACTTCATCAGATGTATAGAGTGGAACATACAGTAGGAAGATTGTGTGTGTGTGTGTGTGTGTATGTATATTTTATATATATATGTACACACACAGAACATGAAAAGATGGGGGTTGTCATACCAACTCTAACAGGCTAATTAATTAAGGTGAGTTACTATCAGAAGGAGGAAAAAAAAACTTTTTGTAGTGATAATCAGGATGGCCCATTTCGAACAGTTAACAAGAAGGTGTGAGTAACAGTAGGGGAAGATTAATATGGGAAAGTAGATTTCAGTTTGTGTAATGACCCAACCACTCCCAATCTTTATTCAAGCCTAACTTAATGGTATCCAGTTTGCAAATTAATTCCAGTTTAGCAGTTTCCTGTTGGAGTCTGTTTCTGAAATTTTTTTGTTGAAGAATTTCCACTTTTAGGTTTGTTACTGAGTGACCAGGGAGACTGAAGTGTTCTCCTACTGGTTTTTGAATGTTATGATTCCTGATATCAGATTTGTGTTCATTTATTCTTTTGCATAGAGACTGTCCGGTTTGGCCAATGTACATGGCAGAGTGGCATTGCTGGCACATGATGGCATATTACCATCTGAAATCTATTTCCCCATGCTAATGTTCCCCTACTGTTACTCACACCCTCTTGTCAACTGTTTGAAATAGGCCAGACAGACAGACAGATGGATGGGGTGTACGGGGGAGACAGAAAAATAGATAAGATGGATGGGGTGTATGGGT
>ML677412.1:1630071-1750640 GCA_007922305.1 Dermatemys mawii
AGATGGATGGGGTGTATGGGTGGGACAGACAGATAGATGGATGGGGTGTATGAGGATAGCTAGCTAGCTAGATGGATGGCGTGTATGGGGATAGCTAGCTAGCTAGATAGTGGGGGTGTGTGGGGATAGATAGAGGGGGTGTGTGGGGATAGATAGATAGTTTTGGTGTATGGGAAGTCTGACAGAGAAGGATCTTGTTCTTTAGTGACTGATAACAACCGGCTGTGTCATGTGAAAAATCTTTATAAAACACCTTGTGATTTTTTTTCCTCCTCCCTGTTTATGATTTGTTCAGAAGGGTTAATAATTAGCTCTCAAGTTTTTTTTTTCTCATCTTCACATCATTGGGTTCGGTCCTTGCAGACACACAGGGAAGGCTGCAAAAGCCCATGCCTGCCACCAGGTGGCACTGTACTCCAGCTGGGGGCAGCCGGGGCTACCTGGGCTGGCCAGAGCAGCCTCCTGGCTCAGGGGAGGGCGAACTGACCAGCTTGGGCGAGGAGCTCGGTTTGCATTCAGCATCTGTGCATCCCCCACTGCATGAGCGGGTTTGCTTTCTGGTGGCTGGTGGGCGGCTTTCTCCTTTCAGCCCCAGCTGGCACAGGGGATGCCGTGCCCACCCTGGCTGATGGGAAGATCCTGACCCGCCATCCCTTTCCCATCCTCCCCAGCACCGCACGAGAGGAGCGCCACGTAAGGAATAAACAATACAGGCCTCACAGGAGGGGGTTTTGCCCACAATCAAGGGCTTTCCAGAGCTGCCAAGTGTTGTGGGGAATGGCGTGCGAGACACATTACACTAAAAATACAACTTTTCATCGCCCAGCTCCAAGACACCAGCTCCAGCCACCGCAACTGGACTTTTAAGGCGACCATGTCTGCTCCTTTCATTACAATCCAAGCCCCTTAAAGGTCACCCCCGCACCCGCTCGGCATCCGCTGGAGCCCCAGCGAGCTGAGGGCTGGGGACACGATTTATTAATTGTATAGGGCACCTCTAGCTTCATATTCGCAAAGCTCTCCAGCAACCCTGTTGTTTACTCAGAAATAAAAGCAAATTGACATTAGCGTCACTGTTATGTCAGACATCAATATGCCAGGGCGATTTGAAACTGACGATGCGCAGCCTGGAACTATTAATCACTTAAAATAGGCCAGAACAATATGGGGAACAAGATAAGTGCAACTCAATTTTCTGCCTGTTAAAGGCTATTAGTGGTTCCACAAAGAAAGCTCCAAACCAAAAATTATATGGAACTATAAACTCTTCCCCAAGCCACAAAACCCCAGATTTGCAGCTAATAAACCGGCTGATGGAATAAGGTTAGAAACAAGAGGTGGGCTGCTGATTAGTTCAGTCCCACTGCAAAGTCCGCGCATGTCACTAGAACGCCCCAGGAGTCTCCAGGGTACTTGATCAGGGCGACTCCAGACACGTTGTGCACCTAATTGGCAGCTCACCAGACTGCGGGCAAACTGGGTTACCGGCGGTGCTGGCGGCCGTGGGGATGGTGAGCCAATCAAGCCTCACTGATTCAGAGATTTGCAGCCTGAAGGGCCCATTATGATCATCTGCATAGCCCAGGTGAGAGCATCTCACCTGCATCGAGCCCATAGCTTCCGGCAGAGCTTGGAGAGAGAGACAGCCAATCCTGAGCTAAAGAGTGAATAATCAGTAAGCTTAGGATGGCAGCCCGGGTGGTCTGCCCACACCGCATGCTAGCAAGCAGCAGCAAGGCTACGCTGATACACCGCTGAGACGCCTCCTTAAAGGCATACTCAGCGCCACAGCTGCACAGACTTTAGAAAAACACAAGGGCTCCCTTCAAAATGCCCCGGCACTACGGCGCCTTGTTGCAACAGGACTAAACACGGAGCTGATCACAAGTCCAGGGCCTAGGGCTCACAGAGGCCACCAAACCAACAACTCGCAACAGCCACTTTGGGTCGCAAGCAGCCACAGCCAGAGTTCAACTGGCAACCTGGCAGTCGCCCATTCCTGAGCCATCCAGTCCCATTGTGCCAGATTACGTTGCCGGCGATGATGATGGTTTGATATTTATAGGGCGGGAGCCTCTAGAGGCCCAGGGTGCTGGGGAGTGAGCGATAGTCATGAGTGGCCAGACTGGGTCAGACCAAAGGTCCATCTAGCCCAGTGTCCTGTCTACAGACCGTGGCCAATGGCAGGTGCCCCAGAGGGAATGAACAGAACAGGGAATCATCAAGTGATCCATCCCCTGTCGCCCATTCCCAGCTTCTGGCAAACCGAGGCTAGGGACACCATCCCTGCCCATCCTGGTTAATAGCCATTGATGGACCGATCCTCCATGAACTTATCTAGTTCTTTTTTGGAACTTGCTGGCTAAAGGACAAGATGTAACAGGAGCGTGAGATAAACCCAGAGTCAGGGTGGGAAATAGGGTAAAACAAAAAACAGGCTGTTACCAGGTGTAGCGGGGCAGCAACTCACCCCTGCGGCGCCTCCTGCTGGTCGTCAGGGGAATGAGTGTCCCAGCATCCGGAGCACCCTCTGCAGGCTGATGTTCTGCTTGTCACTGGCCCTGTGTCCCTCCCGGACCCTGGTGCCTTCTTCCCTGGGGTGCTGCCCCCTGGCAGTTCCCTCTCAGATCTCAGGGTCTCCCCTCCCTGGGGAACCCCCACCCGCTATCCCCACCTTGCCTTGGCCTATGGGCTACTGCCAGTCACTATCTAGCCCCCTTTCACTGGGGCCGACTGCAGTCTGTATAAGCCAGTCATCATAAGTAAGGAGGGTTTGGCCTGCTGCCTCTGCCTACCCGTGGGCTGCCCCTGCAATCCCATTCCCCCTTTCAGCCATCCCCTAGGCCCTACAGCTTGGGGGGTTTCCAGGCCGGAGCTCCCCCAGCTCCTCTGACCTTCCCCCACCCAGCCCTGCTACCCTGTCAAGCTCCCCAGCAGCCAGGCCTGTCTCCCTCCCCAGCTAGAGAAGACTGTTTCAGCACCTGGCTTCCCTGGCCTTTCTATGGCCAGCTGGGTCCATTTGGGGTGTGGCCCCCAGCTGAGGCCGCCTCCCAATCAGCTCAGCTTTTCCCTTGCCCCAGTCCTCTCTCAGGGCTGTTTTAACCCCTTTTTCCTGGAGTGGGGCAGCTGCCCCCCTACACCAGGTCACCGCTGGGGGCAGGGGGGACCATCAGAGCTGACTGTTTCTGACGTTACATGTGCACCGGGGAAGAGAGGAGTTTATCCCCCATTGGCACCAACAAATGCTCGGTGCTGTGGACGACACAGACCCAAAGCTGCACCGGGACGTCCTTTAACATGTGCCATCTGGTCTGGCTCCCTGCTTATGGAGAACACAGCAAACCCCTGGCAGAGAAAACCCCCAGCGTCTGACTTTGGGGGAAGCGGTCAGAGCTCCCCGAAGCCAGCTTTTTGGCTAGAATGGGGCATTTCTTCCATCCAGACTTTTGTTCTTACTGGCCTTGCATGAAAACAATCTTTGCCTGGCATAGAGTGTTTGCATCACTCTCCAGGGGTTTACACGGGATTGAAACAGACTGGAGGGGAAAGGTATCGATCTGTAGCTCCTGCCTTATGCCTCTCCAGCCGCCAGTCCCTCTCTAGCAGGACTCTGTTCCCTATTTAGAGACGTAGCTGTGCCCAGAATGCGTCTGTCTCTTCTGGAACAGACGGGGGTAGGGAATGAAAGATGTTTTCAATTTCAGCTGATTTACTGAATGAGCTGGACACAAGCTCTCATGGGGGGTCCCGTCGACGCAAGCACACAGCACTTACAAGACACAAAGGCAATGGACCGCAAAGCACAAAGCAACGGGGACCTCAGGGATTCAGCCCGCAGGCTCGAACCAGGTGGCTAGTGATGGGGGCTGGGCCGCGGCCCATCAAGAGGGGCGTGGGCTCAAAGTCTGATGGACAGTTGGTTGCTTGGGAAATGAGTTAAGGGCCATGGGGCTCGTACTAACCCCTTGCGGGTGCAGATTGCTAAGAGCTGCACCCCGTCCTCTGCTCGGGAAAGGAAAACGAGGGCTGGCTCGGCCGTGGGGGCTGCGGGTTGGGATTGAGGGGCGCCGGGAGAGCCGATGGGTATCCATGCAGAATCCTGAGCTAGAGGGGGCTGTGGGGCAGGACTGGGATCCCAGCAGGGCCGGGTCTGATGTGCCCAGGACTGGGCTAAACAGGGGGCTGTGATTCACGATCGAGGGGCATTGACAGAGCTGGTGGGGGCGGAACTTGTCTGCCCACAGCCGGCCTCTCTCCGGTAGTGCACTAACTCGTGCCGATTCACCCTCGCAGGTTCTGGGAACCGAGGGCTCATTCCTGCCCTGACTCAGCCGCTCGCTGGCCCGCGCAGGGCTGGAGGGGAATTCCAAGCTGATGAAGCACGGAGGACCAGGAGCTGTGTCAGAGCGAAGGGCGGCTTCGGGGAGGTTCCTGGCCTTGGTCCAGTCGTTATGAGATCAGCAGCAGGGGAGCTGGGACAGGGTAACGCTGGGGGATGGATGGAGTAACACTGGGGAGTTGGGGGGATGGGACAGGGGGTTACACTGGGGCGGTGGCAGGGGGACAGGACGGGGTTCCTCTGCACCAAAGGGGGAACGAAATAGCAATGAGGGTGGGCAGTGATGGGGCTCATCATCCTGAACTCCTCCATGGAACATCTCCACCAGCACGCGCACTCAGGGTCGAACGCATCACCCAGCGGGCCAAGCTGGCTGTCCCCAGCGCTGCGTGGGCCGTGTAGGGCTCTCCTTGCTCCGGTCCCCAAATACTGCATCTGCCCTGGGGGCCTAGTGCAGAGCAACATGAAACTGGAGTGTCACTCAGCTCCCTCTGAGGGGACAAAGGGGCCTGGCCAAAGATCCCGCAGCAGGAGAGGCGTTAACGGCCCTTGATCAGCAAAGCCAGAGGCTCATCCTGTACTGGTGGAAGGGAACTCCCTGACGGGTGGCCTGGCTCCCTGACTCCGCTTGCATTTCCCCTTCCTCTAGGTCATCCTAGGCCCCCCGAACTGCCCTGCTGCTAACAGCCCCTCTCCGGCTGCACCCCTCAACAGAGCGGATCACTAAGCCCAGGGATCCCCAAGCCCAGGGATCCCTATACAGCACCGGGGAAGGCAAATTCTGCTCTCATGCTTGGATATCCTTTGGCAACCGGCTTCTCCCCGACAGCGACAAATGCCCCGTGTCCCTGAAAGGGCTAAGTGAACCTCAGGGGCGGGGGCGCGGCTGGAAAATTCCCAGCTTCCTCCCTCCTGCTTTTGTGGCCCAGGGCACATTCCCCCGCCCCCACCCCATAGAAAATCTACACATTCAGGGGCATCAGTAGGTCCCAGCCCTGCTCTCTGCGTTTCCCAAGCCCATCTAATTACCCACCTAATGGGAACAGCGCCTTGTCAAAGTCTGCGGCGAGGGCACATCCTGTGAGGCAGGGTTAGGCAGATCTGATGCCCGGGGCCGGGGGGGTGGGTTGGGATCCGTCCTCCGGGGAGATGTTTTTAATTTATGAACCTTCTTCTTCTTCTTCGTCTTCTTTTTTTTAATAAAAAGGTTTTTAAACAAGGGAACGTTTGTTCCCTCCGAGTGATTTATCTCCGGTCTGTAATGAGAAGAGGAAGTGTCAGGGACTGGGAGCTGCAGAGAGGGGGAACAAGCAGGTCACCCCAGGCAGGTGGGTTGAAACCTGTTTGTAGGGTGTTGTGCACGTTGGGTGGGAACCATTCCATTGTGCCAGAGAGGCGCACACAAGCCGTAGGGGTGCTGTATTCTCCAAATCAATGAGGAGTCCTGGGTCCAGGAAAGACCTCAGCAACCTGGGGCTCGCATGGGGGGCCTGGTGGGGTGGTCAGGCCTGGTGATGGGGCAGGAATGGGGCAGCTCCTTAATGTCCAACTTGTTGTGGACATCTACGGCTGGGTGAAAGGACAGTCCCACCAGGAAGTGTGTGTACGTGGGGGTGGGGAACGTGCATGTGTTGGGGTGTGTGTGGCGTGTGGGGTGTATAGAGTGGGTGTGTATGGGCTGATGTGTGTGTGTGGTGGGGGAGTGAACAGGGCACAAGTGTGATTGTCAGTGTGTGTGTGTGAGGGTCGTGTGATGTATAATGTGAAAAATCAGGATGGGGGGTAGGGGGTAATAGGAGCCTATATAAGAAAAAAAGACTCAAAAATCAGGACTGTCTCTATCAAATCGGGACATCTGGTCGCCCTACCGTCCCCACACTAGAGAGGGGGAATTGAGAACTATCCTTCCCTCCTGCTCTCCGCTTCCCTGCTCTGTTGCCCAGCATTTCCCCTTCCTTCTAAGTGCCCCGTTTCCCTTTTCTGTCCAGTAAGGGAATCCCTCCCTCAGTGAGCCACGGCACTGGACACCCTGCTGCTGGAGTGACCTGCCGGCTCTATCGGGGTGAGTTCTTTGGGGCAGTGCCCAACACCACAGGGCTCTGATCTCGCCCGGCCCCCGGCGGGCAGCCCCGTTGTGTCTGCCCGCCGGGAGCTGAGGGACAGCCTAGGGTGACCAGACAGCAAGTGTGAAAAATCGGGACAGGCAGTGAGGGGTAATAGGAGCCTACATAAGAAAAATCCCCCCAAATCAGGACTATCCCTACAAAATCGGGACATCTGGTCACCCGAGGACAGCCACGCAGGCCCACGGGCGAGCCAGAACCGAGCCCCTTCCCCCGTCAGATGGTGCCGTTCGAGGGCGCCAGCCAATTTTCAGTTGAGAGGCATCCAAGTTCGCAGACAGGCTGGAATCCCTGCCATGCCACCCACCCACCCGATTAGCATATCAGAGGCCCTGCCGGCTTGCCGAAACCCGTCTCCTTGCCATGGATGCCCTGGGCCACAAACGCCCCTTCTTGCAGCTTTGGCATCAGAAGCTTTGTCCCTTGGGGCGGGGGCATGCCACACTACAGAGCCCCTTACCCAACACCCCCCCGCAACTCCCTATGACCAGAGACCCCGCCGGACCCACTATGCCCAGCGTCCCTCTCACACCTGCCTCAGAAATGCCCAGCGTCCTGCAAAACACCATCCCTGCCCAGCACTCCCCTTCCCACAGCCCCACAACTGCCCAGCACCCTCCACAGAACCCCCCTAGCGCCCCAACACACACGTCTTGCCCCCTCACAGCCCAGCACTCACCCCAGAGACCCGCTCCCCCACGCCCTGCCGCCTGGCGCACAACCCCCACACGGGTCCACTTTGGGGCACATTTTACAAGGCCGAGGGGACTTGTGACGCAGGATAACACTGCGGCTGGCGTCTTAGCTTTTGACGTTCCTCACCTCTACTTGTTCCAAAGCTCGAGGTTTTTCCTGAGCACCACTTGGCTCTTTCCTTTCACCTCTTGCCAGCTCAACCCAAAGCCTCCTGCCCTCCGGTTCTGCCCTCTCCTCTCACCATAACCCAACCTCGCCTTGGCGGTGGGAGCTACCCGCCGCTGGCTTTCGCCCTGTGCTGTGGTTCGTTGTTTTCTGAGTAACTCTTTGGCATTAAAGGGGGCATCTTTTGCTGTTTACACAGCAGTCATATCACACAAAAAGTACACAGCCCAGTGGAGTCCAGATAACCGTGCTTACTAACAATACACAATATATATGCCAGGCCTGACTACAGCTCCTAGAACACAATGAGCGCCATTCGAGGGCTCACAACCTATTTAAAGGAATACTACTTTTCTCGCATACTCACGCCAAAGGCGCTATAGAAAGAACGTGTCACATAAGGTCTCTGCGATTTACCCCCAGTCTCCTCGAGAGTCTTAGCAGACAGGCCCCAAAACATGCTCATCTCAAACAGCTTCCCACCCTAAACCTTGCCTCCATGGCTGTTTCCCTAGTGAGGCTTCTTTCCTCAGCCCCGTTGTGTCTGTGTGGCTCCTTCGTGTGTATTCTCCCATATCCCCAGGTGAACTGGCTTTCTCCAAGAGGCTCGGAACAGATGCCAAACCACATGAGAGATAGAAGTTTTATCTTCCCTGCTGTTATCTTGCAGGAGAGATGTCTACATAATGAAGAGCTGGGATCACCAGTGGGAGAAATACCCTTCTAGTAAGCAGCTCGCATGAAAACCTTCGAGAGTAAGAACTGGAGAGAGACCAACTTCAGAGGAACAGGGCTGTGGGGCAAACGTTTTCACCCAGCCGCTTTCTCCTGCCACGATTTGATCTCGGCGCCTTCCTGGGCAGCTGGGAGAAGGGGTCTGCTGGGATCAGGGCTACACATGCTATTTGCACACCCCTTGTGAAGGGGACAATGCACGGCTGGGTGGGGCCTTACTCATTAGTCTGGCAGAAGAGGGGAGCTCACAAGCCCCTCGCTCTTTGCCTCTTTCCCGGTGATTAGCGCAGCAGTCTCTGCTCGAAGGGAGGTCGCACGGCGATCTGTCTGTGCACAGACTGGGCATGTAGCGGAGAATTCCTGAATGCCCCCGGCTCCGAGCAGCTGAGGGATTGCACGAAGCAATCGGAGCCATGTCTCTCTTGAATCGAAAACAAGGCGCCTCAGACTTCCCTGCCCTGCGACCCGCTTCTGACGACAAGACTGCAGGACGGGGGACCGAAGCCTGAGTCTGCCCGAGTCCCACCGCCCCAGGTGGGAAAGGGGTCAAAACCGAAGCCCCAGGACTTCAGCCCCAGTCAGGGGGCCTGTAACCTGAATCCCCCGGGCTTTGGCGTGGGCCCCAAGCCCCAGCAAGTCTAAGCCATCCCCGACGACCCCAGTAGAATAGGCTTGCGACCCAATTTGGGGTCCCGACCCAGAGTTTAGCAACACCCCAGTGCCGGTAGCAAGGAGCAGTCCTGTTTTCTGATGGAGTTCTTATCCAACAGCAGGATCACACCGGACTTACAAGAACCTTGGAGTCTAGGTTAATGCTGGCCTGCCTGCAGGACGCACTATACTGGAGAACGTGTCTGTCATGGTTATTACAATGGAGGCTAGGGACCGCCCGAGAACAGGGCTCCATTGGGCTAGATATTGTACAGCCAGACCAAGAGACAATCCTTGAACTGCCGGGTGGCATGAAACGCTGGTAAAATACCTTGACCAAGATTTTTCAGACTTGGCCACTGATTTTTTAACCAGCCTTAATTCTGGGGTGTCCAGCTTGAGACACCTTAGAAGGCCCCGATTTCTAGATGGGGAGAGACTGAGCAGAGCTGGTGTGTGGGGTGTTGCCAGCTGGGCGGCAGAGGCTGAGAACTGCTGAAAAGTTAGGCGCGTACTCGGAGGGCAGGGATGTGATAAGAGACCAGGGCAGAGCAGCAGATCATGACAAAGGTCACCACGCTGTGCCCCCCTGGGGGTGTAGCCACTGCGTTTAGGGGCATGGTCCAGCTCCCCAAAGCTGTATGCATGCCAGGCCCTACAGTTTGTGGTGTGGGGGGGGAATAATGGAGCAGTTAACGGGCTTTGAGACCTGGTGGAATCGCTCCGTCTCAAAGCACTTTCCTCCAGGAGCGGCAGTTACGAGAAGGAAGCAAAATAATCGAACATGAAGCCGCAAACGGGCTGCAAAACACCCCAGCTCCTCCCAGTCACCCCCAGTTTAATTGGAACGCCCTCTCAGGCACACTCCCCATCCCCCACGCGCCTGTGCCAGGGGAGGGCGTGGCCGAGCCGTGCTTTGCCCCCGGGGCCTGGCACGGATACGCGCATCACCCCGTCTGGCTCCGCTGCTAGCAAGCTGGCAGGGATCCAGCGAAGCCCTTCGCAGAGGGCGCTGTTCCCCGCCCAAGAGAAAACGGGCGACTCACAGGGTTTCGAGGCTGTGCAGCCCTTCGAAGCTGTTGACCCCCAGGCTCCGGATCCGGTTGTTGTGCAGGTGCCTGCAGAGGAAACGGAGAGACTTCAGTGGGGCCGAACTCCCCAGGGCCTTTCCCCTGAGTGGGGGCGCTCGGAGAGCGGAGCGCAAGGGGCACTGGGGCGGGAAACCCACCTGGCAGAGAGTCGCTAAAACCACCAGGCTCTCGGGGCAGGGGGAGAGCTAAAGAGAGAGAGGCGTCTCAACCTTCCTCTTTCTGAGCTCCCCCGCCCCTAACAGGCTATAAAACTTGCCTCCTTGTGCCACAGCCACTGGTTTCTGCATATAAAAGCCAGGACCGGCGTTAGCGGGCGGCGAGTGGGGCAATCGCCCCGGGGCCCCACCCCACGGGGGCACCGCGAAGCTACGTCGCTCAGGCTTCGGCTTCAGCCCCAGGTAGTGGGGTCCCTGGCTGCTGTTCCACGCTGCTGGGCTTTTTGGCTTTCTGCTCCAGCCCCTAGCGAGTCTGACGCTGGCTATGCTTGGCGGGACCCCCGAAACCTGCCTGTGTCCCCCCCCCCAGGGTCTCCCAGATCCCTGGTTGAGAATCACTCAGCGGCCTATTTTCTTCTGAGGAAGTGGGTGTGCCCTTTGTTCTCTTTAATGTTCTCTCTACAAGAGACCCAGTTCCCGGTGGAGGTTCTTGGAGCCCTTTCCCCTTCAGGAAGTGAGTCTGAGCAAGCTGGAGGGATCTAAGTCAGCGTTGCCCAGACACTTGGGACTAGAAGACAGCGCGTGTTACAAGAGCTCAGCACCCTCCCATGCACCACTTCTGAATTTGGCCCTTTCTGGGCCACCGTCCTGTGAATGGCCTTTCCTGCCACACGCCTCTCGGAGAACGGCACTCAGTTTGCACGAGCACTCAGTGCCAAGCGGCATGACTGCGGCATGGGCAAACAAGCCTCCTGTCACCACCATGGGATCTAAAGCAGAGATTTCGCAAGCTCCTGAGCGGGTTTGGAGCCCCAATTCCCATTCATTTTACTAGGAAGCCCTGGAGCTTTGAAAAGCTCAAGCCAACATGGCTAACACATTTTAAACCCTGTCTGGTCAAGCATCTTCAACAATCTTTCATAGCATTAGGCTCCCTGGGTGGATCCAGGTAGACTAAGCACAGACCTCCTTCTTCTGCAATGAATGTTACAGTATCTATGGTCCACAGCCCTCTCCTCATTTCATAGAATCATAGAAGATCAGGGTTGGAAGGGACCTCAGGAGGTATCCAGTCCAAGCCTCTTGCTCAAAGCAGGACCAATCCCCAACTAAATCATCCCCTGCCCCACTGATCTTAATGCCTGGGTGGAATCCAAGCTGCATTTACCTAGACTGTTGGGGATTGGACTAGATGACCTCCTGAGGCCCCTTCCAACCCTGAGGGTCTATGATTCCATGAAGAAGTGTTTCAAAACAAAGAAAATAAAATCTCTGTGCCCCACGAGTCTTGGCCCTTTAGTTCAACGCCATGATGTCTACAGTCACAGCTTTATTTTCTCTGGCTCGCAGAAAGATGGAAATACTTCCAGAATTAGACTTCTGGATTTACGCCAGTTTGACTGCAATCAAGGTTATCTTCAGTTTAAGGCTTTAAAAATGTCTAGCCCTGGAGACGAGTGGCTAACGTGACCTTCTGATGGGCCTTATCCACACGGAATCAGCAAATCTTAACTGATTTCCTCCTCCCTTCATTGTCTCCCAGTGCCACGTCTTGTGCACTGTGTGTGTTATTTCTGACACACGAGGGCCCGTGCATTACGAAGCCCTCCAGAATCCTACTCTAGTCCAGACTGATGGATCCTGGGTGCCCCTGGAATGTGCTGTAAAGCAGAGAAGGCAAGGGCCAGGGGACAGCCTGCGAGTCCTTGCTCACCTGAGTAGTGCCCTTGATTCCAATTGGGCTCCTCACAGGAGTAAGGACACACCAGCCTAGTAGCAGTTCAGGGGGATAAAATATTCGCTGTGTTCCACTTCAGTAGATCAGCCCATTTTATGTGCAGGGGGCCTCGCCCCTACTAAACACCAAGCCCTGCACATTCAGACGCAGACCGATTCTGCATCCGCTGTGACATAAAGCATTAATCTAATACCACAGAATTTATGGTCAGTTTCTTCTCCATCTGCGTTCTGGAACACAACCTATCGCGTCCTATAACACAGCCTCTTTAAACCGGCCTGGGGCTGCGCTAGCAGGTGGATCAAAGAACATTTGCGTTACTCGTGCGTGCTCTAAATCTGCCTCGGCTCGGAAAAAAAATCTCTCACCGCACCTGGATTCAAATGCAGGAAGCATCACTAAGCGGCACACTGTTCCCAATGCCAAATGTTCCATGGTAAAAGCAGGAGGATTTACGAGCAGGGGAGGGAGGCAGGGCTCTGGGTGGTAGTTAATGGAGGGGCGTGACAATCGGAGCACGGTTTGGAAACCAGCTTGACTCTCCCAGAGAAGTATATTTCCATCTAGTCGTTCCGATGATTTTGGGGAGACGTGGGGGTGGGGTGGTACAGCAAAATTTACTGCCTGCTCTCAGAGGTAAGCAAGGGAGAGGAAAAAAACAGCTGCAAGAAAACTTGGATCAGTTGTGATTCTCCGAGGAGGGGAAAGATTTAGATAAAAATCCAAGTCAGGAGATTAGAGGAACTATTTCTCTTTGTCACCAAAAAATATGTTCCATGTCCAGATGGTTTCCTCCATCCTATTTTATGGGGCATTTTCAGATCAAGTTGCCCCTACATCACTTTGGGCTTTCACATCAAGATGACGCCAGTCGTTTGAGTTCCTCAGAACCTGGATACCGCACTTGCCAAACCACAGGTCTGAATCTACTGTAGCGAGTGCCTCTCTGCATGTTCCCAGGGATGGGAGATGCCAAAGGAGCGAGGTGCAAAACAATAGCGCATCTGTTCATTTGAAATGACAAGGATGGGCGTGAAGAAACAGGAAAGACAGGGCTTGCGGTTACGGATCCTCTCTCATCTCAGGCGGTCTTGACAGAGTCATCCTGGCAAGCGTTCTACACCTTTGCAGGGCATTGCAATGAGAAACAAATAGGTAACGTCTTCCCGCCCACCCATGTGTATACGCCTTGACTTGGAACATTCATGGCTTTAAAAACAGCTATCTTCCTCCTATGGGGCCAAATTGTGATTCCCTCCCTCCTGGGGGTAGCAGCTTTCTCATCCAATCCTTCCATCCATTTCAAGGGGACCACTCGAGGAGTAAGATAGCACTGAATGTCCTAGATAGAGTTTGATCTCCAAATAGGATAGATAGAATGTCCTAGATAGAGTTGATCTCCAAGGAGGCGACATCCCTTTGGGATGGGCCATCATGTTTACCGTGAGTAAAGGTGACACAACCCGGCCACTCATTAGGACCAGAAACCAAGGCCAACTGGAAATTTCTAGGTTTAGAAATGTTCGAGCTGCAGGATCACGTCAATGTCATTTGGGCCATATCGGGGAAGAGGAATGAAACCAAGACTGAGCTGATTTTGCTTCAACTTGGCTTAAAGACGTTTGGAGACCAAGCAAAGAAAGTTCCAGCCCCCAAAAGTGTATTTTTGTTGTTGCTGTTGTTGAGAAAGTTGTGAGTGATTGAAAAAGCGGGGTTATAATGGAAACTGCAGTCCGGCCTTAACTCGAGCAGTTGCTATCGGAGAACATTGAAATAACAACCACAGGAGACTTTGACTCATAGAGCGAGCTGGAATGGGAAATAATTGAAGAGATGAACTCCTCTTTCCTTCTGCCCTGTTAAACAAATTACTTCAGCAAGTGGAATTGCAGCCTGTCCGGTGTCTGTTAGTTCAAACCCGGCTCAGAAAGTCCGTTCTGCCTGGTAAATTACAGCTGGTTTGACCGCGACTTGAGATATTTGACTCCAGTACGTGTACACGGCACTCTCCGGAGGGATGTTCTGACAAAATTAACAGATCAGTTCCTCGACGAATCTTTCTGCCCATCCTGCTCCCCTTGAAGTCAAATGGACAAACTTTCCCTGCCTGTTTACAAATACACGCATCTCTCTTTGCAGGCCGGGATCATGGGGTAACGTTTCACAAATTCTCACCGGGGAAAACGTTTCCCAGCCAGCTCTATGTGGGACGCAGGATGAGGAGAGAAAGTTGAGCTCTGCTGATGGCAAGGGCAGAAAATCCTGCAAGGTGTTCCTGGCATTAGCAAGGCCTTGATGAACAAAACCTGAGCATGGCCTTCGGCACACGCGGCTCACCTGAGCCCAACTCTCCGACCAAACACGTAGACAATTTCAGCTCCCAGATTCCAAGGCCAGAAGGGACCATTATGGTCACCTAGTCTGACCTCCTGTGTAACACAGGCCAGGGCTTTCACCTAGTGGTTCCTGCTTCCCAGGGCTTAATTTGTAATGAAAGCGGTGCTGGAGCATTTTTTTAATTCTCATAACTGACATGGGACGCCCACAGGTGCCGGGGCTCTGAACTGCCAACCCGGAGATGCCAGCGTTCAGCCCTGGCACCAGTAAAGCATGGCTTCCTCTATCCCAATAATCTCTGAATTAATTAGAGCGGAGTTCATCCTGGGTAGAAGAATGTGCACAAAAGAAAATCCAATCCTAGCTATCGTTCATGATTCTAGACCCCGTATAGTCCAGAAACTCAGCCAGTGGGAGCCAGCAGGGATGCACTGATTTAAAAGAGCGAGGCTGATCCAGGGAAAGATCAAGCCCAACTTCTTTAAGCTATCTGTAAAAGACTACGAACCAAAAAACCACCCACCCAAACAAATAAGGGGAACAGAAATTGCAGCCGATAGGGGCATCAGAAACCTCGTTCTCCGGCTCTGGTTTAGCCACTGGCACATGCTGGGCACGTGGTTCTTCAGAGGCTGTTGAAAAAAGGGAGACATCCAGGCACGCTAAGAACCCCGAAATGTTCCCAGCTCTTGAGACTCAGGCTGTGCAGAGGAGAGTAACTGCCCAGCCGCCGCCCTCTTGACTGGACGACTTGGGCCTGAGCTGCGGCCTCCAGAGCTGAAGCATGAGTTGCTACCACTTGAGTTAGAGTGCCAGGCTCTCCAGCCGCAGCGTCGATCGATTCATATCCTCCGGGGATCGATCAGCCCAGAGGGGGGACCTGTAACTCGCCAGGTTACAATAGCTCAACTGGCAAGGGAAGGCGCAGCCGCAAATCCGGTGGGATCTCCCTGAAACAGGGATCCGGCTCAGGAGGAGTCAGAGGTGGTCTGCCCACCGGGGTGGCATCCCGAAGGAGCCTGGCGCGTTTAGACTGGCACGCGAGTGTTGCATGCCTCGCCGGTGCCGTCTGCGCTTTGCAAGGGGCTCCCACCCGCTGCGGAGTTAGACGAGCGCACGCACCCTGCTGAAGAGCGGCGTGATTTGTTGTGGAGCGCGTTTCGCTCCGTCGGAAAAGCAACCAGGCGAGAGACGGCCTCGCATCTGCCATGACGCCACGGCAGGCTGGGAAACTGGAAAGGCACAGCAGGAAGAAATTACAGGAGCCACCTGCCTCCAATAAAGAACAAATAGCAATTCCCACCAGGGGGTCTCTCGTCCCATTAAAAGTTCTCTAAACAGGCGGTAGCCCGGCTCCCTATTCAAACCGCATTCCTTCCAAATTCTCCTTTCGGAAGTCTTCTGGCAAACCGTCTCCTTTTCCTTTTCCTCCTTGTTTTCAAATACCTTTTCCTGTGGGTGAAAGGAGCCCTGGAGAACAAGGTCCCGTGTCTAGCAACAAGCACGGCACAGACAGGAGGAGTACACGCTTCCCCCGCCACTTGGAAGTCTCCAGAGAAGAGAGCAGCTCAGTCTTTCTGCCTATTAAGTGCAACAACTACAAACAAGGGGAAAGAATTAGTGCCAATGATACCAGTCTGTTAAGAACCCTAGGATGTATAAACAGGGGAGTAGGGAGTAAGGAGGTGATTGTATATCTGTATATGGCTTTGGTGGGACCAATGCAAGAATACTGTGGCCAGTTTTGGTGTCCACATTTTTAAAAACAACATTGACGTTTTGGAAAGAGTACAGAGAAGAGCTATAAAAATGATTTGTGGGCCGGAAAAAATGCCATAGAGCGGGAAACGTAAGAAATGCAATCTGATTCGCTTATTAAAAAGATCATACGGTGACTTGATCACAGCATGGAAGTGCCTTCGTGAGGAGAAAATATGGGGTGTGGCAGGGTCTTAGGCCAAGGGCAGAACAAGAATCAATGGTGATGGTGTCATCACCAAAAATGGAGACGGTTCCTCTCACCCCCTTCTGAGTGGCATCTACATCATTTTCATCCCTCCTACGTTGAAGAGCAGGGGAGTTGAGTGAGAGCTCACTGGTGGCAAAGCACAGCAAGCCAGAAGGCGAAGCCTTTGATACCAAGGGGATGGTCTGTCATGGAGTTGAGTCACGCTCTTGGCCAGGTGACGAGACAGGGCTTCGGGGCGGGGTCCTGGCATTGCTCGGGCTGGGGGAAGTCTGCGGCAACTTCAGAGGAATTCCCCCACTTGTGACCGAGAGCAGGATGGCCCAAGCCAGCAGCACGGCGATGGAAGCAGGGCCTTCAACCGGCTTCAGGGCCAGAGGGCAGCACAGACTCTGTGGCCCAGTCACCCCTTAGCCACGCTGCTCAGGGTCGGGCTGACACCGAGGAAATGAAGCTGCGATCCCAAGCCATGGCGTGGTAGGACAGAGCCCCGATCTTCCCACACAAAGCACAGCTAGGACCTCCCTGCCTGGAGCAACAGGCTAGGTGCCCTGGTAGCAAATACCATCTCCGCCTGGTTAATCCACTTCCCCATCGCTTCCCAGGTAATCGCAGCCAGGGCTTGTCTTTGTGGCCACCCATCTCTCTCCCCAGGGAAAGGCAGCAGGTTAGATACACCGGGCAGGGTTCGTGGGGAGAGTAAGAGAGGCTGTCCCCCAGGAAAAGTCATTCTCCTAACCGCTGTATCAATCCCTGCAGTACGTTCATGATGCCCCAAGGAACAGGGGAGGCAGCGGGTCGTGGGAGTCCCTGGTGGTAGATGCAATCCAGGCTGGGCGTTCATCCCATAGAGGAGAAAGGGGACATGGCATAACTAAAGCAAGACATGAGAAGTAATTCTTCTGCTCAGCCCTGGTGAGGCCTCAGCTGGAGTTGTATGTCCAGTTCTGGGCACCCACTTCGGTAAAGATATGAGCATATTGGAGAAACTCCAGAGGAGAGCAACAAAAATGATGAAAGGTCTAGAAAAGATGACAAGGCAAGATTGAGAAATCTGGGTTTGTTTAGTCTGGAGAAGAGAAGACTGAGAGAGGACATGATAACAGTCGTTAAGGACATAAAAGGATATTTTAAAGAGGAAAGTGATAAATTGTTCTCCTTAATGATGGATGACAGGCCAAGATGTAATGGGCTTCAATTGCAGGAAGGGAGATTTAGGTTAGACTTTAGGGAAAGCTTCCTTTGAGGGTACGGTAGTTAAGCACTGGAACAAGTTGCCTAGGGAGATTATGGAAACTCCGTCACTGGAATTTTCTAGGAACAAGTCTGACAAATACCTCTCAGGGATGGTCTAGATAATACTTAGTCTTGCCTCAGAGCAGGAGCCTGGATTAGATGACCTCCTGAGGCCTCTCCCAGTCCTACATTTCTATGATCAATTACAATTCCCATGATGCATGGTGGTAACAGATCCAAACTGAAATATTTCTGCTTTTAGCCCTTCCGGTTTTCAATGAAAACACAATTATTTTGTCAAAATCCCAATTTTTAGTCAAAAACCAGTTTTGAGGGAAATTTTTCAACCAGCCCGACTCACAGATGTGAGGTAACATTCTGTCCCTGCCGTGCTAGGTCAGACTCCGGAGTGAGAGTCTTAGTGTCCCATTCCCAGCCCCTTCAGCCCCTTCCCCCCCATATCAAACAAGCCAGCCCCCAACAAAGGAAGCTGCAGTTATCAAAGACAGGGAAGGGGGGGCGCATGGTTGAGTGATCACATAGGGGCCTGCTTTCAAAACACTGTGCACCCCTTGTTACAAACCTGCACCAGAAATGGGAACAGGTCAGGGAATTCCTCAGCCGGGGGGGGTGTAATTTATAAGCAGAGACTGACGCCCCTAATTTATTCCAGATTGAGGCAGGTATATTTTGCTGCGGGTTCATCCCATTGTCACTGGATGATCAGCTGCGTCTTTCCCAAAGGCCCAAAGTGTGTGGAGCAAGAAAGCACGTTGCTGCCTCTGGGAAGGTTGTGTTCTCAGTTACAAACCGGCCGAGGAGGGGTGTCTGTGAGCGTTAATCTGCCTGTAAATGACAGCTTTTTCCCTGTACTCCCCCACATCTGCTGTTAGCTCCCCTCTCCTACAGGTGCTTGTGTTAAATAACTCCCAGACTAGAAGGGTACTTAAGCTAGCAGTGGCTAGCCTCTCTTCTCACACTCACGCCTGGGCCGACACGTGCTCTTTGCGTGGCTCGGGGGGAGGTTTTACTGGCTGGCAGCTGAGATTCTTTGCTGAGGTTTTGGAAAGCTGGGTGGAGCAAGGCAGCTCACAGATCGGGGCACAAGGGAAGCATCAGATCTTCCATGGGATAGGTGCCGACACAGGGAAACTGTGAGAAAGGGGGCAATTTGTGTGGCTGGTTCTGTGGAACACTTGTGAGCGCCCCGCAAATCCTAAACCCACCCTCTTCTGCTTTCCCACCATAGAGAAGAAGTTTTTTCCCACCTAGGGTTGGGGATTCTCAGTATAAGAGCAGCCGGCTTCTGGGATTGAGATAACAGTCCAAAAGGCAATTGAAGCCAAGAGGACTGCAAGTGCTTTGGGATGACTGCATTTGGTCCTATCCTGGGTGAAAACAAACGGATTATGTGACATTTCTCAAGCTGTTCCTAGGACTTCTCCCCAATGTGCCTTTATGTTCCATCTAAGCAACTGAAGTCAACATTTAATAAAAGTTTGAAAAGTGCATATTTCTACAAAAGCATATGCTTTTTCTTCTGAGATCTAAGCAGTTGCTAAGCTTTCCCTGAGCACAAATGCTGATGCTACTTTATCGCTGGCTACAAAAACACATGCATAATCTAGCACTCCATTTCATATCCCATAAGCAAGTCTGTAACTATTGCATTTACATACAGGGGTTCTGGATTACATGGCAATTACACTTTAACTTACTAATCAACACCAATAAACTGCCAACTAATTTGCAGATGTAAGTTTCCATTTAGAAGACAAATAACATGTCAGCCCCCAGTTAATGTAAGGGATGCTTCCCAGTATGAAATTACAAAGGCATCCGTTTGCCATATAATTGCAGCTTGTAGAGTGTTTACTGTTTCTCAGTGCCTGTGAAATAAATGTATTCCATCTGGAACGGAGCAGTATCATTTTCCTAGACTGTTCCATATACTGTAAATTATGTCTTTATGTTCCAATTGCACAGTAAAAAGAATCTAGAAAGTATCAAGTAGGTTTAGAATTATTACAAAGAATAGCAGCCCCATAACCACTGATCATTTTCTCTCTCTCACATACTGGCTGAGGTCAGAACTGTTGTACTTCACCTCCCAAATCCAGAGTAGTTAGGAAGGTTTTTGGTCAAAATTGCTTTCCAACAAAAAAGGATTTTTTGACAAAAAACAAACAAAACGTTTTGTGAAAACTTTGGTAGAAATTTTCCAGATTTTTCTTAAAATGAAAACCCAGAAACTTTTTGGTACACATTTTCATAAAAATATGCGGGGTTTCGGCTTGCAGAACTGGAACATCTTTTACACAAAACAGTCTTCAAAAAAATGAAAACGTCATGGTTTTTCAGTGAAACACTGAAAAAATTGGGGAAAATTTAGAAAGAAAACAATTAAAAAAATTCATAAGACACATAATTAGCAATTCTTAAATCAGCTCGATTCAAAACGGTGATTGCTACCATTTGAGCTAAAGGAAATCTCCCTTATGTGGCAGCAGCAGTAAGTCTTTTATCTGGATCATCTTGGCCTGACCACATTGCTCATTCTCTCTCACACACATAAATACCAACAGCCTATAAATGTACAGTGAATGTCGAGAGCTTACAGTACAACGAGGCTGCTGAGGTTCTGGAAGGCGTAGTCGGGAATGTGATAGATCAGGTTGAGAGCCAGGGTCATAGCCTGCAAGGCTGGAAGGTTGTTCAGAGCTTGGACTGGGATCTCCGTCAGGGCATTATCGTCCAGCCATAAGTGACGTAAGGAGGACTGTCCCTCAAAGCTCTTCTTGGGCACCACGGAAATCAGGTTTGCATCCAGGCGTCTGGGGGAAAGAAACCGTGCAGATGAGTAAGAGGTTCACCCAGAATTGCATGACTTGTGAGGAATTGACCGCCCTGGAGACTGAACTGGTCTGTCAAAAGCAATTAAAGCAAGGGGAAGGCATATTGTAATGTTCCAAGCCATGCCCAGGACAGGTGCTGCAAGCGTGACCTGGCAACACCTCTTATGGGACCTTGAGGGTAGTTCATTTCTGTAGCCCATTCAAACCTTTGCCCTTCCCAAGGTTGCCAACTGCCAGTTCTATTGGTGTTTCTAACCATGTTAGTGGACCAAGACCCATTATCTTATTTCACAGAGATGTGCCAAACAGCTGCCAGCCAGGAATGACTAAGTTCCTGGGGTCCTGGATTAGATACGAGTCTAACCTGACCTAAAAACCAAAGACAAAGAGGGAGAGAGCATCAATGATGAGTATCCATCAGACTGTATCTCAGAACATGCTCTCTGGGTCGCAGGAGTGCAGGTCTTAGTCCAACTACTCTTTTCAGTCATGAAAACCCAATAACTGAAGCTGGTGAGAAACTGGAAATTCTGTCCCATGAGAAATTCTGCCTTTGAAATTTGGTTTTGTTCCAAATTTCTCCTGAAACAAAAATTCTGAAATCTTTCCATTCAGAATACTTCAAAGATTTTGTTTCAGTCATGTCAAACTGTTTCATTTCAATAAGGTGCAAACATTTCATTTTGATAATGTCAAAACATCATAATAGAAAAAGTGGTACATATGTATTATACTGAATACTATCTGTAACTGTAAGGTAATAGTAAAATTAATATTTTAATTGGATATTAGAGTCAAAACAAAATGACTCAAAATGATAAAGTCAAACCAAACCTTGTTGAAAAGTGAGAAAATCGAAATGATTTTATTCAACTTTTTCCTATCCAAAAATGTGTTGAAATTGACATGTTCCTGTGACATGTTTAGATTCTGATAAAATTGTATTTTCGGACAGAAAACTGTTCCGTCAAAATTCTTCTGACAAACTCTATCAACAGCAAAAATCTACCAAAAATCTGTGATATCCTCCAACTTCACTGTAGCTGCAATGAGATTCACTCTTTTACCCCTAAGAAACAAACAGGATAGTTTGACGTGCCTTACTTATATGGTAAATGACTATGGACAAATTTCTGCCCTGGCTTATACCCTATTAACATAGTTACATGGAGTATAATTCAGGGCAGAGTTTGGCACATTGTTTTTTCTTCAAGAGATCAGGACACCAAAACTTACTGAAGTACACATTGTGTTTTAAGAAAACCTGGTCAAAATTTTTCATCAAAACATTTTTGGACAATTAATAGCTTTTTAACCAAAACAAAATCTTTTGTAGAAAGTTTGGTTTTGCTGAAAATTTCTCGGGGAGCAGGAGGAAGAAGGAGGGGCTAAATGATGGAAATGAGGAACTACTTTTTTCGGTAAAATGTTTTCATATCATTGCTTGTTTTCTGGAAACCAGATCTCTTTTACCCCATACTATACCGCTTTATTGAAAATGGCTTTTGAAAGCGAATTGTTTTCACATTAAATTTTCATAGAAATGGAAATTTCACAGCAAGTTTAAAAAGACTATACATTTTCAAACTTTCCAGGGAAAAAGAATTGACAATTTTTTTGCCCCCTTCTAGCTCTGAGCCTTAAGAAAGGAAGAAGCAGACACAGAGGTGGAGAACATAAGGGGAAGTGGCTGAGAGAAGCAGGATGTTGTGGATAAAGAAATGAGCCAAGTCTCAGAAGATCTGGCTCCAAATTCCACCGCAGTCACAGACTTCCTGTGTGACCCGAGACAATCCCAATCTCAATTGCCCCTGTAGAAGGAGGATGATAATCCTGATTTGACTATGTAGTTTGTAAACTCCTCGGGCCAGGGACAGCCTCTTACAGGGTGTAGACAGCTGCTAGCACAACAGGACTCTGATTTCTATTGGAGCCTCTATTACTAATTTAAGCAGAATGATCCTCGTGCACAGTGTAAACATACTGTCAGTGACAGGCCGCCTGCATGGTCCTGTTATACCAATATTAATACAGACCAGGTCTGACTTTAAACCTCTGTGTCGTATCAACCCCTGTAGCTCCTGACCCTGTAGGATCTCAGACGCTCACAATCTTCACTGTTTTTGTCCTCCCAACACGGCTGGGAGGTAGGGCAGTGCCATTAGACTCATTGTGTGGGGGAAACTGAGGCACGGGACCATTTTTAGGCACCACAAAACTCCCACTGGCTGCCACTTAACCCTGTAGACCCCTAAAAATCACTTGGTGCTCATGTTTGTGGAGTAAAAGTAGCCTTGGTGCCTATGTTTCTGCTCTGCATCAGTCTAGGTGCCGGGGCACCTATCTCTCACCTACGCCCCAGGGCAGTTCACACACTGGGGAAGACAAGAGTCTGGCTGCCTAGGTCATGTTTGGGACTTGATCCAGTGTGTTCAGAGGCTGCCCTAACTGCACACCAGACAGGAGGGGGAGGAGGACCCCCTCCCTGATAACGCCGGGCGGTAGATTATGGTCTGCACCTGGGACCTGGGCGACTCCCAGTTCAAGTCCCTTTCTGCCGGATGAGGGGAAGGGACCAGCCACCTCCCCAGTGAGAGAGGGCTCACCCCAACCCTGAAGGTTATCAGGGTGGTTTTCCGCTGTTCTCCCTCACCCCACTCAGTTGTTTTGCTTGGAGGCCTCTGAGCACCCGTAGCAGATTGACCGCCGAAGTCGCGGGCAGGGCCTGAAGGCCTCTCTTCCCCCAGGGCTTGACTCACAAGAGGAGCCAGGGGCCTCCCTGCAGCCCGGACTTCGGTGCCAAGCTCAGAGAAGGGGATGGCTTTGCACTCTCATTGGCATCTCGCATTGGTTAGCTCCCACGCCATCTCGGGTGCTGGTTTGGTTTACTACATTGTCAGGGGTCTGCTTCTCCACCTTCGTTCCGGAGAGAGCCTTAGCGCCTAACTTGGTTTGGTGGATCTTAACATCGTTCCTGTGATTTTCGTCACAACATCCAAGTCCCTTGTGCGGATCCAGCCTTGAGAGATTAAGTGACTCACCCAAGGTCACCCAGAAAGGCTGTGACACAGCAGGAGCTTGACCGTGGGTCGGTCTCTCTCTCTCTCAACTCCCAGACGAGTGCTGTAACCACAGCCTAATGTTCACGCACAACGGCTGCAAGACACGCAGACAAGCCCACAGAGAACTCTGTACTGCTGCCCGTATGATGTGCGAGGACCTGGGAACACCACAGGCCGGGCATGGAAGAGGCAGCCTCCCTGCTCCCATCTGAGACGGCGCTTCCTGGCAAGGAGCTGGGAAGCTGTCTCTTTACGCCCACATGCAGATCTGCTTCAGCGTGAGCGGCGCTGACCTCACCAGAAATGTCTCGCCGGCGCTTCAAAGGCGATTGTCTCTCTTCCTAGCCGAGTTTACCTTGAAAGGCCTCGTTCAGTTATCCACTTTGCCATAATAGGAAAACACTTCCCTGTGGTAAGATAAGGAGGAGGTGAGGTCACTATAGCAAATTCTTTCCGACAACTTGGCAACGTCTAGGGCCCAAAACCTCAGGGCTTTGCTCCGGCAAAGCTCCCGGCTGTGGCAGAGTCTAAGCTGCCTGTTGGCTTCCGTGGGAGCTTTGAAACAAGGACGACTTAGCAAATAATGAACGAGGACCTTGGGCCAAGCAAGACCCCCAGCCCAGAGACACTCCACTCCGGCTTGGGTTCCAATCCGGCCGCAGGCATTTGCAAACCAGCTCCCGACGTCGGTGCGGGTGCAAACACCCGGTCCTCTCTGGAGAGCTGCAAACTCTAAAACTCCAACCGGCCAGCCCAGGGCGAGTGCAGGTCACGTGGCCATGTTCTTCCTCTTGGTTGGCTTAGGTTGCCATATACACCTGTCTGACTATTAAAGGCAGGTTATATTCTTCAAGGACCCCAGCAGAATGGGTTGTAGGGGGGCCCATTGGTTAGGGTGCTAATTTGAGAGCCCCAGGGCCAATTCCCTGTACCACTACAGTCTTCCAGGGAGCTCCTGGTGCTTGCACTGGGCAGTAATCCCGGGGAAGCAAAATTGGGGGTATTTGGGGGGGAAACTGTCATGCAGGCTTGTCCCAGAATTCTCCAGGGGTGCAGTTTCAGCCACAGTGGCTTTGCCAGCCAACAAATCAGACCTGCAAAAGGCCCCTTGTCCTGTCTCCAGTTTCCAGTCAGCTCTTGCAAACCCCCACGCAAGGCCTGCGAGATTCAGACACAAAGACATTCTCTATCTGTTGGCTGCTGAACGGGGCCCAATGGAAAAGACGGCTGGGCTCTGTTTGAGCTGCAAGCTCTTGGCACAGATGGCTCAGGGAAATCCTCCGCGGAAGGATGCTCTGGAAGCAAAAATCAACCCCGGGCTTAAACGCCACCCTTGGTGCCCGTGGTGGAAACAAAAGGGCTTTGTTATCCCAGCCGCGGCCACCTCCCAAACCCCTCCGGTCGGAATTGGGCAACCTCGACCCACAATGGGATTGCGGCACAGCTAAGAGATGGCTGACAGGTTCCTCGCACGAAACCCTGCAATCAAGTCTTTCCCTGGGGGGATCTTTGGCTTCACACCTGCTTCCCGGCGTAGCAAACTGCCTGGCACGGAGAGATGCTCCCTTGCAAAAGCCTCAGGAGATAGTCAGACACCGAGAGGAGTGACTCAGGAGGGGGATCAAAGAAGTGCCGGGCTCCCCGAGTTCCTGCAGCGTTTGTCAAACACCTGAGCCCACGGGACAAGGAGAAAGGAGCTGGAGTTGCTCGGGGCCCTAAGCAATTGCTTGTCTGCTTATGCCAAGCGTCGGTTCTGTCTTCCTGCCACCCACAGCCCAGCTGGATGGACCCAGGCAAGCGGGTGATGGCTGCAGTCGCAGTTTCTTGCCAGGAGAGGCCACTCTCTACCCAGCTCCCTGGCCTCCTCTCTGCCCAGTTGCAGCAACTTCTCCTTCCAGCCCTCCTCCGGGGGTGGGGAGGGGCAGATAAATGGCGGCTGGGGGCAGAGGGCCTGGGGAGGCCTGGGAGAGTGGGGTGTGGGAGGAGGAAGGCCCTTGGGAATGGAGATTGGGACCAGGGAGAAGGAGGTTCTTGGGGGAGCCTTAAAAGGAGCAAACCTTACAGAGGCTAAGGGGACGGGAAACAGAGAAACCGGGACAGGGGACAGAAGGCCGGAGGGCGGGCAGGGAGGAACCTTGGGAAGAGGGGGCTGGCTGCTTTCCTGCCCTGAGACGGTAGCAGCCTTTGGCCACCACTGAGCACCGCTGAACTCATGCCACAGACACAAGATGGCCCAGTCCGGGACCAGCCCCCAGAGGACACAAGGACCAAGTCACATCCGCCGAGGGGTCCGAGCTCAAGAGGAGCCACTGCATCAACCAGCCCGGAGCCCACAGTGTAGCCTTAGGTCACTATCAGTACTGGGTACTGCCCAAACCCGTGATGAAGACAGCCCTGCCCCACCCGTACCATGCAACAAAAGCTTCTGATTTGTGCAGCAGTAACTGAGAAGAGCCCCAGGCTATCAGCACCGTGCAGTGGGTCATTTCTCACAGGGCTAAGGCAGACCAGGGTACAGGCCGCCTTGGGACAGGGCAGAGGACAGAACAAGGAGTAATGGTCTCAAGTTGCAGTGGGGGAGGTTTAGGTTGGATATTTGGAAACACTATTTCACTAGGAGGGTGGTGAAGCACTGGAATGGGTTCCCTAGGGTGGTGGTGGAATCTCCATCCTTAGTGGTTTTTAAGCTCTGGCTTGACAAAGCCCTGGCTGGATGATTTAGTTGAGGATTGGTCTTGCTTTGGACTAGCTATCTCCTGAGGTCCCTTCCAACCCTAGTCTTCTATGATTCTATGAAGATAGATCATGAGTTTTATACCTGCCATTCTCAGCCCATTTTAGATGGATCCTCACTATAGCTCAGCAGGTTTGTAGGAGTGCTGACACATCTACTGTATGTAACAGCTGGGACCCATCTTCCCTCTTGCACTGACACATTTGCTCTATGTAACATCTGGGAGCCATCGTTAATCTTCTCAGTCACCGGGGGAAATGTAACAAGTCCTGGATATTCATGTGCTTAAGTGAGAGAGTTAAGGGTCACGAGTCCCCTTAATAAAGGTCAATGGAGAACATATTGGGAGTTATCCTATGACTCAGACTCTAGGGAGTGTGTGTTTTTATTTATTTAGTGCCTACAGTGTTCTAGACCCCATGCAAACAGGCAAGAAGATATGGGCCTCTTCTGGAAGAGATTATAACCTGAGTTATGTCTGTGATCTTCGGTGTTTGAAGACAGGTGCTATGGGGCTTGCTGCCTGCCACAGTCCAGATGAGAAGCAACATGAAGCTGAGTCTTTGATGTGCCACCAGGCAGCTTATATTGGAAGGAGACTGCAGCCCTGGGATGGAAGATGAGGTGATGCTGAGACTCAGGGGCTGAAGTTGTGGCCCGAACGAAAGCAAGAGGAAAACACCAATTGACTTCAGATTTCCTGGCTACCAGCTTAGGTACACCTTTGTAAGGTTGCAGCAGGTCTTTTGTGTGTGAGGGGTGTTTGTCCCTGTCTGTCACATCCCTGGAACACCACCTAACTTATCAGGGAATCTCAGGGTTAGAAGGGACCTCAGGAGGTACCTAGTCCAACCCCCTGCTCAAAGCAGGACCAATCCCCAATTAAATCATCCAACCGATTTTCGCCCCACATCCCTAAATGGCCCCCTCAAGGATTGAACTCACAACCCTGGGTTGAGCAGGCCAATGTTCAAACCACTGAGCTATTGGCAGTGCAGAAACAGCTGAATTAAGCCAAACCATGTGGCATCCTGCAGAATCCAGAATGCTTGGGAGCACGGCTGGGGAATCCCAAAGAAGTTGTGCTGGGAATGATGGAGGGTTAGATAAGATGAGGTAGCACATACCTCAGCATCATATTTTCCATCCACCCTGGCTTTTTAGTTTTAGGAATAATATAGCACCCTTAATTTTTCTACAGGCTCCTTCATGCAGCACACCGCCGGCGAGATCATCACAAGCTCAGGACAACAGGGAAATTAGAAGAGAGGAAATGACTGAAGTGCTTAAAGGAAGAGTTAAAGATGAAGGGGGCAGTGCAAGTCTCTGGGATGACACCATCCTTTGAGATTGTTAGTTCAAGCTAAGTGAAAAATTCTTTACACGTTCCAGGCCAGATCTTCATCCAGTGTAAACTGACACATCTCTGCTGACTTTAGTAGATCCACCCCAGCTACGCATGTGGTCCAATGCGTTCGGTGAATAGAGCCTCTATTTCTGCTGGCAGGACGCGTGTGACTTACACCACTTTATTTAGTTGGAAAAATTGACCAACTTTTCTTGCACCTCTTTAAAAATTCAGTGTCTTGACGGTGTGAGCAGCTAAGGCATGTGTGTTGTTTCTCTTCTCAGATGGGAGCACTTCACAGCACAGAGAATTGCATTGCATGCAAATGCAAACTTTGGTTTCCATGAAAATGGACACAAGCATCTTTGAAATTTGCTTCCCATGAAATCTCACATGGGCGACATTCAGTCATTCAGAGCGAGCACCAACTGGGGGGAAGAATGCCTAGAGTCCTTGGTCCTCCCCTCCCTACAAGAGGGTAAGATCTCACCATCCATGTGGTTGCTCGCTTCCCGTTCCAAGTGATTCTTCAGACTGTAGGCTGACCTCTTGTGGTTAAACTCGGCCCATTGGCTTGCCCCTAGTTTTGTGCCCTTTCGTGGTATCGAAGTGCCATCGTTCACTGAAAATGCTCTGTGCAAGATGCACATTCTCATGCAAGCAAGGAGAGGAGAATGAGCCCACAAACTCTGCTACGCTTCTCCCCCAAAAGTCAGCAGCTGGGCTGGAGAGGACTTCGGAGATGAGATAGTTCTTCAGTCTTCTTGGTGGAAGAAGGGCCTTTGGGAGGGAGGAAGCCAAAAGCGCTTGCATTTTCCAAGTATTATTTCCGTTAAAATGTGGTCCATCCTCTGAAACTCCTGGGGACCCTTGCTCCAATGGACACAGCTCAGAAGGAAAGCGTTCATGGTTGCTTTGTCTGAATCCCAGTCCTGCAAGATTCCCAGTTCCTCAGCTACTTAATAGTGTCTTCTCAACTCCCCTTGTACAGTGCTCCATAACCCCCTCCTTATGCCCATAAATCACATTAACAGCACAGAACTAGCCTTGTCACAAGATAAATTCTGTGCTGGCAGATTGTAAATTGACGTTACATTATCCCTGTTTTATAGACGCCTCATCTACTTCCGTAGCTCTCTAGTCTGCAAACGTTCAGTGGAAGTGACTTTTCTTTTTACCGGTATTCTGTCAAATGTGATTTACAAGGAACGATCTTGCCCTTGATGGCAAGCTGTTAAATCTCAACCAGATCAAAGTTGAGAGATGAACATGGGGAGAATTCAGAGGAGCTCTTCAGGCCATGCTAAATCTGACATGATTTTTTCCCTCCCCTTCCGTCTGTCATAAAAATTTATATGCTTGTGAGAGTTTGATCAAGTGGAGGAGTGTTCTCCCCTTTGTCTACATCAAAGCCTACATACCTGCAAATTCCTAGAAGTCATTCCTTGCATTTTAATCTCCAGCCATATATATAAAAATAATTATCTCCCTTAAGGGACCAGGGCTGGAAGAGGCTTTCTTGTGATTCCCTCAGGTTCCCACTAAGGATATCAAGGCTGAGGGTGTCTCGGGCAGCAAGTAAGAACTTTGAGGCATCTTGTTACAGGGGCCACAGCCTCCACCCTGCCCCTTCCTGACATGGGGTGGCCCCACAGTACCCTGCCTCAGTTTCTCTGAGGTTTCCAAAATGGTAGTGGAGGTCTTCCTCACAGCCTTTCTGCAGCCATTTATCACCACCACTTCCCCTTTCTCCCGCAGCCTCTGGGCTAGATAAAGGTAGACCCCCAATTGGGTCATGTGATCTTCATTTCCCCCACCTGAGGCTGATCCCCGTCTCCCTATAAATGGGGAGCCAGCCTATGACGCAGCTGTAGTCCAGAGACATATATCCAGCCCTACAACCGGCCGCACAGTTTAGTGCGTTTCCTTCCTGCCCTAAGGTTTGTCTATGGCTCTTTCTTCCTCCTTCCAGCCCAACCTTCTTCACCTTCAGCAGACATGATTGTCCCTGGGAGGTCAGCAAGGAAAGTGGAAGTTACTTTAAATAACCCAGATGTGGGCACGTGGCAGGGCGGGAGAGTCTTTCAGAACCCCAGGCAGGCTCTGGGCAACGGGAGAGACAAAGTGGGAGAGACAAAGATGGATGATGAGGCTTGAAACAACTGGAGCCTCTCCAGTGACTTCGGTTGGAAGTTGGACGGCGGCCACAGCGAGCAAGTTTTGTTGACGTGGCGGCACTTTCCGTCTGCAGGATCTATCTGGTAAAGTCAAGAGGAAAGACATTCAGGAGCAGAGCTAGGATAAATGTTGTCAAGTCCAGCAGTGGCACAAGAAGCCAAGGGAGGGTAGGGAAGGGCCCTGGATGGAAAGGTTCACGGTCAAGGGATAACAACACGACTTTGCCTTTTCGTCCGAGACACCCCATGCGCGTCACTCACGAGGAATGGAATTCCCACCCTCCCTGTGCGTGTGTGTGTGATTAGCCCTGCTGTAAAGGGAGGGGTACGCAAGGAGCAGAGGGGCGAAGCAACTTGCCCATGGTCCCACGCAGAGCGAACGGCAAAGCTAGGTCCAGGATGGCTGGTGGTTCGGGTCCTGACGTAGTGTAATGCCTCCTACACGTACCTCAACGTGTTTTTGTATTTTGACCGGGATGATGTGGCTCTTCGCTGAAGCTGTGGAGCGGACTCATTAATCTCTCTCTCTCTCTAAGTGGTCTCAGTGCCACTAGATGGGACAGACTACCACACCCAGGAGGTGTGTGGGTTAGACTAGTACCCAGAAGACGTAGGTTCAAATCCCAGCACTGCCACCAGTTCCCTTGGCAAGTCACTGTGTCTCTCTGTGCCTGTTCCCCAGTCGTAGGACATAACAGGGGTGTTACGAGATGCTGGGGGGATTGGGGCTGCATGAGGACCACTGACTGACTTAAATGAGAATTCCTTATACCCTGCCTAGGGGGAACGTAGCTCCCAAGGGACTTGTTTCTGAGCCCCCAGCTCCCTCACTATTAGTCTGCATTGCCCGTGTAGCTGAGGGGTTGTGATCCCGATCCTGCCCCTGTGCCAGGAGAGGAAACCCTTGAAATCCCTTCCAACCCAAAAGATTCAGAGGGGCCGAGGGATTAAAATAGCCTCCTTGTTCAGTCGGTGACGGTATCGACTAGTGAGGTGTATGCTCTGGTGAGACAGAGCTCCGCATGGCTGTTAGGTTCTACCATCGAGGGCCATGGTCCACCACGGCAGAGCTGAACGACAGCGGCTACTTTGGGGGAAATCTGCACAGTGGCGCTTCCAGGAGCACGTGGACTCCATAACCAGACGGGGAAAGCGGCCGCGACTCCCTGGAGATTGCCGAATAGCAGCCGGCCCTGGCGGAGCACCGGCAGCTCTAACTACCTGAGGCAACTCCCACTGTGGAATCCACCCACTGCCTTCCGAGAGCCCTTCCCCAGGGCGGCTCGGCAGAGACGCAACTGAAGAGCCCAGCGGTTCCCGTCACTTTCGCGGGACGGTCGTTCGCAGGAGGAAAAACCAAAGAGTTTTATCTTGATCTTTTAATCCATCGTGGCTCCCTTCCCTCTTTCCCCCGCTCTCATCCTGCAAGCCCCGTAATTATAATTTATAGCACCTGCTTGCTTTGAAACTCCTTGGATCCCTTTCATCTGGCAGAGGAACAGACGCAAGGCCCATCTGCTTTAGGTAAGAGCTCGCAAACCGCAGAGTCGTTAATTAGACTGACACACGACTGTTCCAGAGTACACATGGCGTTCTGCTACCGCACCTATAAACCGCTGGTAACCAGACACCCTGCCAGATCACAACCGGACGGGAACGTTACATAAGGGGCTGGCACCTGGTCGGCTGTGTCCAGACCTGGCCGCCGGGTCTACGTGCTCTTCTCTCTAATCCCTCCCGCTGGGTTGCAGACTGGACGCAAAAGGCCGCTGTGAGAAGCAGCCCGTCTTCAGTTGGGCCGTTTTATAAGGCTCTGGATTTTCATTTCTTTTTCAATCCAGATTCCTCTTTCCATTGGTCGGGCTATTCTTCTTCCAGGGCCATCTTTGCTGACAGCTTCCCAGAGCTCTGGGGGGTTCCTGCTCCCCGTAGCAGTAAAGGATGGAGGCAAGTCTCAAATCGAGCACCTCTGGCTGAGAGTCATCATGGCCATGGATCTCAGAATGAGGGGGGCAGCGGATATGGTGTGGGTGGGATGGGAGGGGCAGGTGAGTTGGGGGTGAACATGGTGCATTTCCTCCTGTGGGAGGCAGCTTTAAAACCACCCCCCTGGAAATTTCAAACAGGCGAGTTGGCATAGACAGGATCAAGCATATTAACACCTGCTGCAAGGAAATGCCCAGCAGGGGTCGGTCATGAGCTGTGCACCCCTAAACCACATGCAACCACGGCTGAGGTGATGCACGATACATAAAACCTGGCATCTGCTGGAGCGGGGTCCCAGCCTCCAGTCTGACTTCAGGGGTGAAGTCATGGCTGGTCAGTTCACCTGTGTTCATTCCTTTGTATTTGCAACGTGGCTTTTTGTTCAGGGAGCGGCTGGCCTCCAAGTGAACCCCCACAAGGAAATGAAAACAAGGGAATTTATGAATGAACAAGAGTTTCCCTGGTTGTTACTTGTTATTTTCCTGTTTAAACAGTTCCAGCTATCCAAACAGAGGGCAGCAACAATACCATGTGACTTCACAGACTGGTCACGGAGCGTGAATCAAACTAAACAGCAAACATAGGCAGAAAATTGGCCATCCAACCATCCAGCCAATGGAGCACAGCAGGTGGCCCGTCAACAATTCCTGAGTAATTTCCCAATAAATAACACTTGCACAGTCGTGAATAGCTAAAGTCCTGATTTCATCCAAGAAACCCAAGCAAATCAAACCCACCTTGAGGCGGGCTTGTCTCTTAGCCGAATGTTCTCCAAGCTTTGGAGGAGATTCCTGTGGATGTTTACACTAAAGTTTCCTCCCTCCGCACTCGACTCCGCTCCGATCTCACAGCGGAATCACTGCGTTCTGACTTCATCGCGGCTGCCGGGGCAACAGATGGTGATGTCATTGACGTGGCTACCTGCCCAGACGGCAGGGGATTTTTGTTCTAAGGCACAGAGCAGCAAGAGCGAGAAAACAAACAGTTTTTGTCCATACTCTCCCCGCACACTCAAGTTTGCTCCAGTCAAGCCCCGTCCGCTTACGATGTTTTATGGTGTGTTCCCTGACGGCATGGCAGTCAGTTAATATCCTCCGAAGTGCCAGACAAGCCCCAGACTTCAGGATGACGAACGGTCACGAAGTGCCATAAAATCCATTCCCATTTCTGAATGGAAAGACCAGAAGCTCTGGGCAAGGTGAACAAACCCGGTCTCACATACCCCAACTGGTAATGCTTGGAAGCCACGCTACGGTGATATATGGATGTTCCAATCTGGTGACTGTGCCGGTAATAAATACATGCGAGACTCGTAAACTTGTGGAAAATTACTCACCGATCCTTGAATTACAAAGAGAAAAATAATCTCTAATACAGACCTGCCTTCTCTTCTTCAGAAATGGCTGTCTGTATGGAGACCCGGGCTAGAACTCATGGCCAGGGGCCACTTACTTGCCTTCAAAGATGTCCTGGGAGCAGCAGTGAAACCTCAGCAAATCAGTGTAGCTTTATATCTGACTTAAAACACAACGAAGTTTGCTACAGGGGAACGCTGTTTACTCCCCAACCTTTCATCTCTCTCAAATCAGACCCAATTGATCCTAATGGCCGCTCATCAAATGGAATGAGGTGGGATGGGGAGGTTGTTGCAGAAGGGTATTTCTGTAGTCATCTTGGCTTTCAGAGGGAAACTACTGCATACGAACACACAGTAGATGAGGTCTTTTCTGTATGAGTATAATATATAGGAGGAGGGTAGTTTCCCTTTAAATAGTTGGAGAGTCCTCTAGTGGAGCTCACAGTGTTCTATGTTTTGATGCTACCAAAAGCCATCCGGAGCAGCCGCCTGCGTAGGTAGCTTGGCCTGGCATGTTGTGTATCATTAGCAAGCATAATTATCTGGACTCCAGTGGGCCCATGTGATTGCTCCATACTATCACCACTGCGTAAAGAGCAAAAGACACAGCGGCATCAGCGTTTCTCTGATCCCGGCTCCGAGTGGGTGCAGTGGCCAAAGGATCCCAAACCTGTCGGAATAACCCGCCACGCTTGTGTTTGCCAATCCAATCCCAGTGAATCCCAAATATGACACTAGTGTCGGGGGTAGACGGGGCCGGGGAGGGAGAAATTCCAGCAGCTTTGCTGGAGTCACACCATCCCCCTCGGGAACCCCAAAGGCGATCTCCAAGTAAGTGGCTTTACGGAGCTGAGCTGGAACCTGGTTGCAACCCGATGTGGCCAGTGCTCCGGGAAGGCTCGAGTCAATCTCACACCACAAAACGAAGTGCAACACAGAGCATCGCAGGGGTGTGCCGCTGGAATAGATTTTCTGGGCTGCCTGAGAGCCAGAGGGGGGAAGAGGGTGATCGGGGGCAGAGTCAGCGACGGCACCAAATACTGGTAGCAATAAACCCTTAAAAGCGCCGCCGACAGAATTAACGTTCTCCATGTCTTCAAACCACACAGAGAATGGCAACCAGCCGTAAACCCACTGGAGAACATGGAGCGCTGAAAACAATCTCATTCAAAGCACTTTTGGGTGGGGAAAGCACCGTGACATCTCAGCTGGCTGACTCTTCACCAACCTCAGGGGGCGATGGAGGGGGCAGAATGAAAGCCGTGAAAAATGCCTGGAAATGACTCCACCCCTTGGCCACGCGAATGAGGGCTTGTCTACACTGAAAACGCTCCCGCGGCACAGCGGCAATGGTTCAGTGTAGACACTACCCACGACGACGGGAGGCTTTCTCCTGTCGCTGTCATTAAACCACCTCCCCAGGAGGCGGTAGATAGGTCGGCGGAAGAATTCTCCCATCCATCTAGCACCGTCTACACCGGGGATAGGTCAGCCTAACTATACTGCTTGGGGGGGCGTGTGTGGATTTTTTAACAGCGACATAGCTGGGTCAGCCTAACCTTTTAGTATAGATGAGGCCAACTCATAAAGTAGTCCCACCTTAAAGTCAATGGGAGAACCAGGCACAGAACCCTGCAGGCCTGGCTCCGAGGCCTGGCCAACCCCTGGAAGTCGTCCCAGTATAACTAGTTCAGTTACAATGCTTTTGTTTTTACCCGATGTAGTCAGACCAGTACAAGCCCTAGTGTGGCTGGGCTATGCTGGCGTAACGGTGCCTTACACTGGTCTGGCTTATTCCCCTTCCCGTAGAGGAATCACCATTTGGGTATTAAGCACTTTTAAACCAGTCTAGGTGCAGCCACACTAGGGCTCAGGATTTGTACCTCTATCATTAAATTGCCACATGCAAACGAAGCCCGAGGCCCCTACTCGGACCCGCTAGGCTCTGTGCTGCTCCAGGCTAGATGGTAACTGCAGGGCTAGGGGTACAGTTTGCCTCATAAAGAGCCTTTTTCCAGGTACACCAGCCTTCTCACATGGGGAGGTCTAATTCCAGCAACCCTAACAAGACAGTGGCCCTGCCGGAAGAGGTGCCTTTCCTCCCCACAAGACGAGGGGCAGTCGCCCACGAGGGGAAAGACAAGGCCGAAGGGACAGGGGAATTAACGACGCCGTGAGAAGTCCACGGGGATCCTTAATGACTTACAGGGACTGGAGGTTTGGAAGATCCCTCAGGGCCTCGGCGGGGATCCGGGTGAGCTGGTTGTTCTGCAACATCCTAGAACGAGAAAAGAAAAGGCTTTAAAACCCCCAATGCACTGGAGGCTTCCCCCTCTTTCCTGGCCCATTATAGAGGGGCCATTTTCAAAAGCCACGTGAAGATTGGGGTTTGGAGCCCTTCGACCCAGAAGGTCCAGGAGCGTCCGATATTTAGGGTGCCATTTCCAGCAGTGAATATTACAGATGAATCAAAAGATTCCCTCCAGCCCTCCTCATGGGCATTGTCGGGTCCATGACACGCGGAAGTACCAACATTTGATTGCTGACCCATGGAGTCTGTGGTCCCTGTATTCCCAGCACTGCTCACCCCACAACTTCCAACTCCAAGAGACCACCTTTCCCCTCAACATTAGCCTGAAACCCAGCAGTTTCAGCTTTTAACCGCCTGATTTAGGGCGACTATTGTCTGAGTTAAACTCTTCACCTAAAACATGCTGCCTTCAGGGTGTGTGGACAATTGGTGTGTGTGTGTGTGTGTGTGTGTGTGTGTGTGTGTATGTGTGTGTGCGCGCGCAATTGGAGTGTGTGTGCAATGTGTACATATAATGTGCCTGTGTGCAGTGTGCAATGGGTGTTTGCAGTGTGTGTGCACGCATGCGCGTGCAGAATGGGAGTGTGTGTGTGCAATGAGTGTGTGCAGTGGGTTTGTGTGCACAATGGGAGTGTGTATGCAGTGTGGGTGCCATGAGGGTATGCATACAATGTGCTTGTGTGTGTAATGGGTGTGTGCATGCAGTGTGTGCACAGTGCAAGTGGGCCTGTGTATGGGCACGCACACGAGCGTGCGTTTGTGTGCCTGAGTGTGTGCCTGCACCTCTGTGTGTGTGCACCTGTGTACAGGCGTCAGGATGAGACTTCAGCTAGAAACTCACCAAAGGCCTCTACACAAATAGGGGGCACCCTGCCCTCCCCAACATCCTGTTCCCCTCCCACAAGGGCAGGGCCGCCCTGAGGATTTACGGGGCCCTACGTAGGATTATTAAACGGGTGCCCCTGTGCCCGACTTGCTCTGAGCAACACAAACATAAGCATACACCCCCAGGATGGCCTGACCACAGCACACACCACAGGCTCCCCATCCTGATCCAGCAGGCCCCAGGAAGTATCATTATCCCCATTTTACAGATGGGCAAATCAAGGCACAGAGCAGGGCAGCAAGGACCCTGACAGCGTCTCCGATTTACACTGTGGCAGGCTGAGACCAGAATCTGGTCCCTTTGTGCCCGGCTGGCTGAGAAAATGAACAAGAGAGAGACGACAAATGGAGGGAGTGAAAGAAGGAACCAAAGCAGAGGCCTGGGCAGGGGCTGTGATCCGGGCAGGGCTCTCCTGGAGAACAATGGTTCCCGTGAGTGCCAGCAGGGACTGCCAGCCCTGCACCCGCTACTTTAAGTAAACAGCCTCTTCAGTTAACGACAGTCATTTGCATTCACACAAGTAAACACTGGCTGGGCAGCACAGGCTGGTTTGGTGGTGCATTGGCAGGCTGGTCTTAAACAGGATGGGGGTGCGGGCAGGGTGGGTATTCCTCCGCCAACCTAAATCAGGGGCTTCTGGGCAGAGTCCTTCCTTATTTTTAGTGTGAACCGCAGTATCCATGAAAGCAAGGGGCCAGATCCTTGACCCCAGTGGTGCCTCAGCCCCACCTCAGTGGCACAAACCAGCTGAAAAGCTGCCTTAAAAGGGCCCCTATTGATCCCCCCGACAGAGGCAGTGTGGAGCCAGAGTAGGAGGTCGCAGAGAGGCCAGAGGGAGTGCAGGGCAGAGTGCCAGATCCTCAAACTGCATGGTGTTCCATAGGGCCTGTTGCAATGGGCATGAAACTTAAAGCAGCCCTTAGGCTGCCCTATGTCTCAGCCCTAGGCCAGTCCAGAATTAAGGGAAGAGGGCCGCGGCTTATAGCCACTTTTCCTTCATGCCCTTCTGCTGTGCTGACTGTAAAGTAGGTTTTTTAAAGGGACGGCCCCATTTTGGGGGACTTTTTCTTATATAGGTGCCTATTACCCTCCACTCACTGTCCCATTTTTGTCACGGTTGCTATCTGGTCACCCTACCCTTTAAGACACCGTGCGGTGCGAGGTGCGTGCAAGCCAGAGAGTGCTCCAAGCAGGCCAGGGTGTGCGTAACGAGGGGCCCAGGAAGGGGCAGGAGCCAGGTCTGTGGGGCTGATCCCGGCCTCCCTCCAATAATGCCTCCGCCGGTTCCCTTTATAGTTTTTAATGATCAAGTGAGATGAAAGGGCGAGATCAAGGCGGCTCACCCACCCCTCCAGGCAAGTGGGGGGGGATGTTATTTAAAGAGAGCGCATCGATTCATGCCCCGTGGGGAAAGCTGTTCATTTCATAACAGGAATGTCCTCCCACGCTGCCCCCACCTCTGCTGCCGCCTTCCCGACACCCTCTGAATCTCGTCCCGATGCCGCCTAGCCCTCTCTCGCCGCACTCCCATCCTATGCCCTGAGCTTCTCTGGTCTCAGCTGCTCTCCCCTAGATCCCCCGGCCCTGCTCCTCGTTCCCTGCCACATCTAGAGAGTCTCCCCCTTCCACCCTGCCCGCTTGGCTTGTAGCCGCAGGCTCGCTGCAGCCGGATGGGCCAGGGCCGCTCCTGAGCGGAAAGAAATCCCACCTCTGCCCTATACATAAAGGCCTGATTCTGCCTGACACCCACGGGTGCTGGAACGATTTGTATAGCAGGGGTGCTGAGAGCCACGGAACCAACCTGGAAACCCTGCATATCCTGGGAACCGCGTCAAGCCAGGGGGTGCGGCAGCTGGGGGTCCCCCAGCACCCCTCGTTCCAGCGCCTACGCTGACGCCACCGCTCCTCCAAGCGGGAAGGCCCCTTTACCCGGCCAGACGGGTGTGAATGAGAATCAGGCCAATGAATCATTAGGGACAGGGTGGGACAGGGGGTCTGAGGGCTGCTACCGTTCACACACAAAGCCTTAGTGCTATCCCACAGTCCCCTAGGCCCCTGGCCCTTCCGCTCCCGTTTGGCTCCCAGGCAGCAGAAGCATCCTCCTGCATCTGCTCGGCCTCTAGTCTTCTCTTTCCACGGGGCCTGCTCACCTGGAAACCCAGTGAACCCTATTGCGTCTTAACTAGGCCCAGCACTAAGAGACAGCCCGAGCCCCCGACGCCCCTCTAGCGGGCAGAGGAACCCACTCTGGTCAACCTTGCTCGCTTCACAGCACAGACACATGACTTCAGCGGGAACATAAGAAACGCGCCTGTCTAGGCAGAGATATCAAAGACGCTGGGAACCACCGGACCGATGATCGATGCTGGGAGAGGGACAAGCGCCTGGAGGCCGCTTCTGGCGGGCTACGTCTACCCTGCAAAAGGGTGTGTTCGGAACATAGCAACGAAGACAGGACATCATGTTCCTATTACGCCTTTGGCGTTTAGGGCAGTGACGAAGCTCCTCTGTTCCTGTCTGTTTCTGGCAAGTCTTTCAATGGTTCCTCAGCTGTGGCCCAGGTTCTTCAGCTCACAGCTCTTCGCTAGGTTGTTTTCGGGTGGCCTTGTTTTCGCTCGCCTTCAGGTATCCATCTTATTGCTACTCTAGTGATAGAATCAGTTGATAGCTGCCTTCAACTACCTGAAAGGGGGTTCCAAAGAGGATGGATCTAGACTGTTCTCAGTGGTACCAGATGACGGAACAAGGAGTAATGGTCTCAAGTTGCGGTGAGGGAGGTTTAGGTTGGATATTAGGAAACACTATTTCCCTAGGACGATGGTGAAGCACTGGAATGGGTTCCCTAGGGAGGTGATGGAATCTCCTTCCTTAGAGGTTTTTAAGGTCAGGCTTGACAAAGCCCTGGCTGGGATGATGTAGCTGGGGATTGGTCCTGCTTTGAGCAGGGGGTTGGACTAGATACCTCCTGAGGTCCCTTCCATATGTGGCCCTGCCCCTAGCAGAGTTTGGAAACCGTATAGTAGCCATGGCAGGCAGTAGTGATCTTTCAGGGGACCCACTCCCAAGTTGACTGATGGACCTGCGGGACTGATATGATCACCCTGGTACCAGAGTATCTGAGTGCCTTGCGCTCTTTACCCTCACAGCCATCCACACTCTCATCTTCATGATACAGATGAGGATCGGAGGCTAAGTGACTTACCCAAGGTCACAGGGGGATTCTCTGGCACTTGGTGGAGCAGGGATTTGAACCAGGGTCTCGCACATCCCAGGTGACTGCTCTGACCCCTGGGTCAGAGCAAATAACCAGCTGAGCCAAAAGCTCCCTCACATCCAGCAGGGGTTGAAACTAAGTGCCTGGCAGAGGAAACGACCAGTACCAGCGTGAAGAGCTGGACTTAGCCTTTGCTCCCTGCCTCGATGGCAGAGGAGTCCAGCGATGCAGCCTTGGAGCAAGTGTTTGCAAGATCCAGTCCCCGTGTCCATCTCCCTTCCTCGCCTCTCTGCCCAAGGGGTCCCACTGCACTCAGCGAGGCCCCAGCCTGGCATCTCCCAGGAATTGTCACAGGGCACGGGTGTCGCACAGTCTGCTCTGTCTGGAGAGGCAGCGCCAGCTCCCCATTCACCTGCAGGAGGCGCTGTGCAAACTCAGGGAGTCCTGTATCCTTCCTAGGCCATTCCTCCATTCTGCATCCACAGTTGGCTGGGAGTCAGTCAAACAGAAACTGATCAAAAGAAGCTTTCCAAACCCATGAGTTCCCAGAGTAGAAAGTTCTACAATTGTTGAAATTGGGTGGGTGAGCTGCGGTTTTTCCTCGGTTCCTTTGATACGGTGCCTAATGCAGGCTATGGATAAAGAAGCATCTGATTGCTAAGCCTAGAGATTTAGGGCAGGATTCATACTTCGCCTCTTCTGAAGACCTAGTAAACAGGCCTGAGCTCTCTAATTCTGGGAGCAGGTTTGTACCTGCTCGCTCCGTCTAAACCACACTGGCTGCGCCGATTTCACAGTGCGGTCGAGTTCAAAACGTCGCCTCGGGGGTGAAATGTTTATTGCAGGAGAGATGTGCAGAAATGTTTCTCGAGAGGAGAGAGGGACGGGCAGCTGGGAAGCTGAGCAGAGACGGTGCCGGACCTCCTCGGAGTGGCAAAAAGTCCGGCACAGCCCGACCTGGGAGGACCCCATCTCTGCAGTGGTACATTCCACTCTGTGAATTTGGTAACCTCTGCCCTTCAATATGTCTCTGCCCATCCCTAGCCCCACACCTCCTTCCCCATTGGAAGGACTTGGGGGATTGGCTGCTAGGAGACCCAGTATTTTCTGGGTCTTGATGTTGCCACCGGGATGGGGGAAGGCTGTCTTGTCCCAGAAAGATGCTGCCTAGAGATTGCTAGTCCTTCTCAGGAAGACAAGGCCAGGTAAGAGGGAGCAGGGCGGGAAGCGGGGTTGAGGACAGGTGACAGAACCCAGGAAGGAGGAGAATTTACAAAGTACAGATAAATCCCACAAGCGTCTGACGCAGTGGGCACTCAGGCAAAACTCCCCTGTGTAAGGACCTCAGGACTGGTCCGGTCACTGGTTCCCGGGCAGTATTGTGACCCAGAGGCAACCATATCATGGAGTTGAGCTGCAGCGTGGCAATCTACTCTATACAAGGCCACGCAACCGATCAGGACTTGAGACAGGTTCTTCCCCATCCCCAGCTACTGCTCTAACCACTGAGAAACACTTCCACACTGAACAAACTGGGTCAGAGCAAACCACCAGCTAAGCCAAAAGTTCCCCACACAGCTAGGGTTTGAAACAGAGAGCCCGGAAAGGTTCCTTCCGCCCAGACCTGCCCCAGGCGGGGAAATTTCTCTAGTCTTGTACAATCCTGCAGAACACACAGGAAACGGGGCGGACAGCAAACATGACCAGCAGCAGGACAGAGACCCCAGCATGGCTGGGAGCTGCCACTTGGCACTTTAATCCGGGTGGATTCAGAAACCGGTAATTGGGTGCCTTGTGCATTGGCAGCTGCCTCTGAATGGATCAAAGCCCCATGTCATTGGTGACCCCCTTGCCCTGCAGGAGTGCAACAGCAGGGAAACGTGGTACTTACAGGATCTTCAGGCTGTAGAGGCCAGCAAAGGCTCCTCCTGGGATCTGGGAGAGCTGGTTTCCAGAGAGGCGCCTGCAGAAGAGAGGAGCCAGGGTCACGTGAACAGCTCTGTAACGCTGGCGCTTTGCCAGAGGATGCTTGGTAACTTGCACCACGTCCCTCTTGCTACAGCCGCGGAGAAGACAGTGGCTGAACGAGAGACTCACGCTCCGTACCCCGTTCAGTAGTGTTCCACCTCTAGCGGCGAACCCACGTGGGGGGGATAATGGCCTTCTACTGCTGCCGGCGAATGGTGTGGGAGGCTCATGATTCTAGAGGGGAAGGACCCAAACTCAGTCCCCACTGGTGACCCATGGCCCATGATCCATGCCCCACTGGGAGAGGACTCTGGGCTAGTCACTAAGGCATGAGAGGGGAAATTAGGCTTCTGAGCGCCACTCTAAGAGGCCATGAAGACAGCCACTAACAGTGACTGCCAGGAGAAACCCTGCTTTGCTGGCCTAAACGCTGGTAGTGATGGCAAAGCAGTGTGGGAATAACCCCCCTTTGCTAGGACACCGAGATCACAATAGTTCTGCTGCACGGATTATTTTCCCCTCTGTTCCTATGCCCTCTTTTGCCACCCTCTCTGCCCTGGCTGGCACCTTTTGGCCAGGCGCGGCCTGTTAGCGTGTCCCCACTGCCTCGCCAAAGTGCACAGGTTTAACGCTGTCCCCATAGGTCAGTCTCTATAAATCCCTGCTCACGGTGGTCACGCCTCTTTGAACGCCTTCCAATTTATCACCACCACGATCAAAGCACTCCATAGCCAGCTCCAATCTCCTCCAGAGTTCAGGAGGGTTTGGGTGTCCTGGATCACACCCATTGCTACAGGAGACTTCGGGTGAATAAGCAACATGATAGAGACTACGGGTACGTTTATACTACCTCTGTGTTCGATGTATCAGGGATCGATTTATCGCCACTCGATGAAATTACTAAGCAACAGGTTTAAACCAATCCTAAGGAAGTACTTCACACAGTGCACCGTCAACCTGTGGAACTCATTGCCAGGGGAAGTTACGAAAGGCCAAAAGTATAACTGAGTTCACAAAAAGAGTTAGATCAGTTCATGGAGGATAGATCTGGCAATGACTATCTCGTCATAGAAGGCAATGAGACCCTATGTTCTGAGTGTCCCTAAACCTCTGACTGCCAGAAGCTGGGCGTGGATGGCAGGGGATGGATCTCTCCATAATTGCCCTGTTCTGTTCATTTCCTCTGAAGTACCTGGCACCAGCCACTGTTAGAAGAGAGGATACTGGGCTAGACGGGCCATCGGTTTGACCCAGAACGGCTGTTCTTATGTTCTTAGAGGAAGAAACAGGTGACAAGAATGATCAGGGCAGGGGAAAACTCTCACATGAGGAGAGACTGTAAGGATTGAGATGTTTACCTTAGTGGGGAGGTGAATGAAAAGAGGTAAAGGAATACAACGCAGCAAATGCTTTGCAGAAGTGGGTTCCAGAGCTTCTGTCATCTCACAGCACTGGAACAAGGGGACATGACATGAAATCCAAAGGGGAAAATTCGAAGCCAATAAAAAGAAACCCTTTTTCACAGGCTGTGGATTGGCCTGTGGAACTAACCGCCACAAGGTGTTGCTGAGGCCAAAATCTCAGTTAGATTCAAAGAGGATCTATCTGGGTATATTTCACTTGAATCAGGGTTTGGGGTATTTCTGGTACCTCAATCCCTCCTATTCTTTGCCTGTAGCACACAATAGTTCAGTCTTCGGAGGGCTGTAAAATGTTGGGCTAATTCTAGTCGTGGGGGTAGCAGGATAGGGCTGGTGGCCTGTGCTATAGAAGGTCAGATCTGGCGGATCCTGCTGGCTATGAACTCTATGACTCCATTCACGTGGATTTTGGCCTGTTGGTTTTTCGCTGGAGAGCTGAACTTTCAGGTGCCTGATGCCAGAGAACTGGAGCAGCATCACCAGCTCCATGTGTTCGACAAAATCCCCCAAAATCACAAGATTGGGTTTTAAAATCTCCTGATTTCAAAGCCAGTCAGTGCAGTCACATTTTCAAGCTCTGTTCTGCAACCGCAAGGTCTGGAAATGTACTTTTATTTTTAAGGAAGCCTGTGAGTCCCATTTAGTCACATGACTCCAGGAGCTGGGGCTTTGACAGGAAAGCCCAGAGACGGCAGCACATCCACAACAGTGGTGCCACCTGGTGGCTGGGGGTGGAGGCCATCGGGAGGACCCGTGTAAGCCCTGGTCAGGTTCAAGACTCGGCCACCAATGCCTGAGATTGGGCATAGGTACGAGAGGGGACATGGGAATGAGCAAGAAATCCAGTTCCTGTTTTAAAAGTGTGGGTGTAAACTGGGTGCTAACTGACAGATTCATTTCAGAAGCTGCAGCATAGATTTCAGCTAGTGTTTTGCAATAGGCCAAAGACCGTCGGCCGTAAGAAGTGTCTGCGTGACCCCTCACCTCTGGCCATGCGCAATTGTGTCGGTACCAACACTCGCCTCGCTCCGTCCCAGTTCAACACCCCTGCCCCAGCACTGGAATCCAGGGAAAAAAATCGCTCCCATCACTAGGCCTCCGACAGCAGAAATAGCACAGGGTCGTCTCTTTCATGTGTGGAAGCAGGCTGGAACCTGCCTCTTTGCGGTATGTAAACTGCCTGGCAAGCTGGGCTATTTGTCACCAGGGCAGTGCGATTCGGTGAACCGGCTCCCTTTGATGGCCGATTTCCACATGGGGAGAGGATGCCTGGGAGATGAGACTATATTCCGGGGAGGAGGGGGCAGCTTCCAGAGCGGCAGCCCCCGGCTACGTGAAACAGCCGCCGCGCAGAAGCAAAGCAGCAAGGCTGGTTCCTGCAACAGGAATCCGGATGATTCCCTGCAGGCGGAGAGAGGATGCATGTGGGGACGGGGGCCGTGGGAACAGCAGCCAGTTCTCAGGTGGATTGGAATGTGCCAGAGAGAGGGAGAGCCAGGAGGTCTGCCCCAAAGTGGGCAATGGGGGACATCCATTGCCCCTTCGTGCCCCTGGCTCTGCCGGTGGGGTTCTGAAAGGAGAGATGCCCTTATGTTTATGTGCATCGGCGAACACCCTGGGCACTCTGTGGGTGTGCACACATCACCCGGGCGTAGGCGTGGACTTTTGTGGGCAGGCGTGCGTCCATGGCTGCCTTCTCCCAGCCCCACGTTGCTGCATGCCTTAGCGGGGTGACCCAGAGCAGAGCTCCGAAGTCTCTTCCCTCCCAGACTAAGCTTATAAGGGAGCACTTGGGTGTGAACCATTGATCCTCAGTCAAACATGATCACTGAGCTATGTGCCCCTGATAGGGCCAGGTAGGGGCTTGCCCTAGAAGATCCGGGTGGAAAGGGACCTCAGGAGGTATCTAGTCCAACCCCCTGCTCAAAGCAGGACCAATCCCCAATGAAATGTTGCACGTGAGCAGGGCTGGGGTGAGAGTCTGGGGGTTCCTGGGGAAGAAGCCACTCACCCCAGCAGGCGTTGTCCTATTCACCTCTTCCCTTCCAGGCTCTCTTGAAAGTCACCCGCTTAGTGGGCAGGTTCCTTCCATTAAATGTAGCGTTGGAAGCCAAAACACCACGAAGGGGAAGCAGACAGAGCTTCTCCCCTTTGCTTTAATTTAGAGGGGAGATGCCGACCACTCTCACAGCGAGGCTGGCAATGGCGGCTCATTTGGGACCAGCAGTCCCCTCGTCCCCCAGTATTACAGTTCACCCCTTCTCCGCAGGAGACTGGAACCATATTTCCAAGCAGCCTGTGAGACCCGGGCTGGGGAATTCACCCCCTGGTGATGGTAATGGGAAGCTGTTCTTCTAGGAAGGGGTGCCAGTCCATCCCAAGAAGATACGCTAGGGCTATCTTCACTCCAGCTCCAGACCTCAGATCCCCCCACGTCTGTTTGGGGTGTGGGGCTCGGGCCCATCTCGCTGAGGGACAAGCTCCCGGCATTGCAGAGCAGAGTCAGGAGGAGGGGAGGAGTCTGCTGCAGTGGTAACCCACGAGATACCTGGGGAAGGGCAGGCGGGGTGAGGGGAGGCAGCAGCCTCCGGGGGGCTGGCTCGTTCCCCCAGAAGAGGAAAGAAGTGGTTCATTTAGACTTATTCCCTATGGAGAAAGAAGTGGGTCAGGACTATTTAGAAAAGCTGGACGAGCACAAGTCCATGGGGCCGGATACGCTGCATCCGAGGGTGCTGAAGGAGTTGGCAGAGGTGACTGCAGAGCCACTGGCCATTATCTTTGAAAACTCCTGGCGATCGGGGCAGGTTCTGGATGACTGGAAAAAGTCTAATATAGTGCCCATCTTTAAAAAAGAGAATGAGGAGAATCCAGGGAACTACAGGCCAGTCAGCCTCAGCTCAGTCCTTGGAAAAATCATGGAGCTGGTCCGCAAGGAATCAATTCTGAAGCACTTAGAGGAGGGGAAAGTGATCAGGAACAGTCAGCATGGATTCACCAAGGGCAAGTCATGCCTGACTAACCTAATTGCCTTCTATGATGAGATAACTGGCTCTGTGGATGAGGGGAAAGCAGTAGATGTGTTATTCCTTGACTTTAGCAAAGCTTTTGATCCGGTCTCCCACAGTATTCTTGCCAGCAAGTTAAAGTATGGGCTGGATGAATGGACTATAAGGTGGATAGAAAGCTGGCTGGATCGTCGGGCTCAACGGGCCGTGATCAATGGCTCCATGTCTAGTTGGCAGCCAGTATCAAGCAGAGTGCCTTAAGGGTCGATCCTGGGGTTGGTTTTCTTCAGTATCTATATTAATGATCTGGAGGATGGCGTGGACTGCACCCTCAGCAAATTTTGAGATGATACTAAACTGGGAGGAGTGGTAGATATGCTGGAGGGTAGGGACAGGATACAGAGGGACCTGGACAAATTAGAGGATTGGGCCAAAAGAAATCTGATGAGAGTCCACAAGAACAAGTGCAGAGTCCTGCAGTTAGGAAGGAGGAATCCCATGCACTGCTACAGACTAGTGGCTAGGTAGCAGCTCTGCACAGAAGGACCTGGAGGTTACAGTGGACGAGAAGCTGGACATGAGTCAACAGTGTGCCCTTGTTGCCAAGAAGGCTAACGGCATTTTGGGCTGTATAAATAGGCACATTGCCAGCTGATCAAGGGACGTGATCATTCCCCTCTTTTCGGCATTGGTGAGGCCTCATCTGGAGTACTGTGTCCAGTTTTCAGCCCCACACTACAAGGATGTGGAAACATTGGAAAGAGTCCAGTTGAGAGCAAAGAAAATGATTAGGGGGCTGGAGTACATGACTTATGAGGAGAGGCTGAGAGAACTGGGATTGTTTAGTCTGCAGAAGAGAAGAGTGAGGGGGGATTTGATAGCTGCTTTCAACTACCTGAAAGGGGGTTCCAAAGAGGATCTAGACTGTTCTCAGTGGTACCAGATGACAGAACAAGGAGTAATGGTCTCAAGTTGCAGTGGGGGAGATTTAAGTTGGACATTAGGAAAAACTCTTTCACTAGGAGGGTGGTGAAGCACTGGAATGGGTTACCTAGGGAGGTGGTGGAATCTCCTTCCTTAGAGGTTTTTAAGGCCTGGCTTGACAAAGCCCTCGCTGGGATGATTTAGTTGGGGTTGGTTCTGCTTTGAGCAGGGGGTTGGACTAGATACCTCCTGAGGTCCCTTCCAACCCTGATCTTCTATGAAGTGATATTTGCCACCTGGAGATTCTTCCCATAGGTTCCGATTTGCATGGGAATCACAGCCCATTCTCACCCACCTCTCGTCTCTCATTCAGCATCCAGATATCGATTTATACGAGCCTCCATGATGTTTTCAAACAAGAACATTCGTTCTTTCCCCCAGGCTGCCTCTGACGCTTGGGAGGCTCTCGGGATGAACCCTTCCAAAGCCACCTCATCCTCCTCCTTCAAAACCCTCCTGTGAACTCTCTTTGGTTGTGATGCCTATAAAATGCTTGCTGACAAGTGGTGTCTCTCATTTTCGGAGCGGTCTGTCTGGTGTGTTTCTAATGCACCTACCCCTTCCTGTCAGCATCTAGGCCAGGCGGAACCTGCAGCCAAGCAGTTTGGCCCCCAAACTGAAAAAGGCCAAGTAATTCGGTTTGGTTTGAACCAAAACTAAATTGTTCTGGGTATTTCTCGCAGAAGCAGAAAGCCCCAAACATTTCGTTTCAAGTCAAGCAAAACTTTTCGTTCGACCTTGGATGATTTTTTTCTGTATTTTTCATTTCTTTGGGTCATTCTTCCAAGTGGGTTTTTTTCACCTTTGTGGGGTTTTTGTTTATTAGCTGAATATGGAAACAAAAAGTCAAAATGTTCCTCCTTTCCGAAACAAAACATTTTGACATTTCCAAAAATATTTTTGTCACCATGTTTTTTTTTTCCTAGTCAAAAATAACTCAGCACATTTCACCTAAATTCACAGAGAGTTTTGGTGCCCTGATGTGCCCAGCTCTAGCTGAATATGTTCCCACATACAGATCAGAGCTACTCAGGGGTGGGTAGAAGCCGCAGCAGGGCTTCTAAGGTCCTGGAATGCCAGCCCTGAGGCCAGATCTATATTAAAAAGCTAAGTCAAAGCAACCACATTGCTCAGATTTGTGATAAATTCTCAGCGATTTAGTTAAGCCGACCTAACCCCCCTGTGCTCGGCTGACCTGCTGGGGGAATTCTCCACATACCTCAGGGGCTTTATCACCTTGCGTGCTGTTGCAGTATTGTAAAAGGGGAGAGCTGGGAGGGCGAATCTTTCCCTGGTACCATAAAGGGAACCCAGAGCAGATGTCACTTCTACACTAGAGTCCCTTCCCACTGCCAGAGCAGCGCAATTTGCGTAAAGTAGAATCCGGCTCACAGTCATTAATATTTGCACCAGAGGTGCTCAGAGCCAAATATTCAGTGCAATATCAATATTGTTAACATCATCATAGTCCATCATCTAAACAGAAATATCTGGCTCAGGTGATTCTCCATCATTATGGGTCACTGTGAGAGATGAAGGCCAGGTCTACACAGGAGAGGGGGGTGTCAACCTAAGATACACAATTTGAGCGTACCTTAGGTCAACTTACCTGAGCATCATCATGGCGGTGAGTTGACCCGCTGCCCCTTCCCTGTTGACTCAGCTTCTGTCTCTCATGGACGTGTAGTTCCGGAGTCGACGGGGAGAGCGCTCAGGGATCAATTTATTGTGTCTACACTAGACCTGATAAATCAATCCCCAATAGATCAATCACTACCCGCTGATCTGGCGGGTAGTGTAGACATAGCCTAAGAGGCAGTAGGGAGCCACTAGGCTTTCAAGGGGAACGAAGGCAGAAGATGAGAAGTTCTAATCCTGTGCAAATCTCAAATCCATTTTATCCCAGGGAAGGGAAATTCATCCAATCTCTAATGCTTTTGCAAATGTAAAGTTCTATCAGAGCCAATGAAAAGTGAGAAATTCTCTTTTGCACAAAGGGATAAAAGTGAAAAGCAATTAAGCTCCTTTATGGAACGGAGAGATGAAACACGGGAGCCACCACCCAAAGCACAGGTCACCTGCAAGACTGGCTAGCAATCTGAGATATGTGGGTGGAAGGGTTTGAATAGGGGAGGAATACCAAACGCAGGGGGGTGGGAATTGTTTGAGAGAGTTGTATGTGCCTGTGTGTGAGAAGCACGACAGATGCACACTATAGGTACATCTACACTGCCATAAAACACCTAAGGCACAGCCACGGCTGGCCAAGGTCAGCTGACTCAGATTCACCTGGCTAGAAAATTGCCGTGTGGATGTTTGGGCTGCCGCACTGGCTCTGAGATCCTACAAGGAGGGAGTCCCCCAGAACCCAGCCTCTAGCCCGAGCCCAGATGCATACACTGCAAACCATCCTGGTTCAGTGGCAAAGTGAAGGTAGTGGTTAGAAACAAAAAAGCAACACATAACAAATGGGAAAAAGTGGAAAGAGAGAGCAGTCAATACAAATGAGAAGTTATGAAGTACAGGAAAATGATAAGGGAAGCTAAAGATATCAGGGAAAACACTATGGCTGGCAGGGCCAGTAAGGACAATAAGGTTTTTTTAAAAAAATATACCAGGAACAAAAGAAATCCTACCAATGGTACTGGCACATTGTTCATTGGTAAAATTGTTACTAATAATGCAGAAAAAGGTAGAAGTGTTCAATAAGTATTTTCATTCTGTATTTGGAAGAAAGCAGATGTTATTCACGATACTGAATAACATCTGCTAGGGATCAACATTTTTTAAATCAGTGGGCCTGGAAAACTTGCCCCCAGGAGTCCTAAAAATGTTGGCTGAAGAGATCTCATGCCCACTGGTATTCATTTTTAATAATTCTTTGAATACCAGGGAAATTGCAGACGACTGAAACAATACTAATGTTGTGCCAATATTCAGTAAGGACAAGCAAGATGACCTGGAGAAGAGAATGGAAAAGCTGAGACAGGTTCAAGTGATAAAATATTAAAGAAGAATAGAAGCAATTCCAGTCAGCATGGGTTTATGGTAACTGCAGAGATATACTGAGATTTTTATAAAGCATCTGATTTAGTATCACACAACATTTTGATTAAAAAAAGAGCATTACGCAATATCAGTGTAGCACGCGTTAAATTGGTTATGAACTAGCTAACTGACAGATCTCAAAAAGTAGTTGTCAAGGGGGAATCTTCACCGCAGGGGATTCGTTTCTAGTGGGATTCTGTGGAGATCAGTACTAGGTCCGATCCCAGCCAGCGTTTTTGACAGTGATCTGGAAGTAAGCGTAAAATCGCGGCTGATAACATTTGAAAATGAAACAATAATTGGCAGAGTGGAAAACGATGAGGCCCGGGCAGTCAAACACAGTGCTCTGGGTCACTTGGCAGGCCAGGCCCATTGGAACAAAATGTGTTTTAATGCAGCCAAATGCAAAGTTATACATCTAGGTGGAAAGGATGCAGGGGGGTGGACTAGATACCTCCTGAGGTCTCTTCCAACCCTGATATTCTAGGCTGGAGAAGCAGGGGACTTTTGAGGAAGGAGGTGATTTTACCTCTGGAAATGGCATTGGTAAGAGCGGTATTAGGATACCGTGTCCAATTCTGGTGTCCATCTTATTAAAAGGCTGTTGAAAATGTGGAGAGGGTGCAGAAGAGAGCCATAAAAGTTATTTGAGGGCTGGAGGAAATGCCCGACAGGGAGACACAGAGCTCAGTCAAAAAGAAGTTTGAGGTGTGACTTCATTACAGTGCATATGTATCTTCATGGAGAGAAAATAATGGATACTAAGAGGGTCTTTGTCCTCGAAGAGGAAGGCAGAACAAAAGCTGAAGCCACACAAATTTAAATTAGAAACCAGCCTCACATTTTTTTAACAGGGAGGCTGATGAATCATTGGAACAAGCTATCAAGGAAAGTGGTGGATTCTCCATATCTGGAGATCTTCAAATCCAGACTGCACGCCTTTCCGGAAGACGCTTTGGCCAAGCACTGGGTATTGGGCTTAGTACAGTGGGAACCGGGCGGAACTTAAGGGCCTGCGATACACAAGAGGGGAGATATGATCTAATGGTACCTTCTGGCCTTAAAATCAAAAATAAAAATCACGTCTTAGAACTCATGGAGCTCAGTGTGTTTCGTTTAACAAGACTTGATCCCAGTCTATAAGGTCGAGGAACGGTGGAAGCTCCTGAAAAGTGTGTGTGGGGGGGGCCACTGGTACCCAAACAGTGATCCAGACCCCCCCCACACCTACTCTTCCCCTGAGTCCCTACCCTCATACTGCCCCCCCCTCCCCAACTCACCACCCTTGTGCCTCCTCTTCTCCCTGAGGCCTGCCCCTTCCTGCAAGGCCCTGCACTGCCTCTTCCCCCGAATCCCTGCTCCCGTGCCACCTCTTCCACCCAAGACCTGGCCCCCATCACTAGCCCTTAGAGTTGGTAAAAAGTGATGGGGGGCCATAGCCCCCGTGCTCCCCGTTCCGGTGCCCTGAGAAGTGCCCCTGTATGGAACAGGGTACGGCTAATGAACTTGCTATTTAGGAGATCGGACTAGACAATCACAGTGGTCACTTCTAGTCTTAAAAATCTCAGAATACAATCGACATATCTAAGAAATGTCAAGTAACTCTTAATGCAGCACCGCTACGTCACAGAAATCTGAACGCCCATCCATGTGATCAAGAGTCCTGTGGCACTTTAAAGACTAACAAAAGTATTGAAGCATAAGCTTTCATGGGCTAATACCCACTTCTTCGGATGCATGCAGTGGAAGTATTCAGAGGCAGGTATAAATAACAAGGCAAGAATCTGGTTAGAGATAACGAGGTTAGTTCAATCAGGCTGAACTGCCTTGTTATCTCTAATCAGGGAGGATGAGGTCCTCTTTTCGCAGCTGATCTGGAGGTGTGAACACCGAGAGAGGAGAAACTGCTTTTGTAGTTAGCTAGCCATTCATAGTCTTTGTTTAATCCTGCGTTGATGGTGTCAAATTTGCAAATGAACTGTAGCTCAGCAGTTTCTCTTTGAAGTCTGATCTTGAAGTTTTTTTGCTGCAGGACGGTAACCTTTAAATCTGCTATTGTGTGTCCAGGGAGATTGAAGTGTTCTTCTACAGGTTTTTGTATATTGCCATTCCTAATATCTAATTTGTGTCCATTTATCCTTTTACGTAGGGACCGTCCAGTTTGGCCAATATAGATAGCAGAGGGGCATTCCTGGCACATGAGGGCGTGTATTAGGTTGGTAGACATGCAGGTGAATGAACCATTGTACAAGGCACTGTACATTATTTATTAGGTGTATTAAAGTAGCACCTCAGAGCCCAGTCCTAAACCAGGATCAGACACAGAACAAAAATACAGCCCCTGCCCCAAGGAAACAACCGTATAAGTCTAAGACAAAAGACAACGGATGAAGAAACATGGACTTACAAGGGAGTACAAGGAAATAACGACACAAGGCCTGTGAATGTGATCGGCTGTGACCTGATTGTCAGTGCTTCACACTGGAATTCAGAACTCCTGGATTCTAGTCCCAGGTCTACTACTGACTCACTGGGCAAATTGATTCTTTTCTCTGGCTCCCAATTTAGCCATAATCAAAATGGGGGTAATCCTACAGGCTCCCCCCACATGAGATCCTGAGGAGAAAGGAGCTCTAGAAACACAAAGGAGGGCAGTGTTGAAATGTTTCATTTCAACTTGTATAGTCTAATGAAATATTAAAAATAAACTCACATACCCTATAGCTAGATATACAATATCTCATCTATAAACCTGATGCAATGTTAAAATTAATATTTTAGCATCAAATAAAAGTGTTGCAATTTCTATGAAGCTGCCTTTTTTTGGACAGTAAGCTTTTCTGACAAAACTTTTTTCAATCAGTTTCTATATTTGGCCTGCTCTAAGCAGCCACGGCATCAGAACCAAACCATGGAGGCCAATTTCATGGTCCCACGATATAGTGCACTGTCTTCTCAGGGTGAAATTCAGTCCCGGGCAAAGGGCTGTCCCATTATACCCTATTTTCGGGGTTACATGGCATTTAAGTAGCTCCTAATGCTGGCGTGTTGCACTCGGGTAAATGTTAGCCTCTCAGACCAGACTACTATTTCCGGCCATGCCAGGTGTGTCCAGGGGTGGCGAGTTATATGGGCCTGTCGTCCAAGAATATTCAGAGCCCTGGGGCCCTTCGCCACCAATATTCGGGGTCAGGTCTCTCCCCCAGCCCTGCCTGCTGCCCTGTGTGCCTCCCCCGCAGGCAGTTTAAAAGGCAGAGCCCACACCCCTCCCATGCCCCAAAACGCCCACCACTTTGAGTGCAAAATCAGACCTTTCCTGAATTCCATGGCCTCCTTGCACCACCTCAATGGCGGCACTTCCCTGTGCACCCCACCGGCCCACATACAGGTTGTTAGGAGAGCCTCATATTTCCAGAAGGTGAAACACTAAACAGCCTGTCCAGCAGGCTGAGCAGTTACCCATTTGGCCTGCTTTCCTCTGGGACAGGAGAGCCCCCAAACCTCTGAGGTCATTCTCATGTTGGTTTTGCATCCATTGCAACGTCTGCTGCCAACTGCTGATTTCCATCATGCAACGGCTAGTGCAACTCAGCATGGAGCTAATTCATCACTACGCCAAGCCACTGCATCTGTGTAGCGCTCTCACTTCCCCTAGGTACGTAGGACCTGATGCCCGTCTTGCATTGAAGCTCCCCTGAGGTCACTTTGGCTCCCTTCCCAAGCCACAGTCCTCTCCCACCGCACGCCATCCCAGAACAAACTCTGCTCTGCAGTCCCGCCGTACTTACAGCTCCTCCAGGAAGCGCAGCTGGTGGAACACGCTGGGTGGCAGCTTGGTGATGTTGTTCATGCTCAGATCACTAAAGGAGAAGAAAGACAGACGTTTCTGATGAGTTGTTTTTGGTGGCTCGCACGGCGTAAGCCACGCCCTGCCGACTGGGCTCTGGTGAAGGAGGATACGCCCTGGCCAAAGGCATCTCAGCTCTAACATGGCAAGCAGAAATAACCTTCCAGGCTCTGGGGGAAAATATCAGTGCACAAAGCGGGATTAGAGATGTAATCACAGTAATTAATACTATGTTCTTTATAGCATCTTTCATCTGAGCATCTCAAGTATCTGCGGTTTATGAAGCTTCCCATCAGCCCTGTAAGTGTTATAACCCCATTTCTGTGTGGGGAACCTGAGGCACCGAGCAGCTTGGAACATTATTTCTTTAGACCCAGTAGTGTCCTGTTCTAGCCATGATCCACGCTGCTCCCTGCTGGGGGATCTTTTCTGCACACCCCTGCCCCGCAGAAGCGATAGAGAGTTGTTGAAGAGGAAATGCATCTTGGCCTGCTCTGAACTGTTAACAGCCAGGCAAAGGGTCATTACGAAGACTGCAGGGCCTGGAATTTGCTCCAAATGGTGTGGCAAAGTCTATGTCCTACTTTATACCAGTTTGGAAGGACTGGCTTGTTAGCAGTCAACGTCAGTAAATGTCGATTTCACCGCGCACCAACGGATACAAAAATATTTCCCTCAAGAACAATCAAAATGTACAGAGAAGTAAAGAAAGCAAAGTGCAACTTGAGGACTAGTTAGAGCTTGATTTAATGCAATTTACTTGACATATTTTGACTTATGAGGTTGACAATTCATATTTTAATGGTTATAAAACTAACGTTTTGACTCTCAATGTTTGTTGTCATTAAATAATTGTCTGAATCCCTCCCCTCAATTTCCTACAACTGTGAAAATCAGTAAATATTGAAAAGCTGCTGAAATATCAATATTATCTGTTGAGATGATAAACAAATACAAATAAAAGTTGAATTCTGCCAAGCCTATTGCAGAGGAAAACTGCTTCTGATTTGGCTTTTCTCTAGTTCTGTGGCTTCTGGCGGAGGCACCGTTTGGTATCTGTTTCATATCCGACACATTCACTCTCAGGAGACCAGATACTTCATTGGAAGGTGACGGATTTGACTGACTTCCATCTCAAACCTTTATAACGTATTAGTCCGTCATGTACCTACCGTACAATGAACAGCAACAAAACAGTGTTTGCTAGTCCATAGATCAAGAGTTAGTCTGTGGCTAAAACTCTACATCAGGAGCACAATTCAACCTGGACGGATGGGCCAATAGAAAGCTGAGGCACATGGAAATCCAACATGTAAAATAGGGTGTGAGCTTGACTTATGTGTTGTGCAAGTTTTACGCATTTCACTCATCGTATCTAAATATCAGTGATGGGTTCCCTAGAATTCCCTAGACTAGACTAGGCCGACAGGTCACCCTCTTCCATAATAGGAGATTAAGGAGACACCACATGAAAACAAATGGCACAATACTAATACAGAAATGGGAACACTCACACACACAACAGGGCAAAACACAGCTGTTCTAGGCCCAGTTTTTACTCACACCATTCCCCAGCAAGTCCCACAAAGTCAACCAGCCTACGTAAGGATTTGACCCACTGCTGTCAATGGGGATTCATCCCGAAGAAGGGCTCACTCCAACAGTAACTGTCCTGGGACGTTCGCCCTTCAGGAGATCAACAAGGGCAAGGAGTTAGCAGGATCTGAAGAAAGGATCAGGCAGGTACGGATGTGGGCCAATGAAACCGGGCCTGCTCTGGGGGAAAGGAGGGGCTGCTTCCCAGTGCCATTCCATGGAATCGGCTTGGCAGGGCAGTCCATTGTAAGGCTCCAGGGAGTACTGCTGCAAACAGGAGGTAGGTGTGCAGCTGTGCTACACAAGCTAGGCTGGGAAGTTACCAGTTATCCATATCCCCGGTGGATCTGGGACACACACACACTAAGAGGACATCACGGCTGGTCAACAAATTTCCATCTAAACCTTTTTTCCAATAGAAAATTGGATTTTTGACTAAATACTTCTTTTTTTTCTCCTTTTGGGGTGGAAGGAAAAGGGATTTCTCACGGGAAAACCAAATGGTCTATGGTTTTCGGCCAAACTTCGGTGGGTTTCAGCTGAAAACTATCCAAAACTGGATGGGAAAAAATGACAAACTGAAAAATAGTTGGGTTTAGGGCCCTGAAAAATGCCAGGTTTTGGACAGAAAAAAAATCAAAATTTTCTCCTTAATAAAGTTTTCCCTTGTTTCATACACAGACTCGGTGCTTTTTAAGAACAACCAATGGAGATCTAGCGGTAGCTTTTCCCTACCAGTGAGGCTCGAACGAGTGATGTTTTGTAAATTTTAAAAGGAAACCCTCTTTGTTGCCAAAAACACCTGACAGAAGGGTTAAAGTAGGATTAATGGATAGAGCAGAAGACTGGCATTCAGGACTGCTTGGCTGTTTTCCCAGTTCCATCATTGATTAGAGGAAGATACTCACCAGACCGGTTATCGCTGGGGCATTCCTGCTTTTATTTATTATTTGGATTCGAATAGTGTCCGGATCGAGGCCGTGCTGTGCTGGGTGCTGCACAAAAATACAGTGAGAGAGAGAGCCCCTGCCACGCTTCCAGTTTAAATGGACAAGAGAGGCAAATGGTAAGTGGGGAAACAGAGGCACAAGGAGGTGAAGGGATTTGCCCAAGGGCACGTGGTGGGTCAGTGGCAGAATGAGGAATAGGCTCCGGGTCTCCTGAGTCCCATCCCAGTGCCCCATCTCTTAGACCGCCCTCCATTGACATGAATGGAGTTACAGCAGAGACCTCACTGTTATTTCAGCAGACGTGCCAGAGACCAGCTCCAGTCACCTAGGTACCTGGTGACAGATGCAGTGGTTTTCCTGTTCTCTCACGAGTGAGCGCCAGTCTCTTCGCAGAGAACCTTAAATAAAACCTGAAATCATCTCTTTGGCCCCAGCCCATCTAGTCTGGCTCAAAACAAAAACACTGCCAGTTGAGAGAATTCCTGGAACTGCTAGTTCAGTCTCCTTCCACCTTCCTTCCCCCCAAACCCTGCGTCTTTGAAGGCAGATCCCAGGAGCCTTTGAAATCCCCCGCACATCCCTCACGGCGGACTCTCGCCAATCCTCGAGCGCTTCGCTCGCCTTGCGGCCATGTGGAGCAAAATTTCAAGAAAATTGCTTCTAAAGAGTCACCGTCAGCGCTCCCCAAACCTGTATGCACGGGCAAACGGAGCCGCGGTTCATGGAAGCGTGATTCAGAGAGCAAGGGCTCAGAACTCATCTGCCTCTGCAGGGGTAACTCAGTATATTTCCTTTGACGTCACTCTGCTTTCACAGATAGGCCCCTTCCCTATTAGCTGAGACAGAAAAGCAGAAATTAACTAGAGGATGCTACTCCCCCCTCCACCCACGATCCCATGCCTTCCTGCCCCACATACACTGCTAAGACCATGAACAATGGGCCGCACCTGTTCCTACCAGAAAGACATCAAGGTTTTTTAATGGCCCATCCAAATTAAACAGCCTCTTAGAACTGGTACGGTAATTTACAACTTTTTTTTTGCTTTCTGTGTGTATAAATGCATCTTACTTCTGTTTGTTCCATTCTATGCATCCGATGAAGTGGGCTATAGCCCACGAAAGCTTATGCTGAAATAAACTGGTTAGTCTCTAAGGTGCTTTACAAGTATTCCTCTTTTTATTTATGGATACAGACGAACACAGCTGCTAATCTTAAACCTGTCACAAGGTTTTTTACTCGCCCTTTAGCTATTGCTCTTTGCAAGCTGTCTGCATGGCTACGAGGCGATTAGCCAACGTCATTACGAGCACGCTCTGAAAGAGATGGCAGAACAGCGGGAAGTAGCGTGTTCTTAGACACACTGCCGGTTGACGGCGCTCGAGAATAGACAGCATCCTTCCTCGGCTTTGGAGGACCAAGCAAAGGGAACATCTAGGGTGCCGCTGGGAACCCAGACTCGCGCAAGCAGGGCTTGGCTAAAAATGGTATTGTGGACATTGCAAGTGAAGCTCTCAAGCCTTCTAGCTTGAAAGGAAGAGCGTCCACCTAAGCTTGCAATGTCCAATGGCTATATCGAGCGTGCTAGCTCAAGCAAGCAGGAATCCGCCTCCCCGGGCCGGGAGGTTGGCTCCTAGCAGCAGGGTAGATGTATCCCGAATGGCTTCCTCCGTGCAGCTCCTGCAAAACCACACAGTGTCTGTGTCTAACCCGGGGCTGTTCATGGGGCATATGATTGGCAACCATGCCACACGTAGCAGCGCCCTCCCCGCCCAGCCACACAATCAGCCTTCCCACTAAACAGTGTCCCTGCCAAATGAATTTCTTTCTTGTGCCCACGTAAGACCAGGACGAGAATGAAGGGGGAAATCTGTACTAAGAAGCAATATTTCAACTCAAAGAAATTGTCGTTGTAACAAGCGGCTCCCGTACTGACGTTCCGTGAACAGATTTACGGAGCAGCCAGCCTGCGGCTCCCTTCTCCTTCAGCACAGCCCTCACGGCTGCTTCCTGAAGTGCCCGTAGTTAAAGGGACTTAGGTGCCAGACATCTGGAGTTGGGGGTCTAAGTACTGCTGAGAATCTGGGCCCTGCGGCCCATCTGTCTACAGCTGCGACTGTTCACCCGTCTCCTTTCACTGCTCCCATCGCCCTTACCCCCCTTATCTGCTCCCGGGCATCCTGAGTCACCCATACCCATGTTATTCCCCATTCCTGCCAGTCTGCTTTCAAGAGCATGGGCTCAGAAGCCAGCGAGCGACCCCAGCTGTTTGTGCAGCGCGGCCGATCCGTCCCACTGCTGCAGGCACTGGCAGGGTGCCGCTGTTGCTGGTAGCGCCAGAGCCGGTCTTGCCAAGCCGCCCGGGAATCAGCGGGCGGGAGATCAGAGGCGAGGTGCTGGCAGGTTGTGTGGAACACGGGAAATTTGCCAATTGTGCGTTTCTACTGGTGGCGAAGCCGCGGGGAGTCAGGGCCAGAGGCAGCCTGATCCCTTGTGCTATGTGTGGCTGAGCTGGGAACAATGATGGAAAGGTGGGCTTATCAACTGCAGCATGCTTACTCTGCATGAGCGGGCAAAGGTGGCGTCTCATGCCAGGGCTGGGGTGGGTAGGGCCGGACAGTCAGTCAGGAGGGGGCAGAGCCCTGCAGGGAGGGTCTGTGTGCACAGAAAACGCTGGCCCAGATTCTCCGCTCCCGTCCCAGGGTAAATCAGGAACCGTTCCTGGCGGGCACTAGAATTACACCAGAATCCAGCCCCATGGCTCTGGGCTGGGCAGGTCAAGAGGTCAGCAGAAGGCTGGAAAGGGCTCTGCTGAAACGGATCTGGGGTAAACGGCAGGGTATTTTTCATACACAATGTATCTGTGCTGGCTCTGTCTGGCTAATAACAGCTTTGGGGGCCCTTTTGCCTCTAGATGGGGCCAAATGGGGAGAAACTAGAAGCTTGATTCCAGGCAGCAGCTGTTTAATAGCCCACATGTGTAATGAGCTTGTGGGTCTCAGGTCAGCATCCGCATCCCCAAGGCTATCGCAATGGGCCCAAAGGGGCTTTCCGGACCGAGAGGCCGGGGGCTGAATGGCCCATGGAGATTGACCCTTCTGCTTGCCCCCAAAGCGGGGGCCCCTCCAGGGAAGGGGAGAGGCACGTTGGCCCGGCAGTGGGCAGTAGTGCCCTGGCAGCGCCAGAGCTGTGTAAACCCAGCTCTACGCCCCAGGGTGGGCAGCACAGCACTTGGATCCCTTGAAAGGAAAAATGAGAACAGGACCCCTCAGTGCTGCTCCCTGGTTTGGCTCTAAGAAGGTCAAAAATGGTCCCCATGCGTATCAGAGGCTAAAATGCACGTCTAGGGCTTTTTGCTCCTTTTAGCCCTGCAGGTTCAGTCCAGCTACGGCAGGATAAATCCCTGCCAGACAGGGAGGGAAAGAGCATCAACTTATTTCAGAGCTGGATCAGCTGCACAGACCCCCGTGTTGGGCCTCCCAGAGCCCGGACTAGAGCACCGGGCCGGCTGAGCTCCAAGCACGGGATGGTGCCTCCAGACCACGTGCCCAGCCAGGGAGGCAGGAGACGGTGCTTTTGACGTAGGGTAGATCCCAGCCCAGCAAGGGGAACTGGAGGGAGATCCCCAAACTCACGTCACACAGGCCCATCAGCCGGCCATGACCTTTGGTCACTCCCGCTATGCTCCACATCAGAGCCGATGGCTTAGGGGGATCTCAGGACAGGTCCCTTAGTGTTCCAGCGGAACAGCCCTTTAAAGCTACAGCAATGCCGCCAGTGGGCTAAGGAGCTGGGTACCTGACCTAGCACGTCTGGAGGCATTTTTTCCTGGAAAAACAAAGAGATTTGTTGCCAAGAAAGGTGCACCAGCCTCTCTGGAGCACTTGGTGCTAGATCCCGCAAAGGCAGAACCTGCTCCCTGCAAAAGATTTCGGGTCACAGGAAGACCAGGGGGCTCCCGTATTTTGCCTTCTGTCAGTCACCCCGGGCATTACAGGAGAAGGTGAATTAGCCACACTTAGCAGCCTCTTTGCAAACCTGGCTCTCACACTGCTCTTCCAGCAGGAACGGTCTGTTCAGAGCCCTAGCCCAGCTGAGCTGCTGTTCAGACGTAGCCTCTCTGAAGACCCCATATTCCACTTTCCCCTGGAAGCTCTGCCCGGACCGGTTTTGAGTCGGATTTCTCCCGTGTACCGATTTACCGTGCAGCCAGCCGGCCTGAAGCCAGGCATGAGCCTAGGGTGAAGGGGATAAACAGCGAGCGGCAGTATATACTGAGACATGGAAGCTGATCTCCTGTGTATAGACAAGCCCTTGGCTGGGGAACCAGTGACTGAGAAGGGCTGTCTATGTGGAGGAGAAAGGCTCCAGAGGAAACATACCCTACTGGGTGGAGCAGTAGGCTGGGAACCTCTGATTTATCCCTGACTCTTCCCTTAGCTCACTTTCTGGCCTTGGGTAAGCCACATCCTTGCTCCGTGCCTCAGTTTCCCCATCCTTAAAACGGGGAGGCTGCTGCAGTGAAGTGTGCAAAGCACCTGGAGATCTGTGGCTATGAGCCACTCAAATAAACAAACAATCATTCTATTTTTCTTACAGAAGGCCCCCGTGCTTCGGGAAGGGTTGGAAGGACTCGGCCGGCCAAGACTCAGCTTGTTCTGAGCTGGCATGGTGATGAACCTGTGACCACCAAGGAAACCCCGTGGGTGGGGTGCTGAGGGAAGGCTCCCACCAGAGCTGATCAGGGGCAATTTCTGTGCAAAAAATTTCTTCTGTGCAAATTTTTGACAGGCCGTGGGCACAAAAAATTTCGTGTGTGTGCTGCGCACAAGCTTAGCAGGAACAGTGGTGGGGAAATAGAAATGCAGATGCCCTGACCTGTGACGACCACCTTAGAGAGGGTCCCAACCCTGGCACCCCAACACGCTCAGACTTTCGGTCACGATTTCCCAACTGCTTTCCAAGTGCAGGGCAACCCCTCACTGGCTGACACGCTGGTCGGACTCACCAGCCGGGGGAGTCAAAAGCAATCGGATAACCTGCCTCACACTCGAAACCCTGCCTCACCAGCAAGGGCGAGATCTGCCCGAGTGCTCGGACCTCAATGAGCGGAGATCTTCAGAGGCCCCGGCCCACACAGGCCGGTAACCATCCCAGGAGAGACATTCGGTACATAGCAAAGATCCCGGAACATGCAAGATCGTGGTACTGCTAAGAGCCGAGTGGCAACCTGCCTGCCCGCTGCATGATACGGACCATCGAATTGCACCACTAGAAAGCATGGATGGACTTAGAGAAAATCAGTCTTATTCTCCTTGCTGCAGCATAACTCCATTGGGGTCAGGGTGGTTCCTCCTGATTTACACCAGGGTAAAGGGAGGTCAGAATCAAGCTATTCTCCCGTGCAGGGCCCGGGCCTTGGCCCATTCACCTCTCCTGAGATGGATCGTTGTTTGTGATGCTGGATTTTCATTGCTTTTATTGTTTGGTAGTGGCTGGGCTGTTTCTTTTTTTTTTTTTTATAGAAAGTAGCATTTAACCAGCATTTATTGTGGCGGGATCTCTTTCCAAACTAAACATAGCGGGGCCAAAATATGCATCCCAAATGAGCGCTTCTGGGGGGCTGTTTTTTCAAGCCAGGACACGGCGTCCCTTGGCCCTTCCTGCCAACTCTCAGCCTGACACCGCTCTCAAGAGTTTGTGCAGACGTCGAGAGAAGCGTTTGCTTCCAAAAAGACATAATTATTACCAGGACTTTGCTTCACTTCCAGATGGAGGCCCACGCCACACAACTCAGACATGTGTCCCCCACACACATGCGTACACGAGCCCCGCCCGCGTCCCACGTACACGTGCGCTGCGCCTCTGCCGGCTACACATGTGTGTCCTGCACACGTATCGCACTCACATGTGTCCTGCACATGGGTCAGGCCCGGGCTGCCTGTGGAGCGTATCACGTCTGTGCTGGATAGGTCATTCGTGAGGATATGTAGGAGGTGAGGTGTCATCATAACTGATCACTTGCCCCATCTCCTGTTGTCACTTCCTTCCCCCACTCCATATTCCTTCCCCGGCCCCCTTCTACTGCCCCGATTTCTCCACGTGCCTATAGGCCAGGCTGGGTCCCATTGGAGCACCATTCTGCCCACATGGAGGCCACTCCGCCGAAATCCCGAGATGGCAGGGGTCACCCTGGGCAATTCCACAAAACCCTGAACCTGGGCAAGTCTGGGGAGAAGGAAGGGAAAATGGGAGCGACCCGACTTCTCTCTAAAAACATTTCTCCTCTCCCCCCAGTCCTGCTCCAAATGCAACATTCTCCCCAATGTGCTAGGGCAGGGGCAGTCAATTATTTTGTATCCAGGTCCAAATTTCTTGGTCAAGGTCCAGACTCCAGAGAAAAGAAGAAGTAAAAGAGAAAGGTCCATTCATAAGCATCTGGGGGTCCGGATTTGGCCCCGGGTCTGCCCATTGACTAACCCTTGCTCTAGGTGTGCTTCAAAGAAATACAGAAGCTCTCCCTGCGCAAGCCGGTTTCTCTTCCAACTAGGCAACATGAACTCCTCTTGCGAACCGGCCTTGGAGAATCACATTCATTTCCACAGGAGTCTGTGCAGCAAAAGCAACACACCCCTCTCTTCCCCCCGAAAGCAAACCATTAAAGCAATGTTATAAGGATTCCAGACATATCTGCTACCTCTTGCCTGCGGGCGTGTGTGTTAGTGGCCATGGCAGATGCGATAACTATTCCTTGATGCTTGCTCAGGTCTTTGTTTTGCACGGCAGCCGTGACCGCGCGGCACGCGGAAGCGTGGCCGTTGGAACTCGCCCATTCTTTTTACGACCCGAGCACTTCAATAAACTTTTAACGATTGACGCAAATGGCAGGGCCGGCGCGCTCGTTCCGCGGCTCCAAGGGAAATTCGGAGCGGAAGGACAACGGCGGTTCCGAGCCTGGTGTCTGGGTTACAGAGCAGGGCTCTGCTTCGTCCCCCTGACTTTTGGGGGAACGGGATTGGAAATCCAGCCTTAGCTCACAGAGTTGCCACTTGGGAGGATTGTCTGGTTTGTGTGTGTGTCCCTCTGGCAGAGCCACCCACTAGGCTCTGGGTGGCCCCTGTGCTGTATGCTGGCTCTGCCGCTGCCTTGCCTCAGTTTCCCCACAGACTCCACAGCCTGGTCTGGCTGCAGCAGTGCCTTGGCCCTTTGGCTAGGTCCTTCGCAAACATCACTTCTGGGGAAACAGAGCTCCTCAGCCCATGCTCAAAACCAAACACAAAGTCTTAACTCCAGACACAAATTGGGCCCGGCCCCGCCTTTCCATGTGGTCTATCATCTCCCTCTAACGCTGCTGCCCACCCTCAGGTCTCAGCTTCCAGCCCTGCAATCTCCTTTCCATCTTTCTGCGGATCCCATTTGGGTGGCTCCCTGCTTTTTCCCAAGCAGGCACTTCCGGGCCTTCCTACCCGGCATCTTCCACAGGCCTTTGCCTATGTTGGTGCTCCCCACAGCCACCCTTCCCCCTTCCTTCCCAAGGCCAGACGAGCCAGAGACCTGACTGGGTCACATGATCTTCATTTCCCTCACCTGAAGGCGGAGAGTTGGCTGTGTCACAGGTAGGGCCGAGCCCCACCCCCCTTTCATGGGCCAGCCACCCTCTGACAGGTGCCGAAATACCTTTAAAAAACTTGGCCTTAAGTGATTTGCCCCACAGAAGGTCTGGGGCAGATCTGAACCCAGATGTTACAAGACCCAGACCAGGGACCTAAGCACTCAGTCAAGGTGTAAAGGAGTAAACTACAGATCCTAAACCTCAAGCTAAGCCAGGTCCAACCCCCGTAGGAACCCAAAGAGGAAGTGGGGAGACAAAGCCATCAGCTTCCAGGCAGATCAATATGTTGGGCTTGTACTTTCCACCACCAAGGAATACCCCATGGAAAGTGACCTCATCTCTCTTATTCATCTTCACTTTACTCCTGCTGCAAACAGCAGGATTTGCTGATGGTGGATCTTGTTTCCTGCAAGCCAGTTCTGGGACAGAGAGTACCAAAGACACCTCAGAACCCCTCTCCTCTCTCATTCCTTACTTTGCCATGCCATCCATACCCAGCTCATGGCGTTTTGTTTAGTCCACCGCCTCAGTCTCTCCAATGAAAACCAAGCACGCAGAGACGGTTCTAGGCACGGGCCCATGAAACTCCAAGATCAACATGGAGGCCTCAGGGTCAGCCATACGCAGAGGTGCCCACAATCGGAAGAGTGGTCCACCCCACTCTGTGTGTACATTAGGTTTGCAGATTGCTGCAGCAATCATAAGACCCCTGCAGAACGGTGGCCCCGCGAGGAGAAAAATCTGTCATAAGCTGACCCTTGCTTTGAAATGGAGACAGGGCAGGACCTCGTCTTTCAGCTCGCTTGTCTCCGAGACCTTGTGCTCTGAGCCAGAACGATCCCATAACAACATGGGGTTGAAATACATTGAACGCGCTCAAGCAGGAATGCAAAGCAATCATTCGCTCCAAGGCGAGAGCCGGTTTGGACGGAGCTCACGCGCCACAGCCGATTTATACTGAGAAAAGGCTTGGCAGGTGTCCGGATGGAACATGGATTCGGTTTCTGTAGTATTCAACCTGGCCCAAAATAGTTCCAACCCTCCTGCGGCACGGCCTGAGTCAACCACTAGCTGCCTGGGCTGGGGAAGAAAGTTCTCCTAGGGGTGGGTTATTTCAGAATCGCCCACTTGCATCTTTCCTGGGCCCCGTGATATCGGGCTAGATCAGGGGTCTCCAAACTTTTTGAGACGAGGGCCATATTAGATTTTTGAAGGGGCTTCGCAGGCCGCTGCCGGGCCCCCCTTTGCTCCTCCAGCCGCACCAAGGGGGCACTCACCCCTCCGCACATGAGGCTGCCGGCAGCAGCTCGCACGGGTGGGCAGTGGCGGCTTCTCCAGGTGCATGTTCAGCTGGGTCCGGGCTGGACAAATCGATGCCGCGAGCCGGCTCCGGCCCCTGGGCTGTACTTTGGAGACCCCTGGCCGAGAGGGTCTGGTCTGGTCTGGTCTGGTCTGACAGGTCCTATGGTGATTTAGATACAGGGGCGGGCTAACCCTTTCTGTTGCTCTGGTCCAACAAGAAACCGGTTGCCGTTCCCCCTCCTTAGCCAGGTGAAGGCAGGAATTGAAAAACTCGCCCCTTGTGCAGGCCTTCCCCTTGTATGGGAGAACACTGAACTGGGCAATCAGGAAAATAGCAGCCTATGCAAGAGGGTGCCAGACAGAGTCCCAGTTACAGGTAATGAAGGCACAAGTAAATCAAATCCTCGTGCCTCTGGGCAACATGTCATGTAACGGGACAAGCATTCGTGTCCCTTCGCCCTCTCACTAGGAAGTCTTGTACCTATATACCTATCCCGGTATAGTTAAACTGGGACATCTTTCTAGTGTCGACATTTGGTGACTCCCAGAGGGCGGGTTTGTGTCCTGGGGATTGAGGGACATGCAAGGATTATTATAAAGGAGACAGACACTGTTTCCTAACTGGGGAGTTTTTCCCTCCTATGTAACCTCAGTCTTCCCTGGTTAATACACCCCAGAGTGACATTAGCAAGTGCATCGCATGGTTCACTCATTCAATGTGTAATCCACTTTCACCCCAGTGTAGTACAGTGCACATTCACTGACACAGCGCCTCCTGCTGGTTCTCTTGGGAATTAGCTCCTCAGCCTCGGCGCACCTGCTGGCCGGTGTCTCGCCTGCCATAGGCCCCCCATGTCCCTGCCAGACCGCGGTGCCCTCTTGTCTTAGAGTGCTGCCCCACAGCAACACCCCCACACTCTGGGTCTCCCCTCCAAGGGGAACCTCCTCCCCTATACCCATCTTACCTCATTGGCTACTGCCAGTCATCATCTAGCCCCCTCTCACTGTGGCAAACTGCTGTCTGTAATGGCCACTCATGGTTGGCAAGCGGGTTGGACCTGCTGCCTTTCCCTGCAGCCCCAATACCTCCCCTGGCCGTTAGCCAGGCCTCAGCCTGGGGACTCGCCTGGCCCGAGCTCCCCAGCTCTGCCTGCCCTTCCCCAGCATGGCTCTGCTTGAGGTACCCTGTGCTCCCAGGCAGTTAGGCCCTTCTCCTCTAGGGCTGGAGTGAGCCTGACCTAGCTCTTCACTTAGCCCTTATATCAGGGCCAGGTGTGGTTGCCTCCCCAATCACCCTACCTCAGCTGTCTTTAACTTTTTCCCCTAGGAGCGGCGTAACTGCCCACTACACCCAGATCCTTTTCATTAGTACAACAACCACGCCGGCTCTTCCCCACTTGGAAGCACTTTGCATTTGTCTTTATTGAATTCCATCTTGTTGCTTTCAGACCAGCTCCCCAATTTATCCAGGGTCACTTTGAATTCGAATCCTGCCCTCCAAAGGGCTCGCCCCCCCCCCTTTCAGCTAGGTGTAATCCACAGATATTATAGACACACTCTCCAATCCATGATCCAAATCATTAATGAAGATATTGACTAGTACCAGACCCCTGCAGGACTCACTAGATACATCATTTGACCGTGAAACACAGATAACTATGCTTTGAAGTGTCTTTGACCACTTCATTTACACCACATTTCCCTAATTTGCTTATGAGATGGGACTGTGTCAAAAGCCTTGCTAAAAATCAAGCAATCTCACATCTACTGCTTCACCCATCCACAAGGCCAGTAACCCTGTCAAAGAAGGAAATTAGGTTGGTTTGGCATGATTTGTTCTTGTCCAATCCCCGCTGGCTGTTCCTTCTAACTCTATTATCCTCTATGTGTTTATAAACTGACTGTTTAGTCATTTGTTCTGGTGAGCTTTCCAGCTACCAAAGTTGAACTAACTGCTCTATAATCCCCCAGATCCGTTTTGTTCCCCTTTGTAAAGATCCTGGCTACCGTGGGGTGGGGGGAGGCACTGATGCCCACCCCTGCTTAGTTGGGGCCACCTCCTACCAGCAGCTCCTGTCCCACCCCAGAGCACAGGGACTCCAGTTGCCGGTGGGGAGGGAGGTGGAGACCAACCAGCGAGTGACTGGGGGGAGGGGGAGGAGTCAGCATTGGGGGCGGGGCCTCAACGGAAAAAGTGGATGGGAACAGAGACTTTGCAGGGAGAGGCGGAACAGGGGGCGGGGCCTTAGGGAGAAGAAGCAGGGCCTCAAGGGTCTGGTTACCAGCAATTAGAAAGGTGGCAACCCTACACCCCAGGCTCCCAGCTCCTCAACTATCTCCTCTCTTGGGCAGAGACGTGCATCTCTCTCCCTCCTGACTGGGGTTTCGCCAGAGCACAGTTCCCTGCCTACACTGTGAATGCCTCAGCAAGTCAGACTGCCAAAGCCAGCCAGCGTCGTATTCCCAGAGGCTAGACACAGTCAAGCTACCACCCAGCTCTTTTTAAACAAGCACATTGATTCTTAAGCTAAAAGCAACCCAGGAAAATCCCTATTCAACCCAATAAAAGAACCTCCACGTCTGCAGTGATCACCCCACCACCAGCAAAAGTTCTGGCCGGGTTTTTGTTTCCTGTGGTTACCAGTTCATAACACCTTTTTCTCAGGACAACCCCCCCCACAAATCTGTGAGTCACTGCTGTCTGCCGTGCGGGGCTTTGATCTCCAGCCACTGTGAACAGGTAATCAGCCAGACGACAGTCCCCTCCTCAAGGCGAAGCTTCAAAAGGCCAGGTTTTTGCACAACGGAGGGGAGGGTGAGCTACATTGTTTAAAGGAGTCCTTTGAAGACTTTTACCACTTCCCTGGGTTGACATGAGTCACGTCTCTCCCCTAGAGACATTACCGACAATCCCATGGTAATACAGAATCATTTGCATTTTTACCACCACGGACATTTAGGCTTTGGCTACACTTGTCTTTTGTTCGCAAAACGTCTGTCAGGCAGGGGTGAGAGAAAAACACACACACACACACCCTGACCGACATAAGATTCAGCCACAAAAGTGCCAGTGTGCACAGTGCGACGTCAGTGGGAGACGCCCCTCATTGGGGGTGGTTTAATAACCCCAGCAGGAGAGCTCTCTCCCACTGGCATCGAGCAGCTACATGGGACACCTTACACAGCACAGCTGCAGCAGGATTTGCTTCATCTATCAGAGACATGAACGTTGTTGACTCTGAATAAGGGGTGGCCAGGTACCCCCAGCCTGGGACTCATCCTGTCCCGTGCCTCTGCCCACCCCTGCTGCTAGTGCTGAAAAGGCAAAGGAGGACAATGAAGGCAAAGATTGGCCCAGGGCAATAAATCTTCCCTCTCTCTTGCCCAGGCATTGTCTATTGTCTCAGGAACTCATCTGTCTCTCCTGGCACAGACGGGAGAACAATCAGGGGGGTTGAGTAACATCGGATGTGTTTGGAAGAGAGGATAATGGAAAGAGGGGGAGGGGCCAATTAGGACTGGGTGGAGATGGGGCAAGGGAAGGTGGCTTCATTGTTGATGTGCATTCAGCCTCCCGCGGCTATTCAGCCCGTGTTTACTTAGTGCTGGCGTCGGTCGGGTTCGCAAGGTCTCATTTGGGAGGCCTGCTGGGAAGGGCTGAATTTCTCTTCCCCTCCTTTTGTGCAGAGGGTGAATGATACCGGATGGAGGTGTGATCGTGTTTCGGGGAAAGAGTGAACGGGCCCCGCCGGTGGATTTGGGGTGAGGAAGTAGGGTTGTCAACCCTCCCAGATTGGCTAGGAGTCTCCTGGAATCGCCTGAATCTCCTGGAGGCTACTGAAACCAATCCAGGAGATTTTAGGCCACGGCTTTGGTGTGTGACCACCAGGGATGAAATTCTGGCCCCATTGAAGGCAACTGGAGTTGAAGCATTGACTTCACCGAGGCTTGGATTGCACCCAGGGATGCAAGTGTGGCAGGTGTTTGCAATGCCAGATTCTCTAGTATAGACCTGCCTGCTGTGGCTTTATGCAATGGGAGAATAATTCCCCCATAATTAATAACCTTTTGATGCAGTCTGGGATCTTACAGCGGTTCCTTGCCTGTGATTAAACAACGTTCTCTTCTCCACGCATTGCTCCTGACTTGAACAGCTACATTTCCTTTCGTTCTAGTTCCGGTTTTGCCCTAGATAACTAGAATCTTCACCACTGCGTTTGCGGTCGCCTGTATCCGGGGCGGAGAATACAGCAAATACAGAGATCAGATTTTGTTTGTTATCTCAAGGAAAGAGACTTTTTAAACACAAACACTTGAATGAGGACATTCCAGCTCTTACCCAGCAATGTTTGAATAGCCAGGCCCAACAATTCAGAAGTCATGAAATGGGCCCCACGAAATCATGAGCTTGGCTTCAAACTCCTGAAATTTTACCAGTGCTTTGCTGGAAGGTGCTAATGGTTGCCAGCCGATGGATCTCAGATCATGGTAAAGGCAAAGGTGCTAAGCCTTTTCTTTCGGCTCAGTGGAAAGAGCAATTAAGCTCACCTACAGACTTTGAGAACTGCCCAAAGCAACAGGCCACATGCACGGCAAAACCTGCGGACTGAGGGGTTTCTAATGCAGATGCTAGAAGACTGAGCGCAGGCCGAGTGTGACGGACCAGAAAGCCGGAAGAGGCTGGGACAGTGACTCTGAGCCCACATATTGTCAGCTTCTGATCTGGAGACAGCCCTGCAAGGCACTGAGGTTTGGTCATCCACTCGGGCCAAGGGACAGCAGTGATAAATATTGGGTTCCTTTGGTTCATCTTCTGGACTTTGAGCCTTTCGGGGTCATGTTTTCCAGCTTTCCTTCCTGACCTTGAGGGCTGGCAACTGACTTTATTTTGAAAGGAAAGCTGAGATCCTCCCATAACCAGCTGACGCCAGCGGCCGGGGCTTTTGGAAAAGCACAGAAGATCCCATGGCTGAGTCGCCGAACGATTTTCAGCCCCAGGATGCATCACTTGTCTCCTGCTAACGCGAGGAACGTTGATCGGTTTCCTAGTTCACCGCCCTGGTGCACTGAATTCCTTTGGGAGACTCCCGTGCCGATGTTTGAGGACCGTCGACGCTGCTCTGAGGCCTTGTGGCTGTAGACTGGAAAGCAGGGCCCTGCCGTATCTCCAGTCGGTGTGACCTTTCTGTCCAGCTCATCTAACCCGGGTGCCTCTGCTGCACCCTCAAATGCTGCTCTCGGGGAGCAGCAGAGTGGAGCAGAACCAGCGCCATTTCCACGGGGGATGCTTTCAGCAGAGTAATGTCCCAGAGATCAGTGGGGCGCCCAGAGTTGATGACCAGACAGCCTGTGCTACCCGCTGTTCCCGATTCAACACCGTGACACAGAGGGGGCTCAAGGGAACTTTCCACCACCGTCCACCTGACCCCACGGGTGACAATCAGATGGGTCCGGGATGGCCTGTGTTTGGGCAGCTAGGCAGGAAGGCCGTGCTGAGAGCAAAGGTCTGGAAACCAGGAACTTGGTTTTTCAAGCTGCACCCTCAGCTCCCAGGGGGCTGAGCTCTTCCAAAAATCTGCCACCCGATTCTATCTCCCACTCAGCACCCCCTATTTTGTTCCATGGGTGCTTGTGCCCGGAGCACCTCCAAAGAGCACGTCTTACAGGCTGGCAGACTTTGCACGCCAGCTGTTTGCCTACAGAGCTTCTGGCTTCCAGCTACAACAGCAAGCGCTGTGGTTTCCTGCCTCCCAAAGCACCAGCCCCCGTTGGTACAGATCGATCTTTGCGAGGGGGTTCGGCAGGTACCTTTTAAGGACTCGGCTACAAAGGTGTTTCCTTCTGGCCTGCCAGACAACCTTTCTTTCAAATTTGCATATGCAAAGTATCCCCCCTCCCTTGCCTTTAAAAATATTGCTTCCTTCTCTTCCACCAGCCGTAAAGCCCCTGACCGCAAGGTAGGAGCAGGGCTCCGAGAACACATCCCTCGCACCAGGAGAGAATCCTTCCCAACCTGTCCAGGTAGCCTGGAGGTTAGGAATGTCCCCCTTAACCCTTTGAGTACCGCTGCCCACCCCCTGCTGGCCCCGGTGATACGGGAGTGGGAGGTGGCGGTTACCAGCAGAGGAAATAAGCCAGTTTGGGTAAATAAAGTGAGGGCCAAATTCTCCTCGCCAAGCCCCTCCCACGAGGCGGCTCTCACCACCTCAGGAACATGGGGCCCTGGTCCGTGCAGATTATGCAACAGAGGAAGTCTGTGTGCGTTGGAGGGGAGGGAGCGACCACCTGTCCGGGGAGGGCGCAGGTACCGTCGGGACAGGGGGAAGATACGGTTTGATGCATTTTCTCCTCTGGAAATCATGACTGACGTCCACCCCAATTGTTCTGCCTTCCTGTCCATTCCACGCCTCTCTCCCCGCCTCACTGCGCACAAGTTACCCCAAGTGGGCTCCCGTGAGGCAAATCTCTCCCCGTGCTGCTGGGAGGTGCCCAGGCAGCTTCTGTTTCCTTTTCTCATGCTCTTAGCTAGCAGTGAACCCCAGGGGAGGCAGTTGAAGGCTGACGCCCCTCATCCTTGGTACTGCCTGGTTTCAAGGGCCTCCAGCCTCTTCAAGAGGAGCAGTCAGGCAGCTGTTCTAACCCATGCTAGGAGGATACTTAACATAGTGTAGCCGGCTTTCCCAAACGGGGGTTCACAGCCCCTTCCTCTTCAGGGATCCAACCCCCATTCTCCCTCCCTGGTGTCCCACGTCCCCCCTAGCTCAGAGCACAGCCTCCCTGCCATGCTAACCAAGGACCAAGTGTGCCAGGGAGCGCCGGAGTCTGCCTTTGTCCCTGCCAATCACTCTAGGCCACTAGCCCCCATGCGGTGCCAGGCTAGCCCATGACGCTAATGGTTTCCGGCAGCTTCGCTGCGTTGGGTGGAAAACCTCCCTGACTCCCCATTGAGCTGCCAGCTGTCGCTGGCCAGCATGCCAGTCTGGGTCGCCTCGGGTCGGTGCTGGATGGGCACCGGGATGGAATTCCTCTTTCCACTGGGTGCACATCGTTAATAGATTACCTTGTTCTGTCCTGGGCACGATGCCCTCCCAAGAGGGGGAAGAAAGCAATCTGTGGGCCCCAGCTCTGCTCCGCACCCCCACACGGTTATCCAACCCGCACTGGCTTCTTTCCTCACGGGCTCTCTTGATTGGCTTCCCGTCCATCATTTTACAGAGCACTTGAGATTGAGTTGTACGATTACCTGGCCTTGTCCCGGCTTCTTTCTGAAACCACTCAACCGCTTGGAGAATCGTTGGGTCTCGCGCAGACCTCGCTGATGTTGGATTCACACCTGTGTCACTCAGTGGAGTTACTCCTGATTTACACCAGGGTAAAGGGGAATCAGGACCAGTTCTGATTGACTCCTGATTGACCCTGGTGTAAACGCTGTTTAGTGCAGTTCTTCCACCGGCTCCTACAATATTTTCCACGCTCATTTTCCTTCATGGTTTTACGTTACCAGTAACATTTGCCTGCCAACAAAATCTTGGTGACTCACTAAAAATACATCGGTCCCCTCAAAATCCTTATCTCAAGCCACCTGGGTGGGTCTTGTCTAATGGTTGCTATGGCAGAACTGGGATGTCAACAGAGCTGTTTCTACCTGGGAAGTATCTTGGTGCTATTTGCTTCGGATGTGATCCAAAGTAATCAGATTAGGCAGCCTAGACAGAGGCAGTGAAACCCCACCGAAAGAAAGACCCTGTTTCCTTGCAAATATCTGTGGGGTCCTTAAAAAACGGACGACAACCTGGGCGCGAGAAGCAGCCTCGTCCCTACACAGAGCAGCTCGCACATTCGCGGAGGAGACACCAGCCGCTTGAGTTCTGAAAACGCCACTGGAATGCAAGGCCTGCATGCTTCAGTAACAATGAATTGTTCCATTGTGCCGGCTAATGGGGGAGGTTCGTTAATTAGAGGCTATTTTAAAGTTCAGGGGTTTATTCTGGCAGTGGGTGAACTTCAAAGGGGTGGGGGCAGAGGTTCCCAGTGCCCTCCCAAATTTGGAAGTTACGCAAACTTTTTCTCCTGAATGACAGGCCAAATCCTGATGACCGAACACAGGTTTGTTTGTTCAGTCCTGACAGAGGCCAATGGGAGGATGACTGAATGGCTGGGGGGTCAGAATCTGCCCTCCATGTTCATGTTGAAGAGGGCTGTCCCATTACCTTCAGTGGAGTATGGTGTGGGGAGACCCAAGGTCTCTTGTGCCCAGTGAGCAGAAGCAGACTAGCCTCACGCCATGGGGTGGAAGCCCCCATGGTTCAGTTGGCCAAGAGACAGCCCGCTGAGGGAGATAAAATGTTGGATTCGCACCGTCCTTGGTGTGGGGAGATCTCTCCGTTCGTCCGTCCATCCGGGCCACCTGAGCTCAGCAGGAACGACTCTCTGCTATTGGATGCATCCCTATATCTTATCTCACCTCAGCCACAGCTCCCTTGCGGCCTGGTTTATCTGGAGGACGCTCAGCTCCATTGGTGGATTCCTCACACTACATGTGGGTACAAGCACTGGCCAGTGTGTGTGTGTCCCCCTCTGCTCCTGACTGGCAGAGGCTAGGAACACGTCCCCAGCCCAGCTAGAGAGCCTGGCTCCGGCCTGAGTGGCTCACGCCATTCATTCGGAAGGTTCCCCGGTTCACTCCCTGGTGCCGGCCAGCATGGCGGCTGACACACGCGCATCTCCTGGGGAGATGTGGGGGAAGGCCGGGTACCAGAGTGGCAATGAGTCTCCCCAGTACGCGTGATGCTAGTGGGAGCCTATCGAGAGCAGAATGGCGCCCCCGCCCCCCCATTGTCACCTCTTGAGGGAAGGTGTGTGGAAAACACTCAGCGTTGGCCTAAACCGGAGTCAGGAAGCATTTTACCATTGACAGGCGCTAGGGTCGCCGGCTTTCTAATGGCACAAAACCGAGCACCACTGCCCTGCCCCCACGCGCTCCTTTCCCCCCTCCCTCGATCGCTCGCTTGCCCCCACTCTCACCTACTTTCACTAGGCTGGGGCAGAGGGTTGTGGGGCAGGACCGGGGCTCCGGCTGGGGCTGTGGGCTCTGGGGTGGGGCCGGGGATGAGGGATTTGGGGTGCAGGAGTGGTGTGGGCTCCAGCTAGGGGTGTGGGCTCTGGAGTGGGGCTGGGGATGAGGGGCTTAGGGTGCAGGAGGGGGTTTGGGATGCGGGGTCCTGGCAGCGCTTACCCTGACTCGGACACAGCCCCAGGGTCATTTTAACGCCACTGAAACGTGGCCACCTCTGGGGCGGAACACAGCAGTTGCTTAAAAGCTCACAGCAACATCCCATGGTTGTTTAGGACAGGAAGCTTCAGCGGTTTGCTTGCCAAGGTGACCAAAGGGGGCACAACACGCTCTCTGCTCCCACCTCCTGCTCTCCCCTTGCTCAGCCTTTCTTTATGGCCCTACTCGCCCATGATAACCCCACTGAGCAGTCCTGGGGCCTGATCCAAAGCTCACACCAGTTGATGGAAAGACTCCTACTGATCTCACCGGGCTGTGGGTTGGGCTCTGCCGGCTTGATGCCCAAAGCTCAAGGAAACAAAAGAGAGGCTGAAATCCCAGCCATCCCAAGGAGGACGGTCCGAACCAGGGGCTGGGGGTGAAACCTGACTCTTCCCACTGTCTGCGACTTCTGATTAAATCCGCCCGGTGCTGTGCGAACAGCTGGGGCGCCGTGTGTGGGGCCTGTTTTCACTTACATCCCCCAGCGCTAATGAAATCTGAAGGCAGAACAGGGCCAGGGAAAGGCAGAGCGACTGAGCGGCAAAGGCTTTGTAGTGCCACACGCCCTGCTGATCTGTCGAGCAAACCATAGCTAATTACCCTCTTCCTTGGCACGTAGGGCGCTGGGCTGTAGGGCCGGGGAAGGAACAGGATTGGAGCCGTGACACAGCACACTGGGAGCTGATGTTCAGTTCCCCCATGTCTCCGAAGTCCTTTCTGGAGTCCTTTCTGGAGTCTCGAACATCACATTCTGCTCCGGCTACAGAGTGCACGGTCCGGATCCAGATTTAGGTCCCTAACTCCCATTGGTTTCTCTTTGAGGATCTGGGCCCAGGGGCTTGTATACACAGGGAAATTGACAAGAAGAGCTATTCAGCAGTGGTCACTTTTATTCTGGGACCGGGGGGAATTATTCCGGAATAGCTCTGCTGGTCAAGTTCCCCTGGGCAGACAAAGCTTTAGCTGTTGCTTGAATTTCCCCAGGAGGGTTTCATATTCCAGGACCTCTTGGTATATACCTTCATCCCCAATCCACATCGTATAGACCCGTAAGAAGAATTTCTGCACGTACAAAGTGCCGTTCGTCCAAGGATCTAAGTCAAAATTACAGCCCCAAACATTCCAATATCAGACAGCCCCATCCTTCCCGGGCTGCTCTGGTGCCCAGACATCAAAGGGAATGTGGATTTCAACCTCCAGTCCAGCTACCTTGCCCAGCCGTGCTCCAGACGCAGCCAGGAGGTGGTGCCAGGACAGGGGGATAGGAACCGGCTGGGGGCTCCCAGGCAGTGTCTACACAGCAGTTAAACACCTGCAGCAGGCTGGCGTTAGCTGGCGCTGGTTTGGGCTGCAGGGCTGTAACACTGGGGCGGAGATTTTGGGCTTGGGCTGGTGCCCGGGCTCTGAGAACCCGCGTGGAGGGAGGGTCCCAGGGCCCGGACTTCAGCCTGACCCCAAACATCTACATGGCAATTTCACAGCCCTACTGCTTGAGCCTGCTGTGTAGACATACCCCAAGGGGTAAAAAGATCCGCTTCGAATCCTTACCCTCCAGTCTCCAGCCACTTTCCAGTCTCTTTTTGGCATATTAAAGCTACGCAGGAATGCTCCCAGCTTTGCGTACAGACCCCGACAAGCGAGGCGCAGGGAGCGCTGCTGAAAGAACAGACAGGTGAGCTCCAGTCTAACTATATTCCCTTGGTCCTTTCAGCGGTCTACAGGATCCCATCCGCTTTCCTCACCAAAGCCGAGTGGGAGCAGTGAGGGGTAGCCGTGTAAGACTGTTACCCCCTTCTTCTTAGCAGATATATAATATTCCCAAATTGGTTGTTAAGACCGTTTAAAAAAGGGGATTTCAATTAAGGAGCCCAGATCTAGGGATGAAAAGCACCATATGAGAGTTCATAGCTCACCCACAGGACATTTCATCGGCAGCAAAGCGCTTCACAAAGGAGAACAGTATCATTATCTGTGTTGCACAGGGGGGGAAACTGATGCACAGAGGGGGCTGCTCTGTGGAAAGGAGGCTATAGAAAAAGAAGCACCTTTGAAGGTCAAGAGCACATCAGCCTGTGCGCAGAGAATTACGGGGATGGATTTTACTCCAACTGATGTCATACTCTATAGGTCATGTGGTGGCATGTTTCCATCCCCCCGGCCCTTCAATAAATCAAGACCTCCAGCTTTCATGTTTTTGTCACTAATAAATCCTGCATTGTATGAGACATGAAAGAGGAACAATTCATGTGCCCAGCAGTAGCCGGAAGACACATCCTCCAGCAGGACTGAGCACGCAAACACCTCAACACAGCCGAGAATAGCTCCACCAGCTTCCTCACAGATAGAGCTGGTTGAAAACCAGAATGTGCCTTGTAACAGCACAATGACTCACCGCTGCAGCACCTCCTGCTGGCCATCTGGAATTAGCTCACTAGCCCTTGGACGAGGCCCTGCAGCCTGGGGAGTTGCCAGCCTGGAGCTCCCCTGCTCCTCTGGCCTTTCCCCAGTACCCTTTCTGCAGGCGACCAGGCCCTGCTCCCTCCATGACTGGAGAGAATTCCTAGCTCACAGCCTTTTTACCCAGGCCAGCTGTGGCCTGATTGGGGCACGGCTCAGCTGCGGCCCCTTCCCCAATCGGCCCAGTTTAGCAGCTGTCAGCCCCAGCCTTCTCCCAGGGCCCACGTTAACCTCTGTTCCGCTGGAGAGAGGCAGCCGCCCCCCTACAGTCATCGAGCAGGAAGTGCCCAGATTTTGAGCTGTTCCATCCCAAATTGGGACCTACATTCGGGATCCTGGAATTGTTTGTGGTCTGAGATCTGCTGAGGAGAAGTAACGCATAGGAGCTGTTCTCTGGTATAGAGGACTTGTCACCCCTAAAGCTCATGCCTTCTCCAAAAATAGTTCATTAAGACTTTATGGAAACATAAGAACATAGGATGGGAAGGGACATTCTCAGTTCTTGAGTCCAGATCCTGCTATCACAGGCAACTTCACATATCATCCCATTCATAAACCTATCAAGCTCCATCTTAAGACCAATTACCTTGTTTGCCCCAACTACCCCTGTTGGGAGGCTGTTCCCAAACCCACCTCCTCGGATGGTTAGAAACCTTCTAATTTTCAGACGAAATTTGCTAATGGCCAGTTTATCCCCATTTGTTCTTAACATCCTCATTGACTTTAAGGTCAGAAGGGACCATCGTGATCATTGATCTGACCTCCAGAGAACCTTCCCCGCCCGCTCCTGTAATAGGCCCAACTGACGTCCTCCAATCTCAATTTAAAGACTCCACGTTACCGAGAATCCACCACTGACACTAGTTCAAAGCAGCAAGTGACTCAGGCCCTACACCGCAGAGGAAGACCAAAAGAAAAAAAAAAAGACCCTAGGTCTCTGCCAATCTGAGCTGGGGGGAAAATCCCTCCTCACCCCAAATCTGGCCATCAGCTAGACCCTGAGCATGGGGGCAAGACCCACCAGACAGACCCCTGGGAAAGAATCCTAGAAGATCAGGGTTGGAAGGGACCTCAGGAGGTAGCTAGTCCAACACCCTGCTCAAAGCAGAACCAACCCCAACTAAATCATCCCAACTGCTAGAATCCCCTCTTGTAACTCACAGCCCTCCCCATCTAGTGCCCCATCACCAGCTGCTGGAGATACTTGCTACTAGCTGTCATGGATGGGCCATAGGCAGCCTCACCATCCCACCCCCTCCATAAACTGATCAAGAACAGTCTTGGAACACCATCCTTTCACCTGCCCAGTCCCTCTCCCTCCCTGAGGTTTCAGTTCACCGTGTAAATTAGATTCAGGTTTGGAAACACCGATTCATTCCCATCGCGTGTGCAGCCCAGCGTGGCCTGGGCACTTCATCTCCGCCGAGCCCCGTGGTGCAAAGTGAACCCCTATTAAACACTGCCTCCCTCTATGCACACACCTCTCTTCCTCACCAGGAGACATTTCCTTGTTCATTCTCTCCCTCCATGCTTCCCTTTGCAGTGGGAACAGCCCTGACCAGTGCCCGCGTCTCACCTGCCCTTTGAAGGAGGGGAATATTGGCAGTGAGTCGCCGTGACCAGGGGGGAGACATTCTTTGCTGAAAACTATTCAGTCTCCCTGGGGTCTCTTTGTAGTGGGACCCACGGCGGCTTTCATGGCACGTTCCAGGCACGGCTCCTAACCTTACAGGTGTGTCTGACTCACTCCTCTCCTGGAGGTGGGGGCTGCTTTTCATTTCAAAATCCCTCTGCTCTTCCGGGAGGGTTTAGGCAGCTACGGGAAGGATTTCGAACATGGTCAAAGGGGGGAAGAGCAGGAGGAGACTTGGAAACACGCCTCAGAAAACCCTCTTCTCTGGGCAAGGACCCCAGAGAGAGTCGGCTCTGTAAGGGCCCGGCCCGCACTTGGAGAATGACAGACAGACCTGGGTCCCTGCTCCGCTCAGTGGGTTTGGCCCCCGGGACAGGTAGAGTCTTTGCAGACCGCGCTCTGGCGCCTGGCTGGAATTCAACCTCTAGCCTCTTGGCTTGGCGTTTACCAGCGAGGGGCGCTGCTGCCTGCAACACCACCTCAGGTGCTACAGGGGAGCCCGCGGTGTCCTCAAGCCAAGTCCTAAGGACGTACAAACCCCTCACATGCAGATACTGCCTGGGGGAGACATGCCCTGAGCCCTGCTCCTCCGCCTCTCCTGCTCAAGCTGACGGATGACGGCGTGGGTGGGAGTGGGTCCCGTGTCCCTTCGGGGTCCAGCCACCCAGAGGGACACCTCGCTGGCCTGCTCCCAACTCTGGACCCATCTCCTGTCCAAACCAAAACCTCATCCAGCTTCTCTGACATCTCATGAGTGTCCAGCCCTCAGCCTAAGCTTATCCTGGCCTCTCTCTCCTTTTTCAGTCACCCTGGACGATGCCACCTGGGCATGGTCTTTGACTCGGTCCCCTCGCTAGATCCTTGCATCCAGGACCTGTAGAAATCCTACCGCTGCCACCCGCACGACGGCTCTGAGCGAGGCCTTTCCTCTCTGCCCAGCCAGCTCCGATCACCTCACATCTCGACGCCTGCGCCCTCCCCTTTGCCCGCTGGGACAAACCCCTCTGCCTGGCGCTTGCATCCCTTCAAAACGCCATGCCGGAGAACACCGCCCGGGTTCGGAGCTTTGGCCACATCACCCCTTTTTTCCATGTCCCTCCGCCAGCCCCCTCCCTCCGAAATCACACACCAGCTGTTCGTCTTCACTTTTAAGGCTCATCCTGGCCTATCACATGACTGGTTATCTCATGGTCGCTGGAGAGATGCCCACTCCTGCCACTGCTCTGCCAATGGTGCCAACCTCCAGTGCCCATAGGGAAAACTGTCCAAGAAGCACTTTCCTGCTCCCTCCCCTGGCACCCCACAGTGGGGGAGAGGAGGGGAGAGTGCCCCATAAACCCCTCCCAGGCACCTCCTGCCTTTTCACGCTCTCCTTCGCTGGGATGCAGACAAAGAACTCGCTAACAGGGAGGCAGCGGCTGGGCTGAGATCCCTGCTCAGTGGGGCACGGTGGTACCCAGTGCCCGCCCCCCGGTCTGTGTGTTGTAATCCCTCACTGGCTGACGTCTTGTACGTCTCCTGTGAGCTCTCAAAGGCAGGAACTGCCTCTTTGCTGCGTATGTGTGCGTACAGCTCCTAGCGCAATGGAGCCTCGATCCCTGACTCTGCTGCTGCGATACTGGGGCAATGGCCTCAGGGAGTGTTTTCCACATGATGACACGGGGCGGGGCCTAGTCCAGCTACCCATTAGCCCTGGGTGCCAAGAGAGAGAAAGGAGGCCCCACCCCGCATCCTATTCCCCCCTGGAAGCGTGGAGGGAGCAGGTGGGGGGATGGTTTTGCTCCAGCCTCAGCTGCCGAGTGTCTCCCGCTCCCTGACTTGGGCAGGTGCAGCAGGGGAAGATGCCTGGGCGGGCCGCCCTCTGGCACCCTGGCTTCTGCCAGAATCAAAGAGCTTTTCAAAGCAAGCCCTAAACTCCTTTAATCACCAGATAGAGCCCCTCCCGCGCAGATCTAAGGGCTGGGAGCTCAGGGTTTTCACTGCCCTGGGCAGATTTACGAGCTGCTGTGGCAAGGAGGGAGGGAGAGGGAAGCTGCCATGGGAGGAGGGAACAGGACTGGCTGGCGGGAGGAGCCAGGGCTGCAGGGAAGGTGGAAATCCAGCCCCACCATGCACCGTGCTGCTGGGAGCTTCAAAACCTGTGTGAAGAGCAGCTCTCCCCTTGCTCACCAGCCCCTGGGGAGTGCTTTACCCAGCTGTGCGGGAATAGCGACGCTAGCGTGTGTGTCTTAGCTAGTCCGGCGCAAATCTATGTCGACGCAGCGAGTGGCAGAGAGCTTCCAATCCCAGGTCGACCACTTCCCCCCGAAACTCGCTAGGACACTCTCTACCACGGGCTGCGTAGCCATATGCCAGGAGAGATGCGAATGCATGTGGGACACGATTTTTTTTAAAGAGGAAAGTACAGATGACCCAGTTGCCCTTGTGACTATACTGAGGGGCTAGTACTAAGCATAACTGGGCAAATAACTGATTTTTCGGTTTGGTAGCTGAACTGAAAAAAACCAACATTTTGGGCTGATCCCAAGCAAAAAAAAAATTCCATTTTTTGGGTGCACTGAAACGTCGAAGAAAGCTTCATTTTGAGTGGACCAAAATGCTTCAATTGACACAAAATCAGATGTTTCTTTCTGAGGTTTCTTAATTTGTTTTTAGCTAAAATCGAGAGGTATTCCAAAACATATCGCCTTCCCGAAACACGAGAAAGAAAATTCGCTTTTCTCCAACCAAAATCCACCTGAACTCGTGAATTGTTTCAGTCGGCCCAAACCTGCATTTTTCTGTGAAAGGTTTCACGTGGAAAATTTCTCCCAGCACTGGTATTATGCCCATTTTACAGAAACCGAGGTGCAGAGCTTGTTCAGAGTCATATACAAAACCCAGATCTCTCAACTGCTGCACCCTTGCTCTAATCACTGTACCATACTGTCTTCCAGACTACACTGTATTTTCTTTTCACTGGCCCATTTGCTGTCTGGGAACTCTAGCCATGCATTATTCTCCTCCCTGCACAGTGCTCCATCCAAATGGTCCTGCATCCAGATTTTCCATCATGGCCCATGGTAGAGTAACACACAGTGTTTCTTATCACTTGTAGCGATCCCCAGGAAAGGACAGAATCCATGCCATGGAATGCCAAAGTTAAGCCCTGTGCAACTTCAGCTAAACATCTCTCTCTCCACGCGAGAAGCACTTGGAGACTGGTAGCCTCCTACAAAGTACAGCCACGGTAGGGACACACAGACCCACTAGGCCAGTGTGTTACAGAGTGTGACGCATGACCAGAAAAGGTGAAGCAGGATAAATGACTCAAATTCATCCCTTAAAAACATATGGATAGATAATGTTTGTGTATTTACATATATACTGGCAGAGATCAACAATGTACACAGTCCCTGTCTAGGTTGTATTCTCTTAATTCAGAGATCAAAGGGACATCTTAACATTTAAAGGCGCTGTAAACATAGGATGTCGCCGTATTCATCTCTCTTTGAAATGTATAGCAAATCATTTGCGAACAGTGGAAAAACAGGCAATTGCCTTATGCCTAATTAAGGAGATAATTACCAGCGATGCTTAGGAAATGGGCCCACTTCAAAGTCCCATGAAGCCTAAGGACTCCAAGCTGTCAAAGGAGGCCTGAAACTGTATGAAAAATAGTTCGAGTCCTGATCCTGTGATCTCAGGTATTCCTGAGGCTTCATGCAGGGGAAGCCTAAGCCACAAGGACTGAGATCTCCTTCTGACTGGACTGCCCTGAAATATAAGCATTGGACTATAACCTGTGGACTATTTCTGAAAGAACTCTCTGCAACTACAAAGGTCACCCTCTCTGCTATGAATCTGAACCTCAAGATTGTACTTATGTCTGTATGTCCACTCATCTTTTAACCAATTCTCACTCGCTCTCTTTTCTTTTTTAATACATTTTAGTCTAGTTAATAAGAATTGGCTGTAAGCATCTATTTGGGTAAGATCTGGAATATTCATTAACCTGTGGGTAATGTGGCCGATCCTTTGGGACAGGTAGAACCTTTTTTATATGATGAATAAGATTTTCAGCGATCCTTCGTCATATTTGACTTGGGTATCTCGGTGGAGGCCTGAGGCTGGGTTACTTTAAGGGAACTGTGTTGTTGACTTCTGGATAACCACTGACGTATTATAGAAGCTGTTTTATGCTGGCTTGGTAAATCTAAGTATTGGAATATCCACCAGCTTTGGGGTTTGTCTGCCCCATTTTTTGCAGTTCATCCTAGTTGAGTGACCTCAGCCGGCCCTGAAGATAAGGTCCTGGCCCCGAACAGCTTCCACTCCAGGATAAATGAGAGCTACAACATCTGGGGGACTTTTATCCCACATTTCAAAATCTCCTTTCATTCCAAATTGGGATTAAACACAAAATCTCACAATTTACAGCGGAACAATTCTGAAATATTTTGTTTCAGAAACATCAAAACAATTCCTTTCTCTTCTCCCCACCCCCAATTTTTCAGTTCAACCACCCCAACTGTCAAATCGGTTACCCTCATCCACTACCTGCAGCAACACAACTCATGGTTGTGATTGGGTGTGTGGGGGAGGGGGGGGACTTCCCCAACTCTTTGGCAGCCCGAATCTTGAGAGTTGCCCTAGACCAAACCCTTAGCTAAATGCCAAGCTGCCGGGAGCTAAGGAACCCTAGCTACTGTATGGCTGATGGTGGAATCACATGAATCCTAGAGGATAAATAAGGCCATTTAGAAGCACAAACCCAGCAGCTGTGGCTTTGGGGTTATTTGGTTTCTCTTACAAGCCCACTTCCCAGGCAATGGCAGATCGTTAAGAATGAAAACATATCTATTGGTTTTGGGGTGAGGGGTGGGGACAGAATGAGAAATGACACTGTATTTCTGGTTGGTTTGGGTCTAGGCTCTTCAGGGAGTCAAAACAGCTGAAGTTCATTATCCATTTATTACCAGTCATTGCAGCTGGCCGCGCTGTAGGGCTGGGAAGGGCAGGCCCAGTTCGGTTTGACTCATGGTGTTTTGACACGCCGGGGTGCCAATTTCCACAACGGCAGAGATTAGGGGGACCAGGCAGCAAGTGTGAAAAATTGAGACAAGGGGTGGGGGGTAATAGGAGCCTATAGAAGAAAAAGACCCCAAAATTGGGACTATCCTTATAAAATCGGGACATCTGGTCACCCTTGCAGAGATTCCCCCTGGCGTTTCCCGATGCTGCCAAGGTCCTTGGGCACCGCAGAGGGGCAAAGAGCATTTTCCCATGGAGATGAGCTCCACAGGGCAGGAGGGCCCAGATCCTCAAAGCTCTTTAGATGCAAGACTCAGACCCAAGGCTTTTGAGTGCCCGGACTCTTTAGCACAAGGCACGGAGGCTTCTGCTCTCCTAGGGTCACTCCTTGGCAATAACAGTTGTCACTCGGAGGTGTCCAGAGGGCACGGGCTGGCCGTTCATGGCCAGTCCAGCCGATAGAGTCTATCTGAGTGCTCATTACGGCAGAACAGATTCTAGACAATCCCCGCGGGTGACTGTTCATTCAAACACAGCGGGGAATGCCAGCTCTAGCCTTCTCCTTCCCCCGGCCTCTGTCCTAACATCAGAGCCCCCGAGCCGCATTGAACCTCAAACGCATCCACTCCTGACGTGGAATCCTGCCGCCACGCTTGTAAATTGCGCTATGCCAGTGAATCAACACACATTGCCCAATCCGGGACCAGCCTCAACGCCACATGACCTGCAAAACTAACCAAGACAGCACAGAAGAGTCACTGTCATCGGCGGGTCAGCTGGGTAAATTTATGAACCCCTTTCCAATGAAGGATACTGCGATCTGTCCGTTAACACAAGAAACGCCGCTGTCCGTGCAATGACTTCCAAGAGGCAAATGATCTGCTCAGCTCTAGTCATTTATCCTAGAACATAGCAACCCAGAGCAGACTTTTATTCTTAAAACTCACTGTGATCCATACTGTCTCCCAGACGGCGAGGCTCTGTGGATAACACTGATCGCCGATGGGGCATTTCTACCCACTAAAAGGTGGGGAATTTTTATTACCGACCCCCGAGACAAAACCACGGAGCCATGATGGGACTGAACTAAGGTGACACAGCTGGGCAGTGGCAGAGTCTGCACTAGATCCCAGCTCCCTGGCTAGTGGCCTACCCACTAGACCACACTGCTTCTCTTGTCAACTGCCCATTACACCAGGGATCTAGTGTTGGCTCAAGGCCCTGGGCTTAAGCCAGAAGAGAAGAATGAGGGGGGATCTGATAGCTGCTGTCAACTACCTGAAAGGGGGTTCCAAAGAGGATGTATCTAGACTGTTCTCAGTGGTAGCAGATGACAGAACAAGGAGTAATGGTCTCAAGTTGCAGTGGGGAAGGTTTAGGTTGGCTATTAGGAAACACTATTTCACTAGGAGGGTGGTGAAGCACTGGAATGGGTTCCCTAGGGAGGTGGTGGAATCTCCTTCCTTAGAGGTTTTAAGGTTTGGCTTGACAAAGCCCTGGCTGGGATGATTTAGTTGGGGATTGGTCCTGCTTTGAGCAGGGGATTGGACTAGATACCTCCTGAGGTCCCTTCCATCCCTGATCTTCTAGGATTCTACTTGACACGCAGGAGGTCCCTGCCTTCTGAGGCTGCGTAGGAGTAACTCCCGCTGGAGTCAAGGGGACATACTCATATCCTGCGGGAGGAAAATCCAGGCCCCAGTACTCAAAAACATTCCTTTGAAAGCAGCCACACCTCCCTCTGTGGCCAGGCTGCCAGAGCAGGTCTTCTTTCCACAGGGAAGGCTGCAGAGCGGGAGGCTTATGGATTTCTGGCCTTCTGTGACCCAGCCGGGACAGGAGAAAAGCTCGTGCAGAGAGCCAGCCTTTCAAAGCCTCCCATGCCCTCTGGTTTCCTCTGCGGCCTGACTGGGATCTGTGGCTCTCCAGTGGAGGTAACAGACCTCTGTGCAAACTGACTGAGCCACACACCAACATGAGAGACACTGGGAGGGAAATCCTGCCTTGTTGGGACTCACAGCAGCATTTGGGTCTCTGTCTAGGGCACAGATCTGGGCCCCATAGTAGCATCTGAGGGTCCCGTAATCTTTATCCGCTTTACCTTAATGGGCAGCTGTTGCGCCCATTGTACAGATGGGAAACTGAGGCCTAGCCAGGCTAAGGCACTAACCAAGGAGTCTATTACATGGCTGGAAAGGGAAACCAGGTTTCCAAAAGCCTCGGCAAGTGCCCCCATCCCTGGCCCATCCTTGTAGTCGCCCTGCCTGCACCCCAAGTGATCCCTGGCCTCCGAGCGGGTTAATGGCCTGTCTACACTGCAGCGGGTGGTGATTGCAGCGTGCAGCGACTCTCACTAGCTCGCGTCCCCAGAGCTGTGCCGCCAGGGCAGCATGGGCTGGGGGTGCCCACCTGGAGCCCTGGCTCCGTACCTGGGGGACTAGACAGAGCTGCCAACCTGGCTCTGCAATCTCAAGCCAAATCCCTCCATCCCTTAAAGGTTCAGGGGTGCCTGGATCAGGCCCTGCAAACACATGAATCGGGAAAGGGGTTTGCCCTGCTTCCCATGCCCCGGCTCCCATGGCACCTGCTGGCGTCGGTGCCGCACGGAGGGATAAGCCAGGCTCAGTGGTGCAGGTGAGGTGCTGCACAAAGGCCAATCCCTGAGAGGGGACCTGGCTTCCTCGCAAGTGCCCAGAGCAAAGGGCGTGGGTGTTGAAGGGGCACGGCCCTTCACCCGGGTTACCCGCTGCAGCACAGGGCAGAGGAGAGGAGCTGGGGAAGGTTTCAGCGCTGAGACAGAGCGGGGTGGTCTCTCCCCATGCCAAGCCTCTACCTCTGAGCGTAGCACATGACGCCCAGGTCTCCAGGGGGCTGGCACGGCCCCCTAGACTTCCCCAGGAGAGCTAGGCGCTGCCCGGAGGCGCTTGGCCAGAGGGGAACGCATGCCGGGGCAGGGGCAGGGCATCCTCCTCTACTGATTGAACGTAGAGAAACGATCCACCCCACGAGATGCCAACTCGGGCGAGGGTGCCCCTGGCAGCAGGTTCTGCTTGAGGGACGTGACAAGCGTGTCCCCGGCATTCCCTGCCCGGCTCCCCGGAAGCAGCAACGGCAGAGCCGTGGCGGGGGAGAACCTCGGCGAGTCTTTCCCAGGGCGCGGGGAGGGCGGTGAAGGTGGCACCAGGGCTTCACATTCCAGGCGCCTGCTCAGAATCTCGCGGCCGGCTGAGAATTCAGCTGGGAGCTCCCAACCCCAATCCCGGCGGAGACAGCTCAGGGAAGGAGAAGGCTTCTGTTTGGGGGATCCTGGGGGACACTGCTAAAGCCCGTGGGGGGCTGGGCTCCAGGCTGCACCCAGGGAGCAGTGCTGCGATAGTGGACATGTGGTGGCGGGCATAGGGGGATGGCACCGTTAGATTGGTGCCCCAGGGCCTTCCCGTGTTTGCAGGGGCAGCGAGACAGCACTGGGCTGCGTGGCTGTCCCAGTGGGCTGAGTTCAGAGAGGACGTGGGGGGAAGATGGGGCAGGCTCTAGGCAGCCATCTGCAGGCCCGCTCCAGGGCACGGTGTTTCTTCAGGGACTCGGTGGGGCAGAGACCTAGGTGCCCGGGCCCTCCCAGCTCACCAGGACAGCTTTCCCCTCTGCCACCCACAGCAGCCTCCATCTACCTCTCTGCCTGGGCCATCGGCTTTCTCCCCATCACCAGCCAGGAACAGGACTTGGCAAACCCCATAGCAGAGATGCTGTCTGAGACAGAGCCTGATCATATGGGGTTATTCTAAAAACCCCTAGCGTTCCCCGAGCCCCGTTCCTCTAAGACAGTCAAAGGCTCTGCAGAGGTGACCGGATTTAGTCCGATTATACAGGTAGGGAAACAGAGGCACAAAGAGGCCCAGGCTAAAAGGTCCGAACGGCAGGAGCCGAAGAGAAAACATCCGAATCTACGTCTTGGCACTCAAATGAGCCATCTGAATTTTAGCCCTCATGGCTCTCCCCAAAGTCCGGCCACTTATTTAGGTGCCTCCGTGTGGACTGAAGGTCAGAAACGTTCACAAGGGCCCAGCCCCCGCACCCCACAGCCAGGTTTTTCAAGCGAGTTTGATGTTGTGGAGCAGTTTGGAAAATCTGATGTCAAGCGTGGGTGGAAAAATCTAGCCCCCGGTGACTTGCAGTGAAGCAGGTTACCCGGTGGCAGAGATGGGAGTGAAACCCAGCCCTCCCCGTCCCCGGCTGTAACCACGAGCTCAAGACATCTCCCGTATGTACGTTGCATGGTGTCACATATTCATTTACAGGCGAGGCTCTGCAATCTGCAGCCTTTTAATCACCCAGCCAGTGTGCTGGCATTCTGCCGAGTCTCCGAGAGGCAGTGCTAAGGGGCCAGACACTCTAGTCCCTCGCGTGACGGGCTTGCCATTTTTAAGTGACGTTAACTCCCCCCGACTGGCTTCGCCAACGGGCTCGGGAGGTTACAATGCCCGCCCGTGTCCTCCAAACAGCTGTCAATGGTGCCACCCCCTGCGCAAAGCGGGCCAATGGGAAGCTGCAGGGAAGCAGCTGAAAAGGCAACGACGCCCGGGGATGGGCATGGTGGAAACTGATCGGCACGGCAGGACGAAAGACGGACCTCATCCAGAACCAGCCTGGTCCTCAGAGGTGCTGAGTCCCCTGCCCTGCCCGCGAGGGACCCAGCGACTGTGACAAACACCCCACGGCCTGCAGTCCTCACCCCACTGCCAACAGCCGCGGCGGCAGCGCGCCCCCTCTGCCAGCGACTGCCCTGCTTGGCAGGGTCCTTGCCCCAGGGATCCCGCACTTCTCGGATTAACGTAGCTAAGGAGTTCTGAGTAGTCTGCCGATCCTAGGAGAATAATGCTAGAGACCTCTGTGACCCCGGCAGTGGCTAGTACAAAGCGTGCGTGGGTAGCAGATCCCCAACGACACCCTCCCCACACCCACCGAGGAGGGAAAATTGGTGCTTACAATCCACCGCCCTGGGGATGCACGGGCCAAAGCTGGCCCCCGTGCACTTTGCGCTGGTCAGCTGCCTTGTATTTCCTGCTCAGCATCCGTTCCGAATGGGATCCCCCCTAGCCCTTCCCATCTGTCTGCCAGCGAGAGAGAGAGGCTGCAGCAGGAGAGTTGAATGCCAACTCGGCTACAGGCAAAAATGTACTGGGGAAAAGGAGACAGCACCTTTCTCTAGGACCTTCCACCCCGCACATCACCACAGAGGGTCAGTGTCGTTATCCCCCTCTCACAGAGGGGGGAAACTGAGGCAGTGACCTGCCCGAGGAAATCAGTGACAAAGTCTGGAATACAAGCCAGGACTCCTGCCTCCTTCCTAAACCTAAGCACTAGGCAAGACTGCTCCTTGGACTGACCGGGGTACTCGGCATAACCCGCTCCTTTTTGCCAGCTCCGTAATATGGTTTTTATGTTGAAGACATTTCCCTGGCAGCCTGTCAGCTCTGTCCCTAAATTCAAAAGCCAAGCTCCTGCCCGTCCTTGCTGCAGCGCAGCTAAACCTGTTGGGAAGACAGCTACAAAGTTTCTTTCCCAGGGGAATGTCAAAGCCGACCTGTCTCCGGCAGAGAAGGGCACTGTCCCCGGTGGCGGCACCTAGGTGCCCTTCCAAACCCTCCCTTGTGGAGCCTGGGGAAGCTCTCTAGAGGGCAGGTTGGCCCCAGTTCTCTCCACACCTGGGATGTCACTGGAGTGGAACCAAAGAGACCATCCGTGGTGCAAGAAGTCAACCCTGCAAACTCCTCTTTGAGCTGAGCCCTGTTGGGTTCCCTGGCTGGGCCAACGCCTGGAAAATTAAAATCTTTGACCTGAACTGCCTGGTGAAACTTTACTGCCTGAAACCGACCATTCCAATGCTCTGCCGGCGGCCAACCCAACCTGAAAGCCCCCAAAGCCGTGGGTTATCACCGCCATTGAAATGTTTGACAGCAAGCGCCAGGACAGTCGGTGGTGATTGCTCCGTATAAATACTCCATTATGCTCTCGAACAATCAGAATCTGCCCAGCGAAGCGGCTCCTCTGATCCGTTGCAATCAAGAGGCAAAGCATGCAGAACATCACAGTATAAACAGCATTATGCAGGGGGGCGCAGGGAGGAGGGGGGAGTTTGGCTCAGCAGGTCCTGAAATAATAGCTGCCACCTTGGTTTTGTTTCTAATTTGCGGGAGAAATTTTCAGTCCGCAAAGCGTGGCCCCAGATTCCGAGCCCGAGCAAGCTGCGGCTGATTCTGGGGTGGGTGGGGGTGCCCCAAGGACAGCCCTGGCACTGCAAAGAGAATGACAGTCTGATACTTACAGGTAAGCCGTCAAGGGGCTCAGACGGACAGGGACGTGGGACAGTCCCAGCTCTGAACAATCCACCAAGAGCATGACGCCATCTTCCTCACAGTGGCACTGAGGCGGGCAGGCGGGCGCTGCCCCCGGGTCCGCGGGTGCCGCCCGGAGCGTGGCGGTGGAGGACAGAAAAGTGCACCAGAAGAAGAGCTTGTCCATCTTGGTCCCAGCGGCTGCCCACGTGAGCTGGGCCAGGGGCTCGGATCTCAGCTGGCTGCTCGGACAGGGGCTGGCTTCTCAGACCCTGCGGGAGCTGGATCCCCTGCACTCCTGAGTGTAGTAAGGATGCAGCCGGCAAAGGGGAGGCATTGTGGAATGATCTTGGTTATTGGGTTTCACAGGCTGGGCAGGGCAGGGGCGTGAGAGCCTGGGAGAGGAGGAGCCAAAGGAACTTTCTGCTCTCTCCCTCTCTCTCCCGAAGAGCTGGCAGGAATTTCATTCAAAGGGAAGAAGAAGGAGGGAGAAAAAACCTCACCCCAACAAATAAAGACCTGTTTGTAGCTGCAGGACGCGTGCTTGGTTTTGCAATGTTTTTGTGGGATAGCAGCGCAGGAGAAAGTAATTTAACCAGGGGTTTCATCCTGCCCCATCCGGCGCTTCAAACACTGACCGGTACCCCGAACCAGGCCTTTGGTTTAGGGGCTGGCTCCCTAAACCCAACTGTCAGCTGGGAATTCAGGGGTTAACATTCGGGGGGAGCAAGTCTGAGCAAGCCACGCTGCTGCCACCCAAAACCTTCAGGGCTATCTCCCTAACTTCATCACCAGAGCACCTCTTTACCCTTCACACCCCTCTGGGAGGCAGTGCTGTGCTATTGTACAGGGGGGAAACTGAGGCACAGGGAGATTAATTAATTTGCCCAAAGGAGGCTTGTGGCAAAGCAGGCAATAGAATCCAAGCCTTCCGACTCCTAGATGAGTGCCCTAATCACCAGGCCATTCTGCCGCTGCTCCTTCTCTGAGCTCACAGTACCATATTTTCTGTTGGATGGCAGCTCTCCTTTGATCAAGGACTGGGCCTTATAAGAATCACAGAATATCAGGGTTGGAAGGGACCTCAGGAGATCATCTAGTCCAACTCCCTGCTCAAAGCAGGACCAACCCCAACTAAATCATCCAACAGATTTTTGCCCCCGATCCCTAAATGGCCCCCTCAAGGATTGAACTCACAACCCTGGGTTTAGCAGGCCAATGCTCAAACCATAAACAGACAACCCCTGGAGAGCAGAAGTGATCAGGTTATTCCTAAATGTCCTGTCAAATACTACACACTAAAGGTGCACAACAGGAAACACCCCCCATACACACACACTGAAGATCCCAGAAGCAAGTGTTGGACTCTTCTACCCCACTATGTTACTGAAGGGGAAACAGTTTGGCACGACAAACCAAAACTAGATTTCACCTCCCAAAATTCCAGCCAGCCCTTCTCCAAACCCCGTCCTGATAGATGGAATGAAATCAACCTGCAGATCTCCTTTGGGGAGCAGTTTCTTTAGCTGGGGGATCCGCACTCCCTCTCTTGGGGATTGTGGTCTCAGGTTTAACTTCACACCCTGACCTCTCCAAGGCTCTGCTTTTCCCTGCTCACTCCCTCCACTGCCCAGAAATTCAGAGCAACCGAAATGCCTCAGGCACCTGGCTTCCAGCTCCCAACTCCCTCAAAGCCACCCAGCACCTGCCAGGTAGCCACCTCGATAACCCTGGACCCTCAGCTGGAGATGCAGGAGCGGGGAACGAAGAATCCAGGCATGTGTTGCCCCCGAGTGTCCCTGCAGGTCGCATATCACCAGTGGGGTGCGAACCGAAGGTGTGTGGTCAGAGCGAGAACCGGGAGCCTGGGTCCCACTAATTCCCCGTGTCCTTAGGTGCACCTGTCTGCGTCCCTGTTACTCCCCGGGGAAAAGAGCTAGGAGAACGAGGCGGACTCTAAAGCACGAAAGGCATAAGCAGCCAACGCCGCACTCCGAGAGCTGATTGCATCTCATGTAGACATCCTCAAACCAGCTTTAATCTCACTTGCTCAAGTCCTGGAGCAGAGACGCCTTGGCGGCACTGGCTAGCCACCGAGTAATTACCCAGGGCTCCAGACGGACTCACACAGCCTGTGTGGCGTAGCCCAGGCTGTACGGCTCTGCTGGTAGATGAAAGCTAGCTAGCTTGGGCTTGGCTACTCAAGCTGCAATCACACCGCAGGATTGCAGCATAGACATCCCCTGAGCAGCTAACCTAAGAGAAGATCAAGAGATGACTTGAGCCCAGTCTATGTACCCACATGGGGAGAAGATTCCTGCTATTACGGGGTCTTCAACCTAGCAGACCAGGGTAGAAGGCGATTCAATGGCTGGAAGCTGAAGCTAGACGCGTTCCAACAGGGAATACGGCGCACATGTTTAATGGCGAGGGCAATCGATCATTGGAACCACATGGGCACACGGGGGATTCTCATCATCCCCAGAGTCAAGACTGGGGCTCTCTTTCAAAAACACCTGCTCGAGCTCGGCCACAAGCTGGGAGCAGGTGAGGAACACTGGGCTTGGTTTGTCTGACCTATGCTATGCAGGAAGTCCAACTGAATGATCACAGTGGGCTGGGATTAAGGTGACCAGATGTCCCAATTTTATAGGGACAGTTGTGATTTTTGGGTCTATTACCCCCACCCTGCCACGCCCTGTCCCGATTTTTCACATTTGCTGTCTGGTCACCCTAGCCCGGCTCCTCGGAGGTATTTAATTTCTATGGGAGTTAGGTGCCTAACGATCTGGGCCACTGGTCCCTTCTGGCCTTAAACATCCGGCCTTAAACTCTTTGCCACGGACTTCACAGGGCATTTCTGAGACTTCATTAATGAAACCTTTGCAAAGTGCTTCGCCATTCCCAGATGAAAGGGAAAGAGCTCTACAGGGAGGTGGGAACCCCGCTCTAATTAAAGAATGAGCCAGGCCCGCTGTCCTACAGCTTGGACTTGGACAATTGATTTGGCTGGGAAATGGGCACATTTATTCAGGCAGCCTGTCTGGAGACCGCGTCTCAGACCCATTGGGAGTGCCAGGCCAGTCAAAACCACTCTGGCCCAAAAGGACAGGTTCACCTAGAGGGTCTCTGTCTCCTTCTAGCTCAGGAATGGGTCATTGCTGGCCACTAAAACGTCTTGCCTGGGAAATGTCCCTGGGGATCCAGCCGCCGGCAGGACTGGAAGAAAATAATTTGGGCTGAATGTGTTATTAATAGAGCCGGTGGGAAATGCTGGTTCACGGAAACATTTCCAGGAACGCATCTGTTTTGACGAACGTTTGTGCTGGAAACGGTTTTTTGAAATGTTTCGATTGGAAGGGGGAGGGTTTAGCTTGGACTGTCTGAGAGTGTGTCCGGCTTTCAAGTTTTTTTAAACTGTCAGTTCATGTCAATCTCACATTTCTTTGTGTCTAGGATACTTTATGGAGAGAGAATATTTGATAGTAGATCATCAGCGTTCAACTGTATGACCACGTTTCGATGAGCCCATTTCAATGTTTCCCCAGTAAATGTAGGATTTCAAGACAAAAGGCAAATTGGAAATGTGAGGGAAATGCCGTTTTCTGGCCAGTTGATGATTTCTGCTGTGCATAGTTGGGGTGAGGAAGGCCCACTGATTGCAGTGGTAGCTCTGGGCCCAACCCACTCCCCTTAACATAAACAGATGTTTTTGGCCATTGGCTTTATTGGAAGCAGGATTGGGCCCCTGCTATGTGTTGTGTGCTGCCCCGTAGTGGCTGACTGCAGCTTAAAACGAGCCGAGGACTGTTTCTAATAGCCGGCTGCAATCCAAGCTCTTCTCTTAGGTCAATGGATAATAGGTGCTAGGGTGACCAGACAGCAACTGTGAAAAATCGGGAGACAGGGTGTGGGGGAATAATAGGAGCCTATGTAAGAAAAGACCCACAAATCAGGACTGTCCCTATAAAATCAGGACATCTGGTCACCTATGGCTATAGGGCTCCAGTCTCAACTCTTTAGTAGGTAAAGCTTATTAGACAGAAAGAAAAAGCCCCTTCACACTGAAGTTTCAACCTCGGAGGTTACAGTTGTGAGTCTGACACAATTCCCTAGGCAGAGTTGATGTAGCCATGTCAACTCCAGGATATTTGAGAGACAAGGTGGGTGAAGTCCTATTTTTATAGAGCCAACTTCTGTTGGTGAGAGAGACAAGCTTTCAAATTCACACACAGCTCGTCCTCTGGTCTGGGGAAAGTACTGAGTGTCATAGCTAAATACCAGGGGAGACATTGTGTTAGCAGGCCACTTCGCCTTGAATGGTTCCTTGAAATATATATTAACTGATCTATTGGAATTGGAAAAGGTGTAGAAAAAGGCAACAAAAATGATTAGGGGGATGAAACAGCTGCCGTATGAGGAGCGATTAATAAGCCTAGGACTTTTCAGCTTGGAAAAGAGACAACTAAGGAGGGATAAGACAGGGGTCTATAAAATCATGAGTGGTGTGGAGAAAGCAAATAAAGAAGTGTTATTTACTCCTCATAAACACAAGAACTAGAATTAATAGGCAGCAGGTTTAAAAGAAACCCAAGGAAGTATTTCTTCACACAACGCAAAGTCAATCTGTGGAACTCTTTGCCAGGGGATGTTGTGAAGGCCAACACTGTGACAGGGGCCGAAAACAAATTAGATCAGTTCATAGAGGATAGGCCCATCAATGGCTGTTAGCCAGGATGGGCAGGGATGCAAAACCATGCTCCAAAGGGTCCCTAGCCTCTGTTTGCCAGAAGCTGGGAATGGGTGACAGGGGATGGATCACTCTGCCCTCAGGTTCTGCAGAGAGCCAGCCGCAGCAGAAAGCAGCGGGAACAGGCTGCCTGCCAACGAAGCCAAATGCCTGGGGTTTGGGCTGCGGTCTTCAGCCATGCCCCAGGGAGCCATCGCAGGGTCATGTGTGCGGCCAAAGGACGCTGGAATGTGTCCCTCTCCCGGCACTTCGGCCGGGGCCGGCCAGGGGCCAGGCCGTCTGTTATTTCCGATCCAAATGGCATTCCAGGATGTAAACACAAACCTTGGAAAACAAGCACCCCAGCAGCCCCGGCTGGGGCAGCCGTCTCCACGTGCACAGAGCACCCAGCCTGCCCCTTCCTGGGCCCCGGGCCAACGAACAGACTCCCCCACGCCCCTCAGAGCAGAAAGAGGATTTGACAAGCAACGCAGTGGGGCTGCTGGCTCGAGGAAACAGCCCCCCAATGCCCACAATAGAGGAGCGGTGGCTGGACCCAGGGCCCCTCCCTGCAAAGGCCAATTTGGGATGCCAGGCACCTGCTGATATTTCTCCCCACACAAACTCACTCCTCTAGATGGCACCCCTTCAGGCTTTCACACTAGCCGCCTTGTGCCTCAGTTTCCCCTCTCAGACAGGGAGGATGACCCTCCAAGATCTTTGCAGGGGGCGATGTGGCGGCTTTGAGTGCTCGTGCTCTGATGCCAGAGGGATGGGCCCTTCCAGGTGGTTCAGGGAGAATTTCCAGCCTGGTGCATTGATCCAGGGAGCGTGTGTGTGTGGGGGGGCTCCCCGAGAGTTTGACCTTCACCTGGGGACAGGGTCCTGGATATCGCTGGAGTAGGGCTAAATGCAACCACCACCACCACGCTGCCCAGAGCCTGGGGGAGGGTTTGTTTTTCCATCTCTCTCTCTCCCTCCCCCCCGGGGGCTCATGGCTGGAGGCCCGGGAAGTTACTCATCCAAACCACAGCTCCCAGGACACCCTCTGTAAGTGGCTGCAGCTCCAGCCTCCGCTGGATAAGTGGGTGGGAGCTCGTCAATCCATCCTCATCGCCCTGTCAGTGTCCGGGGGTGGGGGGCAAAGACTCCAGGCAACGGGCCGTGCCACCCCCCCAGCCTGGCAGAAGATGGCCTTGTGTGACCCACTGCTCAAGGTGAGTCCCCTTGGGGCTGACTCACTGGCGAGAAGAACCTGCTGTAGCCCCAGCTTAGGAGCAGTAGCAGCTCCTGCTTTTCACCTGGCTTCAGTCCCTGGTGGGGGCCCATCATGCTAGCAACGGGTCCTGAGAACAGGAGCCTAGGTTCTCCCTTGGACAGCCCCACTCCTCCCCCTGGGCAGGGCCCCCCAGACAGGGTGACCACCTGCCTGGTATTTGACCGGCCTGGCCAGGTTTTTTTACAGATTTGCCAGGAAATTAAGATCTGCAGAGCGGTTTGGCTTTTTCATGTGTCTAAAGATTTGCACGATTATCACAGTGCACCGGGATAGCCAACACGCAAAGTTTCTGTGTCCCGCTAAGATACAGCAGCCATCTGCCCACCAACACACAAGCGCACCACATGAGTGTGTGAGAGAGAGGGTGTGAGTCACACGAGAGTGAGGAGACGTGCGAGGCATATTAAATCATGGAAGATCAGGCCAATGGGAGGAGTGGTCCCAGTCCGCCCCGCAAAAGAAAGACTTGCATTAGAAACTCCCCTTTCAGTGATAACTGGCTAAAGGAAGCAGATTATAGAGACTAGCCGGCAAATTGTGCTGAGAAAACAAATGCCTATTTCTTATTGATGATGTTACCAATCCTATCTCTATGTGTGCTCTCTCCAGAGGGTTAGAAAACCTGCCTTATCAGAATAGACTCCAGGAGTTCAATCTATTCATCTTAGCAAAGAGAAGGTTAAGAGGGGACTTGATCACAGTCTATAGGTACTTACATGGGGAACAAATATTTAATAACAGGCTCCTAGCAGAGGAAGGTCTGACAGGAACAGCTGGAGCCAGACAAATTCAGACCAGAAATAAGGTGCACGTTGTTAACAGGAATTGTATTGAGGCAGGTCTCTCTGGCCTACACTATGCAGGGGTCAGACTAGATGATAATGGTCCCTCCTGGCCGTGCCTCCCGGCCCCTTGAAGGGCACTTTCTCAGCGTAGGGTTTCCTCCACCACAGCCCTCTGCAGAGACAATGCTAAAGGCTGGAAATCTGATGGGCGAAAACGCAGCTCTTCCAAGAGCTGTAAAATCCACATGCTTGACATTTGCTCTGCCTCAAGGAGAGGCGTGAGTGACCCATATCTGGGGTCATTTGAGCAAGGAGTTCCCAAGATCCAGCCCCTCAAAAGTCACATGGCTTGTCCAATCCCACCCCCAACACACACTCCTGGGGCTCAGATTACAGCCCTGATCCCCCCTCAACTGCTCGCAGCCACTCAGGCTGATCTGGCCCCCACAGCCCCTTGGCGGATGCAGTATTCCCAGAAGTATTCGGGGTAGGCCTCAGGGCCTGGCTGAGAAGAGCGAATGGCACCTGGGCAGCAGGACAAGGGCAGCCAGGCAGTTTGCCCTCCCTGTAACTGGGGGGCTCAAGTTGGCACCCCCTGGCATGGCATCGCGGGCTCTCCTCAGCGAGCACCCTCTGCCAGCGGCTCCTCCAGTCTCCTCTGGGGGCTCCATTCAGTCCCACGGCTCACAGGGTAACCAGGAGTCCAAGCAACCACCCTGCAGCCTCAAGCCCCATCTCTGGCCCTACCCCTTTGCACCCCTTTGCCCAGCCGCTGGCAGAGGCACCCCCAGGCCCTCCCCCTGCTCTGGGTTCGAGTCCAAGGCCCCAGCCAGTAGGCACGGTCTGGCTGTACTGACCCACCCCTGCTTTCTCCCTGGGCTCCTTCCTGCCACAGCCGGTCTGCAGGCCTTTGCCAGTCCCCCTTCCCAGACCCAGATCTATGTGGATTCCCCTCAGGTACCCCTCTTCCTTCAGCCATGGATGAAATAAATGGAAGCCACCGGCACTAGCTTAACCTCCTTCCCTGCTCCCTAGGCCTCAACCTCAGCTCTTCACATAATCATCCCCCACTCTCTGCCACTCAGCTCAACCCCCACACCCCCAGGGCTGGCATTTTGAGTCCTACCTCAGAAGTAAAGTCCCCTCCTGTAGCCCTTTTCCAACAGCCGAAACTCCCAACCTCCCAGCTCCAAGCAGGGCTCTCTCAGGCCTTGTGAGGAAACCTGACTCCTCACCAGGTGGATCTGCTAATTGACCTACTTAACATCTCTGCAGGTGAGCCATCAGGCTCCTGTTAACCCTCTCAGAACCAGCCTGGGATTTAAACCCCATTTCAGTCCCTGTACTGGGGAGCCCTGCCCTATGGGAGCTTCCTGAGACAGGGCTTCATTCACGTTCATGGTTCTCCGGCCGGCCGGCCTGCCTTCACAGTGCTCTACACCGCTCCGTCATCTGTTTCTTTTGGCACCCCAAAAGAGGCACCCACTAGAGGGCATGGCTGATACACATGTTGCCTTGGTAGAGGGTAGCGCTGGGGCCGAATAAATGGATAATGTTCCCCCCCCCCAACCTAAACTGGGATCACGCAGCAGGCCTTAGCGACAGGGTTATATGGAGGGGGACTGGCCAGCAAGAGTCTTCTCATTGGAGTGTGGTTATGCTGGCGTCCCTTGGCGCCTGCTCACAGGCCCCACATAAACGTAGGGATGACGGACGTTGTGGGGAGTCCTGCCCCTGTTCTCCCAGCTCAGAGCAGCGAGAAGCCCATGTGAAGGGTTGTCCCGAGGGTCTGCTGCTCTAGCTCTCCGGGCCACAGCCGCACTAGGACAGCTGGCCCGAAAGGGCAGTGCGTGGAAGCCGGCCGAGCGGCGTGTTCCCGGCCGGCGCTCCCGGCTGCCCGTTGGAGATGACGCGCTCCAGTCCGGCTGGCTGGAGAGTCGCAGGCCAGGCCACGTGGTAACCCCGACTGTTCGTTAGAGGACACTGGCTTCGAGGGCTGTTTTCTTTATTGTTCAGACCCGTTGCTCGGTGATCCGTCCTTTGAGACACAGCCCTGGGTGACAGAGTCTCCGAAAGGTACCCCCGGAGCGCCCGCTTGATGCTCTGAGCAGTGGTGCGAAGCCCAGGGCCTCCCAGCAGCCTGCTCGGATGAAGCCAGACGCGGCAGGAAGGGTGCCCCATTACTCCCTCCTGTACCCAGCGGGGGATGGAGGCCAGTACGGAAGCCGGCAGGATCCCAGAGCAAGTGTTAAGGCGGCTGGATTCATGGACCTTCCAGCGTCCCAGGAATCCCGGGCAGTAGGGACGCAGCCCCGCTTAATGCTTTGAATCCTGGGCAGGGTCCGGTGCTGATGCAGCCTTAGCTCCTCATCTGGACTAGCCTCAAGGGACGGGGAGTTGACTGGTACCTCTCCCCAAGGCTGGTCCCCTTCTCTCCGGAGGGAGCTGCAGCCGGGTTGGTGCCAACAGCCCCGGGACGCGCTCTCCTCAGCCTCCCCCCAGCGCCAGGCTCTTCCTAGGGCTGTCTCTGGGTGAGAAGGTCCCGGATGCACGTGTACAAGAAGACGTACTGATCCTGAAGGGAGGCAGGAGACAGAGAGAGGTGTTCAGAGAGTAATTCTAGGCCGGAGGGCTTGACCCTGCCTTACCCCATCAGGAGTCACTGCAGTTAGCCAGGGAGACATCAGTCAAGCCAGTTGGTGTTGGGCCTGCATTGAGCAGGGGGTTGGACTAGATACCACCCGAGGTCCCTTCCCACCCTGATCTTCTCTGATTCTGTGACTGTCACTGCGGTTCGGCAGTCACCCCGTTTCATATAACCAGATCATACAAATGGGACGGGACCTCGAGAGGTCACCAAGTCCAGCCCCCTGCACTGTGGTAGGACCTGACCCCCCTGACAGGTGTGTGTCCAGCCTGCTCTTGAAAACCTCCAATGATGGGGATTCCACAACCTCCCTTGGGAACCTGTTCCCGAGCTTAATTCCCATTCAAGTTGGACAGTTTTTACTAATATCTTGCTGCAGATTAAGCCTATTACTTCTTATCCCACCTCCAGTGGACATGGGGCACAAGTCAGGTCCCGACCCAGCCGTCTTTTTCAAGACTAAACATGCCCAGGTTTTTTAACTTTTCATCACAGGTCAGGGTTTCTAAATCTTTCCGCATTTGTATTGCTCTCCCTTGGATTCCCTCCACTATGGCCATGTCTCTCCTAAAGTGTGGTGCACAGAACTGGACACAGTACTCCAGCTGGGGCCTGACCAGTGCTGAGCAGAGCAGAATAACTACCTCCCATGTCTTCCGTACAACGCTCCTGTCAATACACCCCAGAGTGGTGTATTTTTTGCAACTTCATCACACTATCTGCTCACTTTCAGATTGTGATTCAGCTTCCTCTAACCCCCAGACCCTTTTCAGCACTACCACCCAGCCAGCTATTGCTCCTTTTGTAGTTGTGCATTTGATTTTTCCTTCCTACGTGTAGCACTTTGCACTTGTCTTTACTGAATGTCATCTTGCTGATTTCAGACCAATTCTCTAGTTTGTCACGGTCGTTTTGAATTCTAATCCTGCCCTCCAAAGTGCTTGCAAGGCCTCCCAGCTCGGTGTCATCTGCAAATTTTATAAACATGCTCTCTACTCCATTATCCAAGTCATTAACGAAAATAAACAAAATAAAACCTGAGGAAAATCAAGATCTCATATCTTTTGCTTCCCCTCACCCACTAGGTCAGTAATCCTGGTCAAAAAAGGAAATTAGGTTGGTTTGCCACAATTTGTTCTTGACAAATCCATGCTGGTTATTCCTTATAACTCTATTAGCCAGTAGTTGCTTACAAACTGATAGCTGAATCATTTGTTCCAGTATCTTTCCAGGAACCAGAGTCAGGCTAATTGGTCTATAATTCCCTGCATCCTCTTTGGTCCCCTTTTCAAAGACGGTAAATTCCATTAATTGCACCGCGCTGGCCCTGCCGGTGTTTGGATACGCTTCTTGGGAGGAGTCTGTATGGAAAAGTCAGGCCAGACAGCAATTCCAGGTACAGCACAGAACAGCTTATGGGGCTGGGTTCCGGTCTAATGCGGGAGTAAACCCCAAGTGATTCAGCCGTGGAGAGACCCTTTGCGGGATCTGGAGTGGGGATGTGTAGCAGGAAGTATCACTCCAAGGTAATTGATTTTTAATCACTCAGGCTTCACTTGGTTATTGGCCTCCGGGAGAACTGATCACCCACCGGCCCTTTCCTGGCCCAGCTGGGCTGTGGCCGGGAGGGGCAGGGAATTCACTCCAAACCCCTGTCCAAAAAGCACGTCTGTGGGACCAGAGCTCGGCTCGGGCTGTGGCCAAGCCCAACAGCCGCCAGCCTGCGCAGGGTGAAAGGCTGGGATTGGCACGCACGGCTAGTGTCACAGTACCACCTAGTGGCGCGAGGTGTCTGCGCCGCTCTGAATGCAGCCTTGACCCAATCAGCCAGGGGAATGCGGGCGGAGGTGCCTCTGGTAGCCCCCTGGGCTCCTCACCTGGACCTTCGGGCAAGCCGGGGGTCTCCTGTCGGTGCCCTGGCTGCAGGGTGCAAAGGCTCAGATAGGCACCCGGCGATGTCTACACGGCCGCTGGGAGCGAACGGCCCAGCGTGGCTAGACAGACGCACGCTGGCTCTGAGCTACCGCCCTAAACATAGCGGCATGGACACGGCGCCTAACTCTCATTGAAACCAGTGGGAGTTAGGCACCTAAATGCCATTGTGGATCTGGGCCAGAGAGTCCTTCTCCCTGAGCTCCCTGCTGGGTTTGGGGCAGCTGGAGCGACCGCCCCCCACTGTGAGCTGCTCCCCACCCCGAGAACGTTTCCTGGCAGGGCATGGAGAGAAGGGCCCCGAGCCTGGGCTAAGAACCACGCCGCGGGTCGGGCTCGGAGCAGGTTACCCGCCTTGGCGAGCTGGGTGGGAGCCGAGGCTGGGTGGGGAGACGTTACCTGAGGAGAGAGGAGCCTGACAGAGAACGCAGCGGGCCCCGGGCCTGCTCTGAGAAACTCTCCCCTATTGCACCCGGCTCCGGGCCTCTGTTTTGCCCTTGGCCGTTGCTTCCCCAAGGTGCACCTGGCCCCGAAGCCCTCCCGCCTCGCCACCTACCGGCGTGGGGGTCATGAGGCAGCAGCTTCTCGTCAGCCTGAGGGCGACCCCGTAGATGTCCACGCTCCGCTCCGTTTTCATCTGGTGCAGCAGGCAGTCCAGGGCGATCAGTGTCCCCATCTGGCCAACGCCGCTGCTGGAAGGGGCAGGCGATCGGGAGGAGCCATCAGCCCTTGGCCACCCGCCGTGTCACCCACGGCACAGAGGTAGGAGACAGACAAGGCCTGGATGATTGTAGGTCCCGTCTCCCTGCAGGGCAGGGCACCCCCCAGGAGAGAGGGACAGTCACAGAGACCAGGCCTGAGGCAACCAGGGCATCTGGGCAAGATGGGTGCTCTGAGACTGCGCCACAAACCTGGCTCTCTGGCATCTCACATCCCCACACTGGGCCCCGCCCCAACGGGGCCGCATCCACTGACTGTCAGCATCCACGCCCCAGTCTGGGCCTGGAGGGACCTGTGGTCCTTACGCCTCCCTGGAGACCAGGGGCCAGGAGGTCAGGTCATTTGGCCAGTTCTAGGCTGCCCTGGGACTGGCCCAGCCCCCCCCGCTGGCTCTCCCAGGGGGACGTTCCGTCCAGGGGGTTCTGGCCCCGGGGGACTTGTGGAGGAGGGAGTCACGTGACTGTACCTGCAATGCAGGAGCAGCGGGCCGGCTCGCTTCCTGTGGGGCGTGCACCGTCTGACTGCGGCGAGGAAATCCGCCAGGGGCTGGGCGTCCGGCTGCTGCTGGCACCCCCACAGCGGATACAGAAATCGCTGCACCTGCCTCTCCTTCGCCTTCTTCTCCTGGCAGGGCAGAGAGAGCTGCTGTAGGCAGGGAGGAAGGGGGCCTGCGTGGACGACAGGCTGGGAGGGCGCCGTGTTCAGCATGGACAGGCCTGGACGCCCAGAGAGGAGGGAGAGCCCTGGTTTCTAGCCTCCGGCCTGCTAGGTGCCCTGTCCCAGGGCTACATTAGGTCCTGTACCACCTCATCACCCAGTCTGTCTACGGTAGGTCAGCAGTGCCACTTGGGGCAGGCCCCAGCCACCTTCCCAGCAGGAGGGACGGGGCAAAGTCCCTGCTCCAGCCCTCACATTGTGGCCTCTGTGTGACGAGTCCACAGTTCTCAGTCAAGGTCCCAGGGGCCCGCGTCTCCCAGACCATCCCCGCTGCGCTGGTTCTCAGGCAGGGCTGAGGTACATCCGCAGGGAACTGGGGGACGCCTGGGGCTCGAGAAACCAGCCCCCCTGCCCTCGGAGGCACCTACGTGTTTCAGTTTGAGCTGAAGGCACCTCCATCCTGAGACGTGCTTCTCCGGGCCCCGCTGGACGGTCAACGTCTCAGTGTAGACGGGGCTGCTTTCCAGGGGCCAGCACGCCTCACTCAGGACCTGCGCAGGACAGCAAGGGGCACGTCAAGCTCCCGGTGGGCCCCACTTCGGATCAGACCCCACCCCGGCCTTGCTTATAGGTGCTGGGCCAAAGGCACAGCCAGCGTCAGGGTGACGCTACCCAGCAAAGGGCTGGTGTCTGTCCTCCCGGAAGCGGACAGCCCACCGGTATGTTGAAAACATCGTGGTCGATTGCAGCCACCTTCACTTTTAATACAGCGCGGCAGCCCCACAAGACTACAAGTCCCAGCGTGCCGTGCTCCACCACAGTCCGCCATCAGGCTGCATTGCATGCTGGTGCCCGTAGTCCCTGGGGGCTGCACCTCCAGCATGAGGAGTGAAGGGCGGCTGTGACCCACTTGGGTTTATGCACATTTCACACGTTCTTTGGCCTTCCGGGAAGTTGCTTTTGGGCGCCCAGAGGGAGGGGCGGCAGCTGAGGCCTTGGAAGGGAGCTCCCCGTCCCCAGGAGCAGAGACCAGCGGAGATTGATCCATCCTGGACTGCTGTCCCCTGTAAAACCAGGGGTCTCCATCTGGCTGTTCTAGCTGCCGACCTACTAAACAGCTGGTGTCTATCTCCCACGGGGGCCATTTACTGCTTCCACAGTTGAGACTCATTTTGGTTTTTACCTCAACCGTTACCAAGTGGGGTGGGGGGAGAAGCAGGCTGCCCCCACAATAACGGCCCCTGTGATGCCATGGGGCCAGGCATCCCCATGCACGTCAAGGGAACGGGGTCCTAACCTGGTGCGGGGGGGGCACCCGTTTCCATGGCAACGCTGCCAGGCCTGGGAAATCAGGAAGATGTGGGCGTTGCTTCCATCCATGATGCCAGACTCAGCAGGCCCGTGGGAGGAGCAGTGGCAGGCTCCGGCGTGGGCGCCCTGCTCCTCAGACCACACGGCGGTAACAAAGATGGTCGGAAATTTTCTGTCAACACTGGTTTTTGATGGAAAAATGGATTTTTGGCCAACTTTTCCCGCGGCCTGCCTGCCCCTGTGGACACCTCCGCTGGTCTGTCGACAATGGACCACCTGAAACCCAAACTCTTCTCACTAGGAAATGCCGCCGTAGTACCTGATGGGAGTGTAGTTCGGTCGCCTGATGGCCCTCTTGTTGGGCATGAGCAAGGCTCCCTTGATCAGACTACATTTCCCATGATGCACTGCCTCCCCTCACCAACAGGAGATATTGTGGTGCATCATGGGAGATGTAGTCTGACTAGGGAGCCTGGTCCATGCAGGAGAATGGAGATACAAGGCAGAAAACTACAGCTCCCAGGAGGCGCCGTGGCGGCCACATTTCCAAATTGAAATATTTCAGGGTTTGGCCCAAATTTTCCAGTATTCAAATTTCTGCCAAAAAATTTGAGGTTGTCTGTAGAACACCCTCCATTTTTCAACCAGCTGTAGCCATCACCTCATCTAAAGAGACCCCCCACAGCTCTCTTGCTAACCGTGCGGCACCCGCGCCTTACCTGTCCCTTCCCCTGGCATGGCAGCAAGGTGACTATGGTGTGGACACCATGGTCCCACACCAACCGCCAGAATTCCTCCATGGTCGCCTTGTCAGGTCCTTGCACGGCCAGGTAGTCCCTGGCTGAATTGCAGCCCTGCGTGAAGAACCAGAGTTTTACCTGTCTGCCCCAGGGGTAGGGAGTCTCAGAAGGGCTGAGTTCTGCTCCCCAGGGGATCAGGGTGGGTAGAGGGCTGGGCGGGGAGGCGAAGGAGTCTGCTTCCCAGGGGATCCGGCTGGAGCAACTCACCGGGAGGAACCAGGCCTGGCTGAGATCTGAGAAGGGGCCTTGTTCCAGCGGCGAAAATTTCACTCTGGAGCGATCATCTGCCAAACAGGCCAAGCATGAGGGGCTGAGGGGAAGGAAATAAGCCTGGAGATGCTAGAGAAGGTCCCGTTTCGACAAGCTCCCCAGATCCCGAGGCTTGAAGTCCAGCCCTGGGGCTGCCCCCCAACCCCACCGCCAGGGCCAGCCCTGGGGATAGAGAGGCGTGGGTGGCACTTACATGGGAGGATGCTGGAGCCAGGGCGGCTCTCCGGGATGCCGGCAGATGAGGCTGGCGAGCCGGCTTTGTCCTTCGCAACCTCCAAGAGGATCTGCCGCGAGGAACCCGAGAGAGGAAGGGGGAGAGGTCAGGGCCTTTCTCGGCTATGCCCTGCCAGGGCGCCGGTGGTGGAGGGAGCGCGCAGGGACTGTCAGGTGGCTCCTGTGGGATGCCCTGCCCCGGAAGATGGTGTGGGGTGAACCCAGCCCAAAGGGCAGAGTTCCTAGGGCGACCTTTCCTCCGCACTCCATGCCAGCCCCGTGCCTCAGTGTCCCCATTGGGACAAGCAGCGTGGCAGGTACCCGCTGGTTTTGGTGCAGTCTCAGGGAGGGTTGGTGTCCTGGCCATGTCTGCTCTGCCAGGGACATCAGGAGGGAAGCAGCGCCCGCATCCTCCTGATGTCCCAGGCCTGGCAGCATTGCCACGGCAACGGGTGCCCCCCAGCACCAGTCAGATCCGGCGGGCGCCTGACTGAGCAGGGGCTTCTCATGGGGGGCGGGTGCTGGCGGGTCCTGGTCCAGCCGCTAACGCTCCCTTCACCCCCAGCGCGTGTGTGTGTGGAGCTGGCGTCTGTGCCCTGCTGCAGGGCGCTGCCCCCGGCGCTCCTACCTCATACTCCCGCAGGAAGCCCGCATTGGACTTGGCCGATTTCTGGGCGTGGTGCTGCAGGAAACTTTTGAGAGGGATCGAGCAGGAGCTGGGAAGACAAGGGGGTGGGGGTTAAAACACCCACATCTCCCAAAGAACCAGGCCATGCGGTCGACGGGGCGAACCCCCTCCCCAGCCTGACCCTGCTAGTTCCATGGGAGCCGCCGGCCGGCTGGAGAGGGCATCCCAAGGCCGGCCAGCGGCCAGCAGCCCCAGGCGGCCTTACATCTCTGTCCCAGACTGGCCCAAGAGCAGCTCCTCCGTGATCTTCTCCAGAATGCAGCTGTGCAGGAAAACATACTGGCCCTGGAAGGCAAGGGGACGCGGTCAGTGCGGAACGAGCCCTCTCGAGCCGCCGCGCCGCACTGAGGCGAAGGGCAGCACTGCCTACTGGGCGGGGCATGGCTTGGCATCAGTCTCCCTCTTCGTCAAATGGGGCCAGGAACACAGGACACCCCGCCCGCCCCTAAGCTTTGTGCCCGGCTCCGGGAGCGTCCCCGTGTGCCCGTGAGAGGATTCGGGTCAACGAGGGGCCCAGCACGGGGTTGAGTAGCGGGAACATGCCTGCTCCTCCTGGCCGGGGGACCCCTCCAGGTTACCCAGCGCCCACAGCCAGCTAGCTGAGCTCCGGACTCCGTCCCGGCCTCGGGGCAGCAGGGAGAGGGCCCAGGGCCTCACCAGCGTCTGAATCATCTGGTAGCGGCTCATCCGCAGGGTGTAGAGGGTGTTGAACACGTCCACCGCCTTCTCCTGCTTCAGCTGCTGCAGCCCCCGGTCCAAGGCGATGAAGGTGCCGCTGCGGCCCACCCCCGCGCTGCAACGGCACAGACAGCAAGGGGTTAACGTGGGCAGGGGGCTCCCTCCAGCCCTCAGGTTCCACTGCCCCCCAGCCGGCAGGCCCCCGCCCCAGTTGGGGGGAGGAGACGGCCATCCGCCTGGGGCTCCTGTCCTGGAGGTGCTGTGGGGTGGTGGGACCCAGCAGCTGTCCTTGGGGGGTTGTGGGGCTGGGGAAATGGCCCCAGCCCCTCCGTAGTCTCTGGCACTCGCGGGGATAGGGCAGGGGCAGCGCCCCTCACTCACTGTCCGCTGGGAGCTGCCTCTCCCGACCGGATCACCCCCAGGGCTCTCCCTGCCCCGGGGCTCCAGCCCTCCCCATACGAGGAGGGGCCCGATCTCCTAGGTCACCTCCCCCTTCTCCAGCCGCCCCCACCCGGCAGAGCTATGCCAGGCAGGGCCTCACCTGCAGTGCACCAGCGTCGGCCCTGCACCCTTGGCCGCCTGCATGTGCCCTCGGGCCAGCTCCAGGAAGGCCATCAGGGAAGCCGTGGACTCGGGGATGCCGTGGTCGGGCCAGGCCGTGTAGTGCAGGTGGGTCACGTGTCTCTCCTCCCGTAGGTCCTCCTGGCACAGACGGGGACTCGGCATTAGGGGGCTATTCCCGGGCAACGTTCCCAGGCCTCTCTGGAGCCCAGGGTCTGCCCGCTACAGCTCCCCGAGTCACCTCCACGCCACCAGGACTCGAAGAGATGGACTCTGTGGCTCTCTGGGCATTGGAGACCCACAGCCAGAGCTGTGGGCCTCCAGGATCCCCAGACACGCCCCCGGCCAGCCCTGGGCTTTGGTTCCATCAGCCCCAAGCAGTCCTGCAAACAGCCTGGACGAGATACTGACATCAGAGATCAGGTGACCGACGCAACCGGCCAGAGCCAGGCCCCTGCTCTGTCCTGCTCAGGACCCTGCCCTGTGGCTATCTCCACGGCAAGCGATGGCTGGGGCAGGCTGCCCCATGTGGCGCTGCCAACCCGCTGCCCTGCAGCAAGGCCAGTCCGGGGGAAGCCTCGTGGGATACCTGGGTACCAGCTGGTGGGGGCACGGAGCTGGGTCATCAGCACTTGCTGTTAGCACAGCGCTGCCTTCGGGGCGATTTAGCATTTGGAAACGCACAACCCTGAGCGATGCAGGACAGGGCCTCGGCGGGGGCCCGTGCCGGGCTCCCCCCGGCCGCTCACTCACATGCCAGAGTTTGAAAGTGCGCGTGGTCCACTCGTCAGCGCTGCTCTGGGAGAGCAGGTCCACGCGGATGCGTCCGTAGGAGACCGGAGACAACTCGGAAGGCCAGTAGTGATCACACAGCACCTGGAGGGAAGGCAGGGCGTGGGGATGGGGAAATCAGCCCAGAGACAGAGACCGGTGCCCACGGGAGAGGTGGGCCCGGCTGAAACTCCCCAGCAGAGCCCACTCCAACTCCAAGCTGGGGCTTTGGGCCATCTCTCGCCTCCTGCGCGGGGAGGCAGAACCTGGGCACAGGGGAAAACGCAGCACGGGCTAGCAATTTGGCGTCCGCTCCCCACTGTGCGTCTTTGGGCAGCTCACGTCCCCTCGCTGTGCCTCAGTTTCCTCTTTAGTAGGATGGGGCTCGGGCCAGCGTCCTCCGTGCCGAGGGGCTGTGTGGGTTCATTAGTGCTCATGCCCATTGCTCGTCTCACAGCTAAATTATTGTCCTCGCCGCCCCTTCCCTTCACCCCGTCCTCCAGGTCTCCTGCTATTACACCGCTGGGCCCAGCACGGTTGCAGGAACAGAGCCGCATTTGCATCTGCCTGGCGGGGGTCAGGCCCCTCCTTGCCCCAGCCGCGCCCGCCCGGCCCTACCCGTCCATTCTCCATGCCCACGGTCAGCATGACGATGTTGCAGACGCCCTGCTCCCAGACCAGCCTCCAGAAATCCTCCATGGTTTTCTTCAGCGGCCCCTGGGTGACGATGAACTCCCTGGGGGAGGCGTAGCCCTGGGGCAGAGAGACCAGACAGCCCGAGTCAGCCCGGGCCAGAGGCTGCGAGCCCCCGGATTTGGGGATGAGTAGATGACCTGTCGAGTCCCTCCAGGAGTGGGCCGGGTGCCCCTTGACCTCCGCACTGGTGCCAGGATTGGCACTCCCGGGGCAGCAGCTGGGGGCTATTCTAGGATGCCCTGGAAGAGTGTGTTTCCCCCTCACTGGCATGAGAGAGGATTGGACCCCTCAACCCACCCCCAGGTCGACCCTGCGGGGAGAAGCATCCCAGCTCAGACTCGTGGTCCTTGCACCTGCCGATAAAGCAGCTGCTCCCGGCCGCTGCTGGAGAACAGAGACGACTAGATGGACCCTGGTTCTGCTCCATTCTGGTCGTTCCTGTTTACTGCCTTAGACACACGCATGCAACACGCGTACATGTGAACACACACACAGACACACAGGGGGCAGCGAGTGCGGGGAGCAGGCACTCACGGGGATGTAGTTGGCGTTGATGTAGTCGGAGTGGGGCTCCTCCCTCAGCTGGCTCAGTCGGACTCGGGAGTGGTCGTCTGCAAGAAACCAAACCGGCGCTTACTCGCCAAGCCAGATCCCAGTCCCCCGGGGAGCCCGGCACAGGGGCAGCCCGCTCTGCCCCCTTCTCGGGGCCTCCCCCTTTTCCAGCTGGGCACAAGGAGGCAGGAACCTGGGTGGCAGGCAGGAGCCAACCCCAGGCCCCTCTGGCCTCTACCCTTTGCTCCACCCGGGAGGGTCTGCCAGGCCTGTGGGTTGGGTTAGGCCCTTCCCACCCAGGTCCCTTGGCCTGTCCGTCAAAGCTCATCTGTATTTTGGAGAAAGTCGCAGGTTGTTGTGTCCCACTGACTCATGGGGCTCAACACTTCTGAAAACCGGGCACTCAAATTCATAATCCCTATCTTTTATATAGCGCCTTTTTACCAGCACCGCTCACCATCATTATCCCCAATTTACAGAGGGGGAAACCAAGGCACGGGAGCCACCGTGATCCTGCTCTTTCCCGTAGGCCACACTGCCTCGCACATCAATCGCTCCGGAAATGTCTCCTGAAGCTTTCTGTGCCTTGGTGTCCCTGGGTGCGGCAAGGCAACGATAACCCCCCCGCCTCTGGGGTGGGGGCTTGGCTAGTGTCCCCGCCAAGATCCTGGGATGGAAGGTGCCAGGGAAGGGCAGCAGGGGAGGGAGGGAAACAAAGGGGCAGGGCCCCTGAACTTACAGGGCAGCACGTGTGGGTATCTGTTCTTGGACACGTTGGCCGGATTTTCTGCTTCCACCTTCAGCTGCTCCTTCCCTACCTCCTTCAGCTCCTGCAGGGCACAGGGAGAAACCCAGATGGGCTGGGGAGGGGAGGGCCAGCCAGGAGGCCCCCCAGCAAGAGCCTCCGTGGCCCCAGCTTGCCACACGCAGCCAGTGGGTCTCCGCAAGGCAGAGATGGTTCGGTCTCCATATTCGGCTTTCACATCGACACGGATCAGGGGCAGCCTGATGGAGATCCCTCAGGGTACAGCCCAGGAGGGGCAGAGGAGACTTGTTCTCCGGTTGCCAGCCCGGGCTCACCTCAAACTCCTGGAAGAAGCCCTGGTTGGCGTTGGCCGTCTTCGCCTCGTAGTACTGCTTGAAGCTCTGGATGGGGATTGGCCGGTGGACGTTTCTGCGGGAGATAAAGTTGTGCCTTTGGCGATGGGAGACTAGCAGGGCGGGGGGTCTCTACCACGCGGTCCCAAAGAGGAATTATTTCGAGGGAGTCCCATGGCCTGGGTTATGCAGGAAGTCAGCCCAGATGATCACAGTGGTCCCTTTTGGCCTTGGAATCTCTGAACCCCAAACCTAATGACCCATTCACCTCGGTCCTCTGTGCCCTCTCGCACTGGGATGTCCACAGAGCGGTGGCAGATGGTCTGTCCCATCTCCTATGCCGGGGGCTCCTCCCGGGCCGAGGCTGCAGACCTGGGAGGACGTTTGCACCCCCAGCTAAATTTCGCCCAAGTAGTAGCATCCAATCCTCAGTGCACAGAGGGCCCTGGCCTTCGCTCTGTGCTAGTGCACTGGTGTTGCGAAGCACTGGGCGCATTTCCGGATGATGAAGCCTGCGAGGGAACTTTGTGACGTGGGGATCTGCCCAGAGGCAGATAACGAAAGGCGAGCGGCGTGGCAGCGGCTGGCACTTTAAAAAGAGACCTGATGGACCGGCTTGGCAGTAGCCTGGGTTCTGGAGCAGCTTACTGGTCACGAAGGGAGCGCGGCTGGCGTGGAGAGCTGGCACACGGGTAGGCCTGAGTCCCAGACACCCGCCCATTCCTGCCGGCGAGCGCCCGGCTCCGGAGCAACCCACTCACCTCAAGCTGTACGTGGCCATTTCTTGAGAAAAGTTATTCGTCTTGGTTCTGGAAGGGAAGCAGAGGGGACATCACCCACCCTGGCAGCACCGTGGCAGGGGCCAAGTGCCCAGCTGAGCAGCAGGGAAGGTCTGAGAGGGCGCAGCTCCCTACGCGGGTGGCCGGGGTAACTTTTCTGGACGGATTTCTCACACTCAACAGCTCACACTTGCTACGCCGGGCCTGGTCTGTCGGTCAGCTCCTGGCTGGGTTAAAGCCAATCGCCTGGCCTTCGCTCTCAGCGGCTTTTCCGACCACTTCCCAGGCCCCTCCCGGATCCTATCCCCCTGGGAGACGGGTCTCCCTTACCTTTTCGTTCGGCCCCGCTTCCAGTAGACCCATCCGAAAATCGCTGCCAGCGTCAGGAGAAAGCCCGCAACAATTCCAGCCACGATGGGCACCGTAACAGGACCGGGGTCTGCACCAGCTCCAGCCGCTGAAGACAAAGACCGGGGCGGATTCCTTGCATTGACACTGCATTCCCAAAGATCCTGCAAACTCACCCGGACACTCCTGCTGCGAGTCACCCACCCCAGGGTCGCCAGGGGAAGGAGGACCAAGTGGTGAGGGCACTAACTGGAGACTTGGCAGACTTGGGTTCAAGTCCCATCCCTGCCACTGATTTCCTGTGCAGCCTGGGGCAAATCCCTTAATGCAGGGGTGGGCAAGCTTTTTGGCCTGAGGGCCACAGCGGGGTTGCAAAATTGTATGGTGGGCCGGGTAGGGAAGGCTGTGCCTCCCCAAACAGCCTGGTCCCACCCCCTATCTGATCCCCTCCCACTTTCTGCCCCTTGACTGCCCCTCTCAGAATCCCCGATCCATCCAACTCCCTCCTCTCCTTATCCTGACTGCCCCCTCCAGAGACCCCCTCTGCCACTAACCACCCCCCAGAACCCCATCCTCATCTAAGCCCCCCTGCTCCTTGTCCCCTAACTGCCCCCCAGGACCCCACTCCCTACCTAATCCCTTCTGCTCCCTGACCGCCCCAACCCCTATCCACAGCTCTGCCCCCTGACTGCCCACCAGGACTCCCTGCCCCTTATTCAACCCCCTGGCCCAAGCCCCCTTCCCACACCATCAGAGCAGCGTGTTTGGCACCTGCTTGGAGCCAGACACACTGCCCCGGCAGGAGCACATAGCCCCACCCCCCAGAGTGCTGCCCGCTCGGTGGCATGGCTCTGGAGGAGGGGCTGGGTAGACCCTCCCCAGCTGGGAGCTCAGGGGCCGGGCAGGACAGTCCTGCGGGCCGGACATGGCCCGCAGGCTGTAGTTTGCCCACCCCTGCCTTAACTGCTCTGTGCCTCAGTTTCCTGTGTGTAGAATGAGGTTGATTACCCTGTCCTGCCGTACAACAGGGCGTGAGGTTCAATGCAGTAAAGACTGTGAAGCGCTTTGAGATCACGGATGACAAGCGAGTGCCGGGTATTATTAAATGTAATCTACACTTGAGAGGCTTCTTTGAGATTTTCTGCCCCGCCATTAGTGGCGATTAAGGAACTCCCCTCGTCAGGCCAGTGAGTAACCCCGCTGCTGGAGCACGTTAGTGCAACGCCCAGACTGACGCTGCCTTACCCGAAAACGCCGTGAAGGACACAGAAGGATCCACCGGGTCGTATTTGGTGAAAGCAGCAACGCTGAACCTACGGCAAAGCCAAGGCCAAAGGTGAGCCCCAGCCGCTGAGGAAACAGGATGGGATCGGCCCGCCCCTGCCCCATACAGAAAGAACGTGGTGCTGGGGACGTGGAAACCAGCCATGAGATGGTGCCTGTCCTGGGGAGATGGGAGCAGGTTTGGGATATTTTCCCACTGGGAAAGTCTGATTTTCCTACAGGGAATTTTGAAATGAGGGTGGAGAAGGTTTCCAGCCATTCGTACATTTCCTCCGAGCGACGCCCAGTTCAGCCACCTCGGTCCCACTGGGGCCCCTCGTGTGTCTGTGTTTGGGGTGGCCCCGTTCTCGCCACACAGCCGTGCTCCCTTTCCCCCTCCAGCCCTCCTTGTCTGCCAGAGCCGGGCTCCCCTCCTGCGGCTACCTGTACTGCGCGTTTGCCTTCAGCTTCCCATTGCAGATCTCCCGGGACCGGCCACACTCCTCCGTTCCCACCGGCACCGGCCAGGTTTGGGGAGCGTGCCTCTTGTCTGCGGGGAAAGGATCGGGGAGCAGCACGGCCACATAGGAGTCCTCCCGTCCGTAATAGTGATCGTACCAGGTGCGGGACAGGGTCTCCCGGGTGGGCCTCGACGCTGGAACGAAAGACGGAGGCAGGTCAGCTGCAGCCCCCGTGCCGCAGCAGGGAGCCGTGCCCCACGGAGCCAGGGCGAGCGAGGGGTGGGCACTCACCCGACTGGTTGCTGGTGACGATGACGGCGTAGCGCTCGATCCGGCCGTTCTCTGAGCCGAAGGCATCGGAGGAGATGAGCACGCGGGAGCCCGCCTCGACCCATGGAACGTCTACTCGTACCGGCGGAGGCAGGACTGAAACGGAAACCCGGCCAGGCCAGGGGGGTTAGGGATGGAGCTTGGCCCAGCCCAGCAGCTTCCCTACAAACCGATCCCGAGCCCCGGCTTGGTCAGGAGCTCTGATCTCCGGAGTAGGGCCCGAGAGCTAACCAGCAAACCCGACCCGGCAGGGCTTCCCGGGGGCCGTGGGGCGAGCCCGGGCCAGGTGGAGACCTACCCGCTGCCGACGTGTTGCAGACCAGCGTTGCGGCCCGGCTCCTCAGCCCATTCCCGCCCACCGCGCTCACGCTGACACGATATGCAGAGTCTGGCTCCAATCCCCACAGGCCGGCCTCTCTCCGGGGGGCCATCACCCAAGCCTCGGCCTGGGGGGGCCCCCCAGTCAGCCTCTCTGCCGCCAGCTCGCAGGCCTCCACGTCTCCAGTGGGGAAGGTCCAGCTCAGGGAAAAGCCCTTTGAGTCCGGCTGGCACTGCAGATCTTCCACTGGGCCGGGCGCTGAGAAAGGAGACACCCTGAGCACAGGGGCGGGGGCACCTCCTGCCCCAAACCAGGCTGTGTGCTCTGCACGCACCCGTTGGCCCCTGCAGCCTCCCACCCAGCCCATACCCACCGATTGGCACCACCAAGTTGCCCGTGCTGCTCCAGTAAGGCCCAGCCACGCAGCTCAGGGAAACCGAGTAATTTCGGCCGGGGACCAGCCCCTGGAAGGAGTGCTGGACTTGCCCCCCGGCCAGGGTGTGCCTCTGCGGTAGCGTGTTGTTCCCGGGATCCCGCAGCCACAGCTGGCAGTCGTCCTGCTGGCCGGCGGCGCGCCCCCAGGACACGGCCAGAACCGTGCGGCTCTCCCCGGCTGCCGCAGAGAGATTCGCTGGAACCAGAGGGGCTACGTTATAAAAACAATCCAAGGGAGAGAGAGTCATTTCCGGAGTCTGCCACCTCGGCCCCCACCCCAACCCAGGGCAATGCAGCAGGAGAGGGAAACAATCCCTATATTCTTCATGTCCTTCCCACGTTACAGTCTCATACTGCCCACAGGGACGTGTTTGGATCTGTCTCTTTAGTTACTTTCCTAACTATTTCTGATTTTACCTATGAGATTATCTTCCTACCAGGAAGTGGCACCCTTGAAACACTCTTCTCGGTTCCCCCCACCATCCCGTGCCCGAACAAAGGCGACGCGGAGAAGCAATTATTAGCCCCAGACACATTTGCGAGCAGCATCGCTTCCGAAGACCGTGAATTTGCACGAGCCGAGAAAGGTGACATGCTTTGAGCGGGCGATGCTTCTCTGTCAGCCTCTGGAAGAGGTCATGGGCTGAGTACGAGAAATCAGGGGCTTAATCTGCAGCCAGGGATATTGGGGTTAGATATTAGGGGAAACTCAAGAGGAGTTAAACTCTGGAGCAGGCTGGAGGTCTTTAAGAAGAGGCTGGACACACGCCTGTCGGGGATGACCTAGCTTTATCTGGCCCCGCCTCGGCGCAGGGGGCTGGACTTGATGACTACTGATGTTTCTGTGGCTGGAAGCCAAGGATTCAAAGGTCTGTCTATCCAGCAGCCGGGAGGTATAATTCCCATGCAGGTAGACGTACACACACTAGCTCTGCTCAGGTTAGCGTGCTAAAAATAGCAACGTGGCTGTGACATAATCCACTCAGTTTGGGTACATACTCCGGTAGCTAGCCAGAGCCACCGTCTGTGCCGCCCCGGATATGCTGCTCATTTGGGCACGCTGGCTCTTGCAGAGCTAACCAGGGTCTCCCCATCTGCTCCCTAGCCAGGATTTTGGGGTCCTCAGGAGCCACCAGTTCCCCCTCAGTTTCCTAAACCAGAGGCCAAACCCACCTCCTCCAGGGTGCCTGCAGCCGACAAGCTCTCAACCAGCACCACTAGCTACGCTCCCCCCAGCCCACTGCTCTGGCCGCTGTCCGGCAGTATCCCAGGCCCTGCCAGCGCCCCCTCCGCCAGTGCCAAGCGGGCACAGCCCTTCCCAGCTCCCGCGCCAGGACTCCCGCCACTCACTCGTCCAGTCGCTGATGTTCCCGTTGGGCGTCCGGTAGGGCCCGGCGGTGGAGGCCACCTCCAGCAAATACTTGTGCCCCGGCGCCAGGCCCGAGAAGACGAACTCGCGGGCGTCCTTCCCAACGGACGCACGGGCAGCCACCGTGCCCACTCGTGCATGGTACAGGGTCAGCGTGTAGCCGTCTCGCTCCCCGGCGGTGGCTCCCCAGGATGCGAACAGCCTGTCGGGGCGCCCCTGGTTGGTCAGGTACACGTTAGGGGGGGCCAAAGGACCTGGGAAAACATCGGGAGGGACCATGAAAGCCACACGCGCTAGCTGGGCTGTGTCAGCCGCCTGGCTCCTTTGTCATTAGCTTTAAGCGCCTCCTTCGCTCCTTGAGGGGTGGGGATCCCTCTGGCTCCCATATAGCCACGGAGCCAAAATGCAGACAATTCTGGGGCCACATCACGGGATCCAGAAGGAACTGGGCAGTCGCTGATCGGTGCCAGAGACCAGCTCTGGGGTTCACAGCTGGGAAGGGCGGACCCATCTGGTTCGTGTCCCGAACTCACAGATACTTTGAGACAGCGGCTGGGGGACCCAGAGAAGGCTTCAATTGGCTCACGATGAACATCCCGCTACTCACATGTCCAGTCGCTGACGTTCCCCACGGCCATCCCATAGGGCCCGGCTGCAGAAGCCAGCTCCAGCAGGTACCGGCTTCCCGGGGTCAGGTTCACGAAGGTGAAATTGTGGGTGTCTTTCCCAACAGAGGCCCTTGCCGCCACGGCCCCTGATCCTGCGTGGTACAGGCTCAGCGTGTAGCCGTCCCGGCCCCCTGCTGCGGCTCCCCAGGATGCGGTCAGCCTGTCAGGGCGCCCCTGATTCGTCAGGGACACATTAGGGGGTGCCAGGGGATCTGAGGAAACACCAGATCTTGTATCACAAACGGGGCAGAGCGGCCCCTGATCACGCTCCCTGCCTGGAGCTCCAGGGCTGGATTAAATCGGCTTGTGGGCCGGATGTGGCCCGCAGGCCGGATGTGGCCCGTGGGTGCTAGTTTGCCCACCCCTGCCTTAGCCACGGACGTCACCGGCTGGCATCTGAGCTCCTGCCAGCACCTCCCAGATTCTGTTCTACGCCTGCAAGGGCCTCATGTGCCATTCGCAAGCAGCACCCGCCTTGACGCGTCCCCCCCTTCACACCCCCGGTACTCACAGGTCCAGTCACTGACGTTGGCTGCGGCCACCCTGTAGGGCCCGGCGACGGAGGCGACCTCCAGCGAGTGCACGTGTCCTGGGTCCAACGCCACGAAGGTGAAATTGTGGGCATCCTCCCCAGCCACGCCCCTGGCTGCCACTGTGCCTGATCCCGCGTGGTACAGGGTCAGCGCGTAGCCCTCCCGGCCCCCAGCGGGGGCTTCCCAGGATGCACTTAGCCTGTCGGGGTGCCCCTGGTTCGCCACACGCACAGCCAGAGGGGCCAGAGGACCTGGGGGGACAAAACCCAACGCTTCAGGTTACGGAGCTGGCCGCCAGGGGCCACCCAGCCCAGACTCCTAGCTAGGGCCTGCCAGAGCCGGGCACGTCCGAGCTGGGCTGGGGCCCATGATCTGCCGCACCGGGCTCTGGCGGGAAGGTGCCGATGGCTTCGGCTCAGTCATAGAACCGCCTCCCCATCATTGGGGATTGAGCCAGCCTTGATGGGGACTCCCCCACCTCCCCCTGCCCTGCCCCAGCCTTCCCCTTGGGCGTGTGTTGCAGTGGGGAAGTGGGGACAGGGGAAAGCCAGCTGGCTGGGATCAGAACAGTCCCTGCTTTGGGGTGGGATGAGCTGCCAGGACCTAAAGGGCTTGTTCATCCCCCCAACACCTCCAGCCCCGATCCAAGGCCTCAGGAGTCCACAGCCCGGAGCATGGGGTGAAGGCTGCCCCCGACACCCCTCTGGGCACAATCCCTGTCTCCAGATGCAGTGCAGGAGGGGAACAGGGACAGAGCCGCGGGGCGGGTAGAGCTGCCCCTGTGCCCTGCCCTGCCAGGATTCAGGGCGAAGGCCTTAGGAAAACACTGGCAATATATTTACTGCTCCCAATGGCTGACCCCTTTGTGAAGGTGTCCCCCCGCAAGTACCACCAGGATCGGGTGGCATCCTCCAAGTCCCAGTGGCACCCGGGACAGGCCCCGAGACACCATGCGGGGCTACCCGAGCCAACGCTGTGACGGGAGAGCCCAGGGGTCCCTGGCTGCAGAGCGGGGTACTCACGCGTCCAGTGGGTGAGGTTGGGGGTGCTGGCGTGGTAAGGCCCTGCCGTGGCGCTCACTCCCACGCCGTAGCGAGTGCCCGGTGTCAGGCTCTGGAAGGTGTGGTTCCCGGCGCCCCAGGGGAGCAAGGCGTGGCCGATGTGCCCGCCGGAGGAGGCGTCGTACAGATTCACGGTGTAGCCCTCTCCTCCCCTCTCCGCCCCCACCCAGGAGACCTGCAGGGTGGAGGCAGAGGGGCTGGCCAGGGTGAGGTTGGCAGGGGCCAGGGGGTCTGGAAAAGAAGGGGAGGCACAGTCAGCCTCCTTGAATCCAACAGGTGAGGGCGCTACCAAGCCCTGGTCTCCAGCTGGCGTCTCCCAAGAGCAGCACGCAACACAGACACCAGGGACCAAGCTGGCCACACGGCAGTTCCAAGGGGGCTGTTGGCCCGGGCAGCACCCGTGGGACCTGCAGCCGGGTAAAGGAGGAGGTGAGGGAGTCAGGGACTGGGCCCCCAGGGATGGCGGGGTCATAGTGGGGCCTGGCACCCAGGGATCCTGCAATGGGGCTGGGCAGGGAGGAGAGTGGGAACGAGCTGGGGGCTGTTCCCCCGGGGCAGAGAGGTCCCTAGAGGTGTAGGATGAGAATGGGGGAGAGGGAGCCAGACTGAGCAGGGCAGAGGGGGCGCATAGGATCAGAGCTGGGGGGCTGAGCACACTCACACGTCCATTCGGTGACATTGACAGAGGAGGATTCATAGGGACCTTTCACAGCAGTGACTTGTGCGGCGAATTGGCTGCCCGCTTCCAAGCAAGTCCAGGTGACGTTCTGGGCGTCGGGTCCCAGGGATTGAGCCGTCTCCATGTCCCAGGGTGCCAGGCTGTACAGAACAACCCGGTAGTGGTCCCTGCCCCCAGGGGGCTCGTCCCAGGCAGCTTGCAGCACCGAGGAGCTGCCTGAGTTGGTGAGGGTCACATTGGCAGGATCAGCTGGAACTGCAGGGCAAAGGCAGAGAGGGAGGAGTCAGGGCAAGAGGGAGCCACGGGGGAAGGAAAACTCCCACCACTGACATGCAGCCACCTCTGGGGAGGAGCCTAACACCCCTGCAACAGCCAACAGGAACAGCTCAAGGGCGCACTGATGAAGGATCCCGTGCAGTTGAAAGAGCAGGGGGACGGAGGCAGATAGCAATTGTTCCCATAGAAATCTGGCCCAGGAGATCAGCTTTTCATACATGGTGCCAAAGCATGGCACCTCTGGCATGACAACTCCCCCAGCCCTGCACCGGGGCACCCCCACTTCTAACGCCATCACCTCTCCAGTGCTCCTGGCTGTTCCCTCCTCTGAGCCAGACTGAGACCCTGCGAGCCCCCAGCCCAACAGGCCAGCGGCAGGACAGGCTGGGCGCTCACCTGTGCAGCCGGTGACATTCTCGGGGCCGGAGCTGTAGGGTCCGGCGAGAGCGGAGATTCCAACGTGGTAGCAAGATCCCGGTGCCAGCCCCACCAGGGAGACATTGGTGCCATCCTTCCCCATGTTCAGGTGTCTTCCGGCCGCCAGGGAGCCCTCCTCATACATGCTGACCAGGTAGCCATCTCTCCGTCCAGCTGGGGCTTCCCAGCGCACTGCCAGAGCAGAGGTGCTGCCCCCGTTGGTCACGGCTGGGGACAGCGGCGTCAGAGGGGCTAGCAGGAAGAAAGGATGTCATGGGGCCCGCAGGGGCAAACACGGCTGGGGTTCGGACAGAAAGGCACTCCCCCACCTGCCAAGACCCCCTTCCCCTTCCGTGCTGGGCTCTAACGACCAGCCCATCACACTTAACCCCGGGAGCTGAGAGTCAAGCTGGCCTCTTTCCTCCACGCACATCATCCTCAGGGGCTCGGACCCAGGTGAGGAGAGAGAGGTGTAACCTGCGACGGAGACCCAATCCTGTATACTCATCAACTGGCTCCTGGTTATTGGGAAAGAACCCAGCTTGACTCTCAGATCCCAGGCAGGGCTGGCTGTGAGGGGCAAACAAAAGCCATTTGCTTGTGAAACTGAGTGGATTGGATACAGAAATCAGTGAAAGACATTAACCCCAGGGCCCATTTTACAGACTCTATTTCCAGAGTAGACACAGGTTTGATCTGTCATGGCTATACCCGTGTAGCCGACGGCCGGCTGCGAGGAGGTGCGGTGGGGTCCGGCCTGCGAGACGATCTCCACCCGGTACTGCGCCCCGGGCACCAGGCCATCCAAGTCGACCCGAGCCGCTCCGCGCTGTACGGACACGTTCCTGATGATGGACGGAGACTCATCCACATAGAGCAGCACCGAGTGATCTCCCCCGACGCCCGACTCCAGCCAGCCCACGTGCAGCTCCCGGGGGCTCGGCCCGCGCGTCACACTCACGTTGGTCAGTGCCACGGGGTCTGGGAAGGGGAAACAAAGGCAGGAAGATGCATTAGAAGGGGGAAAGAAGAAAAACTGCCATAGCTCATGGGAATGCTGGGAGCCTGAATTCATCTGTATGGTAGGTGTCCAGATACTGTGGTGATGGGCACCACAGAACCCTTTGATGAGGCCGAGCCTGTGAACCCAGAACCTTCCTATCTGCAGCACAAACCACTTGGGCAAAAGAAGAAGCTCCATTCATTGGCAGCAGGAATAGCAGGCAGTTATCTAGCAGTTCAGTGCATTACCCAAGCTGACTGGGGCACAGCTCTGAGATGCCCTGTGTACTGCTAGCCCTACAAATGGGGTACTCATCTGGAGTACTGTGTCCAGTTTTGAGGCCCACACTACAAGAAAGATGTGGAAAAATTGGAAAGAGTCCAGCGGAGGGCAAAAAAAATGATTAGAATCAGAGGGGTAGCTGTGTTAGTCTGGAATTGCAGAAGTGACAGAGTCCTGTGGCACCTTAAAGACTAACTAAAATTTTAGAGCATAAGTTTTTGTGGGCTAATACCCACTTCGTCAGATGCATGCAGTGGAAGACTGCATGCATCCGACGAAGTGGGTATTAGCCCATGAAAGCTTATGCTCTAAAATTTTAGTTAGTCTTCAAGGTGCCACAGGACTCTTTGTCACTTC
>ML677412.1:1751040-1793698 GCA_007922305.1 Dermatemys mawii
TTTAGTTAGTCTTCAAGGTGCCACAGGACTCTTTGTCACTTCAAAAATAATTAGGGGGTTGGAGTACATGACTTATGAGGAGAGGCTGAGGGAACTGGGATTGTTTAGTCTACAGAAGAGAAGACTGAGGGGGATTTGATAGCTGCTTTCAACTACCTGAAAGGGGGTTCCAAAGAGGATGGATCTAGGCTGTTCTCAGCGGTAGCAGATGACAGAACAAGGAGTAATGGTCTCAAGTTGCAGTGGGGAAGGTTTAGGTTGGATATTAGGAAACACTATTTCACTAGGAGGGTGGTGAAACACTGGAATGGGTTACCTAGGGAGATGGTGGAATCTCCTTCCTTCGAGGTTTTTAAGGTCAGGCTTGACAAAGCCCTGGCTGGGATGATTTAGTTGGGGATTGGACCTGCTTTGAGCAGGGGGTTGGACTAGTGTCATGGAGTCCCCGGGGCGATGGTCTGGACCTGCTCCTTCAGAAGCCAGTCAGGACTCTGGTGGGAAGCTTCTTCTCCGTCAACAGCCTGTCTCCAAGGCTAGGAACTTCACAGCTTCCACCTTCCTGGGTCTGACCTCAGAGCATTCAGCACCTTCTGCCCCTCCATGCGCTTCCCGCAGCGAGCCCAGCCAGGCAGGGTCCTGGGGAAGCCCGTGGGTCTGCACCCCAACTCCACAGTCAGACGTGACTCTCAGCCAGCCAGTAAAACAGAGGTTTATTAGATGACAGGTACATGGTCTAGCACAGACCACACAGCAAGCGCAACCCCTCAGCTGGATCCATTTTGGGTGCCAGAAACCCAGGCCAGCCTGCCTGTAGCTCTCTGCCTCTTCCCAGCCAGACCCAGACTGAAACTCACTCCCCAGCTCCTTCCCTGCTTCCTTTGTCTCCTTCCCGGGCAGGAGGTCAGGTGACCTCTTCCCCCCACCTGCAGTCAAGTTACAGCTTCAGGTATGTCAAGAATCAGAGGGGAGTATGGACACCTTCCCACAATAGTCAGAGGAGCCATTGAGAGCATTTCTATTCCCTCACAACTAGATACCTCCTGAGGTTCCTTCCAACCCTGATCTTCAAGGATTCTATAAGTAAGCTTGTAGCCACTCCACATCTGGTACAGGAACATGACCTCAGTCCACGCTGCCGCAGCTTCACTGCTATTGTTATTAATGCCGGTTAGATCAAAGCTACATCTACACGAGCTGCAGCCATACCTCCAATTGCAGTGTGGACAGACCCAGACACTCTGGTACGCAGGCAATGCCAGGATCCCATACCCTCCAGGAGACTATCCCCATAGGCCGCAGCCTGTACTCACACGTCCATGCCGTGGCCGACGGCGCTGAGGCTCCATAGGGTCCCGCCAGGGCCGTCACCTCCATGAAGTACTGGATCCCGGGGAGAAGCCCCAGGAAAGTGAAGTTCTGCGTGTCTGGCCCCACTGAGACATTCTGTTGCACCAAGAGCTCCTTGCTGTGGAGGTGGAGGAGGAATTGGTCTTGGTCCCCGGAAGACCTGTGCCAGGTGGCAGAGAGACCCGGGGGGTGTCTTTTACTGGTCAGGGTCACACCAGATGGGGCCAAAGGGTCTGAAAGAAAAAGGGGGGTAAGTGGCTAATAGCTGCCGTACCGTGGTGCGGGGGAATGAGCTGCAGAGAGTAGGACAGGGCTCCAGGAACCAGAGCTGTGGCTCTTGAGGGAGAAAGGCTGGGCTGGGGGTTTAGACAGAGACTTTCGGAAGCAGGAGATGGAGGTTCTGTTCCCATCTCTGCCATGGTGCAAGCTTGTCTGCCAGCCTCGGTGCTCCTCCATCTGTAAAATGGGTACAACGCTCCCTCGCTCATAGTGGTGCAGGGAGGCTGAACCTGATGGTAAGGAAGTGCCCAGGTATTCTGGCGATGGGCACCATAGAAAAGCCCACTAATAAAATAAGTTTGTGTTAACCGCAGTCCTGAAAGATCACCGTGGAGGTAGGGGACTGGGATTCCAGCTGCATTTGTCTCAGATAATCTGCCCAGCCGGGCCCCCCAAACAGCCAGCCTTCTGCTAAGCACCAGCGATCAGCCAGCAGATCAAGCAACCTTGCCCCACGTACGAGCGACATCACTGCACGGAGCAGCGTTCTCACGCCTGAAGTTGGCCGGTGAGAATTTGGGAGCTCCTGTAACCCCAGACGGAATTCCATCCCCAGGTAGCGCAGCCTAGTGGTGGGAAGCAAGAAACACCTCCACGTGCGCAGAGCCGGGGCAGAACTACCGGATCTCACTGCTCGGGTGGAACAGACACGTGGCATGGGAGGGATCTCAGGGTGTCAAGTGTGTGTGTAGAGGAATGCTGCCCATATGTCCACACAAAGTACCATGGGACCTACAGAAGCTTGGCCTGGGCATAGGGGTGGATCTAAACCGGAGCTAGACTTCAGGTCCCATTAGATTCTGCCTGGCACCCTGGAAGCCGTTTACACCCGTGCAAAGGGAGCATCAAGTACTGGCCAGCCTGAGGGGTTGGCACTCATTTTGTACAAGTGGGCAGGACACACAAGGGCCAGGGAGGGGAGAATCAGACCCTTTTGGGGCAGCTTTTAGTCTTGGTTTACTGCCACCAGTTGCACCGGAGTTTCATCTGCTGAACTGGGTGTTGAGAACTCGCCTGGCTAGCCATTCCTTTGGGGCCTACACTGCCCACGCTACAGCCAGCTTAGGAGACAGGTGGGTTTGGGAGAGCGGCCCCCCACTCACATGTCCAGTCCGTGGCCGTCCGCACAGGCGATCTGTAAGGTCCAGCCATGGCAGCCATCTCCAGGGTGTACCGACGCCCGGGGCTCAGCCCCACGAAGGTGACGTTGGTGCAGGCCTCCCCCATGGTCACATTCCGGAGCCGCGCCTGCGACCCGGCTTCCAGGAGGACACCGCTGTAATTCACGTGGCCAGCAGCAGCTCCTTTCCAGGAGGCGTGCAAAGAGGTGCTTTGTCCCTCGTTGCTGAGGGTCAGGTTTTCCACCGGCAAAGGATCTAGGGGGGAAAAGGGACCTGAGTGGAAGCCGGGCAATGGATCAAGAGGAGATGGCTAGAGCCTCCCATGGGCTCTGCCATGGTCCCAGACTTGCCTGGAACACCCTCCCCTATGACCATTGCTGCCACAGCGGGGTCTGCAGCCACAGGACACCAGGGGAGAATCCTGCCCCATATTCTCAGGGCAAACAAACCTCAGTCATCAGGGCAAAAAAACCTCAGACATCAGGCCCCCTGCTGAGGGCCTAGCGGGGTCACCTGCCGACCCTCCCCTCCGAGCCAGCAGGGCACCGTGATTTATGTGCCTTTGGGGGATTTTGGCTTCCCAGTGAAGTGCCCAGTGCTGGTCCCAGCAGGAGGTGGGATAACGGACTAACGCTCTGATCAGGTGCAGCAAGAAGGGGAGGTCGGCTGGCTGGCTGACAGCCTGAACGGGCATGGCTGGGGGCAGACACTGGACCTGTGGCCCAATCTAAGACAGGAGGGAGGTGGACAACGGACCGGGCAGACTCATGGCCCAATTGGGTGCAGCCGAGGGGAGGTAGCTTAGTAGACGGGCCTATGGCCTGACACAGTGTGGCAGGGGACTGGGCTAGCCAGACCTATGCTCTGGATGGGTGGGCTAGTCCAGACGCTGGCCGGGACTGACCCATGGGTTCAATGGGCCACTAAACCCCAAGGCCCTTCGGAACCTTCTGCCGTTCTAGACAGTGAGGTCACAAAGGATGCCCCCGTGATGTCACAAGCACTGATCTGTGACGTCACAGGCCGCTGAGAAGCGCTGGGAACTCGCCGGTGCCCCTGGCCCCATCTCCATCCCTGCCAGCCCCTCGGCGGGCGCCGGTAGCACTCACATGTCCAGTTGGTGACGCGCAGGGGCGCGGAGGTGTGAGGCCCGGCCACCGTGCGGATCACAAAGGCGTAGGGGCTCCCCGGGCTCAGCCCCTCGTAGGTGAGGTTCGTGACACCGCCCGCCTCAGAGCTGTTCTTCACCAGCGCGGGGGGCTCCAGGGAGTACAACGCCACCAGGTACCCAGCGCCGGCCGCCTCTGTCCAGCCGGCGTGCAGGGCCGAGGGGCTCCCCCGGCTGGAGAGGCTCACGCCAGCCGGAGCGAGTGGCTCTGCGGAGCAGAAAGAGCCCCTTGTTGTCAGTACGCGCAGAACCACACTGCGCGGGGGCAGCCCGGGGCCCCTCCCTGGGCAGCGCCCCAGCGGCGGCTCCACGCATGGGATCGCGGGCACAGCTGTAGGGAACTCCGGGGGCAGCAGGTGGCACCACCCCGATGCCCTGTCACTCCTTTAAAGGGACTTCAGCACCCGGGGGAGAGGCAGGGCTGGCAGCCCTGGAGATTGAGGTGCCCTCAGCGGGGAGCTCTCTCTTGGTAGCCCATTCAGGGTGAGGTTTGTGCTGGGCAGAGCCTGGCACTGCATCGCCCGCTGGCACTGGTCTCCAGGCCAGGCCCCGAGCTCTGGTTTCCGGTGACAGCGCCATTGCCCACCCCCGTGCCACGCACGGGCCAGGTTTACTCACTGGGACCTCTAACGGCCCAGCCCATCAGCAGCGAGGCATCGTGGCGCAGCCCGTTGTCCTGGCCTCCCCGACCCTCCAGTGCCCTCGGGGCGTGAGCACGGGCTCCCCGCTTACGTGTCCAGGCGGCGGCACTCGGAGAAGGTGCCCGGTGAGGCCCAGCCACGGCCGTCACTCGCACTGAGTACCGGTTCCCAGGGCTCAGACCGCGGAAGCTGACGTGAGCACTGTCTCCTCCCACGGACACGTTCCTGGCCAGGGCCCCGCTCTCTCCCTGGTGCAAGGTCACCAGATAATAGTCCCTCTCGCCAGCCGGCGGGGTCCAGCGAGCCTCCAAGGAGCCCGCCTCCCCGGTGATGCTCAGGGTCAGGTTGGCTGGACTCAGGGGGTCTGGAAGGGAGGAGAACACAGGGGTGGAGGGTCAGTGGCCAGCAGCTCAAACATCACCTAAGAACCACCCCTGGCACATACTGTCCCCGGACAGCCGTCTCCTTTCCAGGGAGAAGTCAGTGACTGCACTGGCAATGCCAGCCTCCCCCACACAACCTTGTCCCATATCTCTGCCCTGCCCTCCCCAGCTTCTGTCCCAAAGGGAGTTCCCCAGAAGAGACAGAAGCATGAATTAGAGACGTAGAAGATGAAGACTTAGATCAGCCAATCCTCCTCTCACACATGGGCCAGAGCACAACTGTTCTTTACGCCATGTTACACCAGACTCGGTTTACCTGTCCCAAGTAATGGCACCTCTTCCCCTCGGGAGACAAGCCCCTGGCCCCATAGAGCTCATTGTCAGGACATCATTCGGGACAGTCAGCCTAAATTCTCCCAGCTTTATCGCACCCCATTCCTGCTACTGTTTCATTATCTGATTCGGGGCCTGTCCTTGAGATGAACTCCCCGTTCGGAACAGCCCCTGGCAATGTTTTGGCACCATATAATGGTTTGTTATTCTCTGGGCAGCAGCTGTGTTAGAGAATGAGTCTAGACAGAGACGTTCTGTGGCAGGAAGCCGGCAGCTGAGGAGATGCACCGCTTCCAAAAGTAACTGCACCTCGCTTAACATTAAGCATTTCTCCAAGCTGTAGACACCTGGCTAGTTAGTTGAAAAGAGGGTGTATCTCACAAAATCAGGAGCAAGGCACCAAAAATCAAAGGATCACCTTAAAACCAAACCATGGGATGTTTTCTACCAATCCATTCTGCCTCTCTTCATTGTCTGGCCAGAGCATCAAGAGTTCGCAGTCTCAGACTTTGCTCCCCAGTCATGAGGGCTGGAAACAGACTCTTTAAAAACAGGATCTGAGAGTCTCACATCATCACCTGACTCCAGGAGCCAGGGCTTTCCGAAAAAGCGCCATCGCGGGAGCTGGCCACGCTGCTCCCTGGTTCCTGAGCTGCCTGCTCCACAGTGACGGGCCACGGCATAAGGTAGAAGCTGCATCACTAGCGGGTCTAAATTAGCTGTGACCGCTCAAGCAAGGGATCTTGGAGTCATTGTGGACATTTCTCTGAAAACATGCCCTCAATTGCAGCAGCAGTCAAAAAAGCAAACAGAATATTGGACATCATTAAGAAAGGGATAGATGATAAGACAGAGGGTATCCTATTGCCTCTTTGTAAATGCATGGTGTGCCCACATCTTGAATACTGTATGCAGTTGTGGTCGCCTCATCTCAAAAAAGATCTATTGGAATTGGAAAAGGTTTGGAAAAGGCCAACAAAAATGATGAGGGGTATGGAACAGCTTCTGTATGAGGAGAGATTAATAAGACTGGGACTTTTCAGCTTGGAAAAGAGATGACTAATAGGGGATATGATTGAGGTCTATAAAATCATGACTGGTGTAGAGAAAGTGAATACGGAAGTGTTATTTACTCCTTCTCATGACACATGAACTAGGGGTCAGGCAGGAGGTTTAAAGCAAACAAAAGGAAGTATTTTTTTCACACAATGCACAGTCAACCTGTGGAACTCCTTGCCAGAGGATGTTGTGAAGGCCAAGACTATAACAGGGTTCAAAAAAAGAACTAGATAAGTTCATGGAGGATAAGTCCATCAATGGCTATTGTGAGGGAATAGAAATGCTCTCAGTGGCTCCTCTGACTATTGTGTGAAGGTGTCCATGCCTGAAGCTATAACTTGACTCCTGGTGGGGGGGGAGAGGTCACCTGACCTCCTGCCCGGGAAGGAGTCAAAGAAAGCAGGGGAGGAGCTGGGGAGTGAGTTTCAGTCTGGATCTGGCTGGGAGCAGGGAGTGAGCTAAAGGCCAGGGGTGCCTGGCTCTCTGACCCCCAAAATGGACCCACCGGCAGGGTCGTGTTCGCTCTACCTACAAGATCTGTCTTAGATCACCTGTCATCTAATAAACCTCTGTTTTACTGGCTGGCTGAGAGTCACGTCTGACTGTGGAGTTGGGGTGCAGACCCTCGGGCTTCCCCAGGACCCTGCCTGGGCGGGCTCACTGGGGGAAGCGCACGGAGGGGCAGAAGATGCCGAAGGCTCCGAGGTCAGCCCCAGGAAGGTGGAAACTGTAACCTGTGAAGCTCCTAGCCTTGGAGACAGGCTGTTCACAGAGAGGAAGCTTCCCCCACAGAGTCCTGACTGGCTTCACAGGGAGCAGCTCCAGACTATCGCCCCAGGGACTCCGTGACAGTTATTAGTCAGGATGGGCAGGGATGGTGTCCCTAGTCTCGGTTTGCCAGAAGCTGGGAATGGGCGACAGGGGATGGATCACTGGATGGTTCCCTGTTGTGTTCATTCCCCCGGGGCACCTGGCATTGGCCACTGTCTGTAGACAGGACACTGGGCTAGATGGACCTTTGGTCTGACCCAGTCTGGCCACTCTTATGCCCCCTCCTCTGTCCCCAGAGAGCCGTACTCACATGTCCAGGCGGTGGCATTGGGCCCCACTGCCCTGTACGGCCCGGCGGCGGCGCTCACCCCCAGATGGTACAGGGTGCCAGGGCTGAGGTGCTGGAAGGTGTAGTTGGAGAGGCCCCTCTTGGCTGATACCGTCCTGGTCACCATGCGGGAGAGCAGGTTGTGGAGGGTTAAGTGCAGCCAGGCAGCTCCTTGGGCACTGCTCCAGGAGGCCACGAGGCTGGTAGTGGAGCCCAGACTCCGGAGCATCAGTGCTGCTGGGGCAGTGGGCGCTGAGGACACAGAGGGGAGCTGGGGAGATTTGTGGCTGGCAGAGCCAGGAGTACAGGGTGTATGGTGGGGGAGGTTGGTCATTTTATGGGGTGGAGCTGGGGGGCCTGCCTGGCACCAGGTGCCAGTGCTGGCGGGACAGCCGGGCAGGAACCAGAGAAGCCCAAGGGGGGCTTAGCGGCCTCCGGCTAGGCCTTCTTCAGCCGGCGGGGCAGAGGATGGGGATGGCTTGACCACGGCTCCCTATGGGAGACTCGTGAGTGCCCTCGGGGGAGTCACGGGGCTCCGATCACTCAGATGCACCCGGAGGCCAGAGCAGGATGTCAGAGGGACAGCCAGGCAGACCAGCCTCCTGCCCCACTGGCCCCGCTGCCGGGCAGGGCTCTGCCGATGCAGATCTCTTCCTGCTTCCTTCCCAGCCGAGAGCCACCCCTCGCTGCACCCCTGTACAGCCCCGGTGTTTGGGCCTGTGCCAGCCCGGGGCTGGGCCGCCCCAGGGGAGGGGAGGGTTAAGCAGGGGCAGCTGGGCACAGTCCAAGTCGGATTCGTTTGCTCCATAGGAAAAGGCCTTCTCGGGCTGCCGGGACAAGCCTGGGCACTGAACCAGCTCCATGGCCCTTCTGCCAGCCCCCACCCCCAGGGCCAAGGCTCTGCTTACCCGTCCACTGACGGGCGCCAGTGCTGGCCTGCCTGGCACCAGCCAGTGTGCTGATCCTCAGGGCATACTCGCTGCCAGGCAGCAGCCCACTGAACAGGAAGGTGGAGGCGGCTACGGGGACGGACTCGTTCCTCACGGCCTCCTGGGAGTCGAGGTGATAGAGAACAAGCGAGTAGCCGTCCTTCCGGCCAGGGGCATCCGTCCAGGAGGCTCGCAGGGCAGAGGGGATGTCGGGGTTGCTCAGACTCACGTCGGGCACGGGAGCAGGGCCTGGGCCAAACACAACACAGGCGCCCACAGAGAGGGTCCTTGTCAGATCCCCCCACATGCTGGAGCCACCTAGCTAGATCCCTTGCCAGATCCCCCCCGGCCGAACTCCCCGCCAGACCTCTCGACCGGACCCCGTTCCCAGCGGGCGCCCCGGAGCAGATCACCCCTTTGCCAGCCTGGCTCAGCCACCGCTCTGTCCCTGGGGAATGCTTTGGCAGGGACCGGGGTGCACCCGTTCCAGGGACCCAAGCGGTTCGAATGGGATCTGCCCTAGAGTCGGGCTCTGGGAATTCACTGCAGCACAGAGCAGGGCTGGTGCCACCGTTCACGCCTCTCCCCTCGTTCTCCCAAACACTGGGGGAGCCGGGGTGGGGTAAGGGGGAGATCCGAGGGGGACAGGCCTTGCTTCATTCTTCATCCCCAACTCCTCCGCCATGCAGAGATTTTCCAGTCCTCTGCCCTTTCCAAGCTCTGGACAAGGCTCCTCCCGTACAAGGGCCAATTGCAACCACAGACCCTGGTTTGAGGGAGACACGAGGCCTGTTCCCCAGTGCCCCCCCTCGGGGCAGGGGAGGGCGATAGCAGCGGGGAACGTGGGGTGCCCTTACTTGTCTGGCCGCTGACTCTCCGGATGGAGGCCTCCCCGCAGGCCAGCGCGGCAGTGACCTCCACGCTGTAGGCCGCCCCGGGGACCAGCCCCTCGAACTGGAAGCTGGTCGCGTTGGGTCCGGCCGAGGCGTTCCACAGCAGCGCGGCCGGCTCCAGCGTGTAGATCGCCAGGGTGTAGCCCAGGGCTCCCCCGGCCGGCTCCTCCCACGACAGGAAGAGGGTGTCGGGGCGGCCCCGGTCACCGATGGTCACGTTCAGGGGGCTCCCTGGGGAATCAACGCCAGCGGCACCCGGTGAGGAATCATGGGCCCACCCAGCCCAAGGAGACTCCCAGCCCTAGGTTACCCACTGGTCCAGCAACATGGCCCTGGGCTTCCCTTACCCGGGATGGCCAAGCTGGTCCTGGGGCGGGACCCATCCCGCCAAACCCCCTGCTCTCCCCTCCCAAAAGGTGGCCAGAGAAATATTTAAATCTCCGTAAGACACTGACATTGGTCTCAACAAAGAGAACACTGCTGTTCCCCGAGCTTTGTGACGCGGCAGACACAGCTACCGGGCCACGTCCCTTTAAGAGGCATTGCTTGGAGAGCTGACGACTCCCGCCCTCTGCCACTGACTTGCTGTGGCCCCGGGGAAGTCGCTAACCCGGGCCTCAGTTTCCCCAATCCGCACAATAGGGATGGCGGGTTTTGTGGGTGTGATGTGGCTGCCCCCTGGCGACCATTTGGTGCTTCATGGAAACCATGGAATCGGAACTCAGATCCCCCTCAGCTCCACAAAGCAAGCTATAGGAGACTCTCCACTATTTACTAACAGGGCAATGGCTATGACACACAGTAAGGAGTTCCGAGACCATCCAGCAGAGGGTGGTGGTGATATCTACGCTACTCCATTCATTAGGATACTTGCTCCCTAGAAGTACTGTGAGCCTTAAGCAAGGCCTATAAAGAGCGGTGGAGAGGCTCCCTGAGCTAACCCAGCTCCTCACAAAGCCCACCCCCAGCAGAAGAGAACTCCCTGCTGCTCACCTCTCTCGTCAGGCTCTGCTTCGGCGCCCGCCCGCCCGGTGGAGGTGGTCAGGTTACAGCCCTCGCCCTGTGAGATTGGATTCAGGGAGAATGAGACCCGGATGCCCAGCCAAGAGGTGACTCAGTCTGTCCAGGGGACGTTTCTGGTCCCTTTTTTAACGAGGGCGGGAGAGCGGAGGGCTGGAAGTCGAAGCTCGACAAATTCCGGCTAGAACCAAGGTGCAGATTTTTCACCAGTAGGCGAATTAGACCTTGGGGCCAATTGCCTGGGCTCTGGGGCCCCAAGGGAGGAGTCCCCCTGGTCTGCAGGGCGCTGGGACGCCGGGGGACAGCAGGGATCTGAATCGTGGATGGGGTGCCGAGATCCCAGACACCACGGGAGGAAGATGAGCGGGGAAGGCAGCTGAAGCTGGTTACCTTGGTCTCTGCCCCAGAACCCCAGTGACTCCCAACAGGCAGCAAATCTTCCTCTCTCCCGTGGTAGGTGCAGGGCTGACAGCCAGGAGACCCATCCCTCCCTCTCCCGGCCCTGCAGTGCCAAACTCTGCTCTGGCGTAAGCAGGAACAGCCCCACTGCAGGCAAATGAATTACTCCAGGGCTGACTTTGGCTGGGACGGAGGGGCCTCACCTCTAGGGATGAGAGGGCAGTTTACCCTGCACCGCTCCCTCTGACCTTGGCCTCTCCCAGCAGGGACGCAAGCCGTGGACTAAGGACCCCGCACGGGCACTGCCATGCTGGGCCGGACGGGAGCAGGAGCCATGATGCCAGAGGCCCTTGTTCCCAGCCCCACTGAAGCCACCCCCCCTTCACTGGTCCCCGGCAACCAAAAATCAGGCCAGCCGGTTTTGTCTGCTCCTACCACCCAGGGCCAGGGGACTGTCCATAAATTACCCGAGGCACTAAGCCAGTCCGTGGGTCTTGAATTTTGCACGTTTGTTTCAGTGTCACAAGAAGGGGAGGTCTTGAAAATCACCCCCAGAATGTGGGGACCGCATGGGCTGGAGGTGCTGGGAGCAGAGACAACTGCGGGGTGTGTGTGTATATGTGTGTGTGTGTGCACAAACTAAGCAGCCTGAGAAGTGGAGAGCACCCAGTGCTCCCAGCCGTAGTGCCAGGGGTTCAGCCTCTCTTCGGAGCCCCCCCCAGCCCCTGGATCAGATACCCTGGTGGGGGCCCTGATTCCTTCCACGCTAAGGAAAGTGGTTTTGCTCCCTCCCACTCCTCCAGCAGAGAACTGACCATCTCTCTGGAGTCACTTCCCTGCCTGCCCCATCCCAGGGCCATGGAGGTGGTGATGTTCGTGTGTGTAGGACGCAAGGGCGGGGGGAACATCCCGCAAACAGCCCAAGCGACGTCGTGGCAACCACCCCCAGCTCCGGCTGCAGGGGCGACAGGGCACCCCGGGGGCAGAGGAGGAGGAGGAGGAGGAAGGAGGCCAGCCTGGGACGGCGAGCTCGCTAACGCGCTGCAGCTGTGTGGCTGGAACGGCCGCCCGCAAGAATGTGGTCATTCCCCGGCGGGGCAGGCGAGCCCCGAAACCCGGAGCCAGCGCCCTCGGCAGAGCGATGGGGGGGGGGCGGGTGCGAGAGACAGGGGCTTACCTCGGCCAGGGTCCCGAGGAGCCAGGAGGCCCACAGCAGGGGCAGCAGCAGCTGGGGCTTCATCGGGAGCCAGGCGGGCTGGGGAGAAAAGGAAGGGAAAGTTTGGGCCCCTCTTCGGTGCGGTCGTCCCCGGTCAGCTCTGTTCCCCGTGGGCGCTCCGGCCTGCGTCCCCGCATGGTGTCCGGGCTCACTCGGCGCCGGATGACATCGGTGGGGCTCTAGGCGTGGCGTCAGCCTGCTGCGGGCAAAGTCCAGCCAGCTGTGCGTGGGCAGGGGCTGTGTGTGCCTGCAGGAGGTGAGAGAGCTGGGTGTGTGGGTGTGAGTGTGTCAGAGGGAGAGAGAGAGAGATCTCCAGGGGTTGTGCTCCTGTATGCGTGTGTCAGTGTGTGTGTGAGATCATCAGTGCAGGAGGGGTGTGTGTGTGTGATCTCTCCAGTGCCTGTGCTCCTGTCTGTGTAAGTGTGTGTGTGAATTCAGTGTATAAGTTTCATGTGTGTGTGTGTATCCTGTCTGCGCGGCTGTGTGTGTGTGTGTGTATCGTGTCTGTGTGTGTGTGTTCCTGTAGCTCTGTGTGTGTGTGATCTCTCCAGTGCCTGTGCTCCTGTCTGTGTGTGTGTGTGTGTGTGTGTGTGTGTGTGTGAATTCAGTGTATGAGTTTCGTGTGTGTGTGTGTGTGTGTGTGTGTGTGTGTGTATCCTGTCTGCGCGTCTGTGTGTGTGTTCCTCTGTGTGTGTGTGTGTGTGTCCCTCCCTTGCCTACGTGGGTCTGTTTTGCAGCGTGCTGGGCCGTGCCTCGGCGGGGGTGTGGACTCGGGGGCGGGGGGACGTGTGGCTGGGACCTGTTCCAGCTGGGAGCAGGAGCGCTACGAAGTTGCAGGAGCTGGTGCTGTGGGAGGTGATCGCCCGGGGCTCCCAGCTGGAGAGGAACATCCCCTGGGGGCGTCCCGGGCAGCCCCCATCGTCCCCCCCACTCCCACCCGAAGGAAAGGCGGGTCGAAGCCTGAGGCCAGCTGTGCGTGTGGTGTACAGGTCTGTCTCCAGCTGACACAGCCCGTTTGGCTCCAGGCTGGCTGGGCTGGGCCCTTGGGGGGGAGTGTGGGGGGGCGCTTTCAAAGACGTGGCTAGTCAGAGCTGGTGCAGCGTGCGGCACCCGGCCCAGGGGAGCCAGCATGGGCACTCTGGCAACGCTCGGCTAGGAGCCCACGCGGCCGGGCAATGGGACGAGCCGTCGGGTTGGTCCCACGGCCACCCGAGAACCCGGTGGGGTGGGTATGAACAGGCCAAACTGCCCAGTGGACTCCCCCTCCAGCCCCTGTAGGCATGGTGCCTTGAAGGGGCCAGAGCTCCCCTCTCCACAGGGCCCCCCCATACAGAACTTGCCCACCCAGATACAGATATGAGCCAAGCAGGGCCTAGAAGGGCTGGAACTTGCCACGCCGTGAGTGGGGGGCTGTGCAGAGCAGAGTTGCCCCAAAGGCCCCCTGGTTCCCAGCCTAGCCCAGCCCGTTCCCCCAGCACCAGGTGGCGGCTGGTAGCCCCACGCGGCGGCTGGTAGCCCTACTCCTGAGGCAGTGGTCAAAGCAGGACAGGGCTTGGGAACTGATTTAGGTGAAAGAAAAACCAAACTCAGCCACCTCAATTCCACCCCAGACTCCAAACTGTCCCCCGACCCTGAACTGCTCCCCACAAACCCACCAAAGCACCAGCCCCAAACCCAGCTCCTGCAACTCCAAACGTCTCCCCGAACCAACCCCTAGACTCCAAACTGTCCCCCCAAATCCAACCGCCAACTCTGAACTGTGCCCCCACCATGGGGCCTGCTCTAGTGGGGCCCCCACAAGCTCCCACCTTTCCACCTGGCTCAGCTCCCCCAGGGCAGTACTGTGCAGGCTGGAGCCAGGGTGAGATGTTCCTGCTCAGACACGTATTTGTGCCCCATCAGCTTCCCCGGCTTGTATCCTAGGGCCCTGACCCACGGAGCACATGCCTGACACGGAGCCCCATGGGCAATGCCAAGGAGCCCAGACTGGCGGACACCAGGAGTGGCAAGGAGTTTAATAAAGAGCCTTCAACGTGGGCCTGACCTGATTCTCCAGGGTCCATAAACCCAAACTGCTCAGTGCCTTTGGAACTCGGGCAGGAAGGAGCGAACAGCCCTGGCAGGGCAGGCCTGGGACGGAGCTAGGAGACGTCCGTCTGCTGGAGGGAGAAGTAATACGGGATCAGGGGAATCGGAGCGCTGATCCCAGTGTGGTGTGGGGAGAAGGTACCTGGCAAGGAAAGGGGGCGGGGGACATCCACCAACTAACACCTCCGAGGAGAAACCTCCCTCGTTGGTGACACTAGGGTGGATCGACAGGGCAGGAGGTCGACAGGTAGGAAGCCAGATGGCCACAGGCAGCTATTCGCAGGGAACAACTATAGGAACATTGTCTTTCTGGTTTGTATTGTGCTTCCCTGGTTGTTTCTCTACAAACACCCAGTGCACATCGAACCCCCAGGAGAAGCCAAGGGGACGCTGCCCCCTGCTTCCAGTGCCGCGCTCCCCTGCTTGTGGGACGACCCCCCCACCCCCCGTCCCTCCCACACCAAGTGTGTGGCCAGCAGGAGGGCGTGCAGGCTCCTCCCCCGGGGGTCTGTTCCTACAGCAGAGGACACGTGGCCTGAAGCAAAGAAAGTGGTTTGGCCCCTTCTGCGGGGCGGTAGGAAGTCACAGGGAGGGCTGGGTGCTGGCAGGCACACAAGGGGCTGGCGTCTCTTTCCATTGGCCAGGGTTTGGGCTGGCTGCTGGAGCCGGCTGCCGACTCAGAGGCTGTTTAGAAAGGCCCCTTTCCAGCGCTCCCTGCTTGCAGCCGGGAGAGGTTTGGCTTTAAATTTGCCTTGGAAAAGGCACGGTCAGCAGCTTCCCTGCACCCCGGGGCGTGGTTAGGGGATTTAGGCACATCCCATGCCCGTTGGCATGGGCGCTTCTGGCCTTGCCGTCGAGCCGGACGTTGTGGGACGGGTTTGCGTGGCGGGAACACGCGGTGTGCAGCAAGGAGGCCCACGGGGCACCGGCAAGGGGCCCGGGGCACACTGGGCGAGGGCTGCCCAGAGGGCGGGAGAAGAGAAACGGGGGGAGTGGCGTAGGCGGCCTGGGGCTTGAATAGGGCCAGGACTGATGGGGACAGACAGAGAAGGCGAGGGAGCAACAGCCAGGCAGATGGAGCAAGGGAGGGATGGACACTCCAGGGGTTGCACGGACCTGTAGAACAGTCCAGGCATTCTTGGCATGAAGGGGTTAATTAATGCTTCAGGGGGGCTCCTGAGTGAAGTCTACAGACCCCCCCGCAACCCACCAGATCTCCTGCCACCAACTCTCCTAGTGTCTTCTCCTGGGTAACAGCAGCCGAGGGCTCAGAGGAGGGGCTAGAATCAAGCCACGGGTCTTGTCTCCCACTCATTTGGGATCCCCTCTCTGTTACAGCTAAACCAGAGCAGAGACCCCCATAGCATTCACCCGGCCCCTGCCCCACTCTCGCTCACCCACCCATAGCCATGGGCATTTGGGGACCACCCCCCTCCTTCCTACCTGACTTCGCTCCCCTCAGGGCCAGCACATCAGTCACAGAAGGGGGACAGATCACGCCCCCTTCCCGGCTTAGCAAGCAGTCCCTGCTTTCCAGGCACGTATTCAAAAGGGATCAAGCCCGTCCTTTGCTGCGGGGGGGATGAAGCTAGGGGGTGGGGTCAGTCCCAGGGGGCTAAGAGCTGCCCCTACCCTGGCAGGTCACCTTTCCCACCAAGGGCTTATTCGCCCCCTCCCTTTGGGCCAGACACACCTGTGCCATAATTAACGAGCTGCTTCCCAGCCTAAGGGAGACAAGGAATCTAGGAGGAAGACCTGGGCTTTATAAAAGGAGTCTAACGAGGGGAATTCCAGGGTGTGGGCAGGTTCATGGGGAAGACCCCAAGCCAGGGGTCTGCAGGAGGCTGGGTGCTTTAGTCTAGGGGAATTAGGGCTTTTAACGGGAGCCGGGAAGGCTGCGAAGACCAGAGACTAGTGGGGGTGAGAACGGGAACTGGTCTGGAAATTGGGGGAGAGGAGCTTGTGCAAAGAACCGTCATGGTGGTCCGGGAGGCGAGGAGGTAGCAGTCCCTGGAGGATGTCAGTGCCCCCGGGCACCGGTCCTGGGCTGAGATAGCCCTTCCATGCGGCACGGGATTATTACATGGGCAGAAGGGCACACAAGGATGAGTGACAGGAAGAATCGTGCAAATAAATGCAAATGTAATGGAACAGAGAGGTCTGTGTGTGTGTGTGTGCGCGTGTGTTTCAATTCCCTAGCTCCAAACTCTGTCTCCCAGAGCCGGACTCCTGGGTCCACACACTCCCGCCGTGGGGACTTGGAGCTCTGGATCGGAGCCGTTCCAGAGCTCAGGGGGGCTGGAGCAGGCCCATCCTGGAGATCAGCTCAAGCCGCTCACTCAGAGCCACGCCCCGACCCGGCTGCGCCCCGACGCGGAGCCAGGGTCGGTCCCGGCGCCACAGCCAGTACCATTATCCCCATTTTACAAGTGGGGAAACTGAGGCACAGAGAGGCTAAGTGATTTGCCTGAGGTTACCAAGGCAGCCAGGGTCAGTCCAGGGCAGCAGCAGCCGTCCACATAAGAGCGACCAAGCCTCCCCCTGGGGCCGAGCCGGGCACGGTGCACCACTCGCAGCATGGCCCCGTAGCAGCAGGACAGGCCGGGTGCTGGGAGAGCCAGAACTCCCCTTCCTGCCGTCCCCCGACACCCAAACCTCCTGCTGCGCCTGCCCCACAAACAAGCCTCGGGCGGCTTCTCGGCCCAGCGGCTGGAACCAGGCCGGGAAAGTCAGGGGCCGCTGAGTCATCACATTTCCCCACAAAGCAACAAAAGCCGCCACAAGGGTGGGAGCCCCCAAGCGGCCCCGGGCGTAATTGAAAGCAGCTGTGGCCAGTGCCGGGAGCGCCGGTTCCCGGGCCCAGGGCTGGTACATGGTGGGGGGGACCCTTAGGAACTGCACCGCGATGGCTAGACCCACCGGACAGCCACCCGCTGGGAAAGCAGCTGTGCTGTGCGGGGTTTGGCTGAACCGCCTGGTCTGCCGTGCCCAGGGTGGGGCAGCGCTGCCTAGGAGTTAGAGCAGGGGAACTCGGAGCCGGGTGCTCGCTCTGGGCTGTGACTCCACCTGCCAAGCAGGGAGAACCCCGCTCAGCTGGGGCCCAGGGAGGAGCCGCTCAGGAGACATTCGGCGCTCGGGATTAGCAGCGTCGGGCCAGGCCGGCAGGGAGAGACAGACGCGGACAAGAAAGCGGCCGAAAAGCCAGTGGGAACCGAGCCACGATCGAAGGCAGGCGGCTGCCCCCCGTGGGGACATAATGACCAACGACCCGAGCCCTTCCACGGGGCTCGCTCCTCTCCTGGGCATCACTAGCTGCGTCTGATACCTGCTGGGCCCGCTCACGCACGCTAACACCGGCCCGGTGCACTAGCCGCTGGCACAGCAGCTGGCCTGGGCTTCCCCCGGGGCTGTGCCCAGCAGGGACAACACAGGCCTAGCCCAAGGCGGGACGGGGGCCGGTGGCACCATCCGCAGGCAGGGGATGGACCGGGAGGGAGGGACTCTCTCTGGGTGGGAGGGTCTGTTCGGAGACACGTGTGCCCAGCCTTGCCAGTTCCAGGGCTGGCCAGTCCTGCCACCCCACAGCTGTGCCCTAGGCTCTGAGAAGGCCAGCAGGGGATGTGAGCTGGCAAAACGTATGGGGCGAGGGGAAATGCACGGCCTAGCTGGGGAGCCAGCCGAGGGGGGGCTCCCAGGTCCCTCCCCTCTGACAGGCTTAGACGCTGGGTGCCCTGGGGCGGGGGGAGGGAGAGAGCTACATCAGGTGTGAACCCCGCCTTGGGTGTGGGCCTGACCCCCAGCGCTAGCTCCAGGGCATCAGCCCTGGCAGAACCCACTGGGGAGGGGCTGTGATACAGCAGCGGCTTTAACCCTTTGAGGGCCTACACCCTCCCTAGCGCTTCTCCTCCGTAGCTCTTCACAAAGGAGGCCAGGACGGAGCAACCGAGGCACAGGGCGGCAAAGTGACTTGCCCGAGGCGCTCCAATGCCAGAGCCAGGACTAGACCCCAGGCACCCCCAGTTCCAGTCTATCCACTAGGCCGTGCTGCCGCCCCACAAACCCGAGTGCAGGATGCTGCAGCTGCCGGGCAAACTCCCTGGGCCCGCATGGGGGACAGCCGCCCGTTCTCCCTGTGCCCTGGTTGTGCTTTGCACCCACCGGGGCTCGCCCTAAGGACCAGCCAAGGTGCTGGGCATTGTGCCAGGCTCGCTTGCTTCCCAGCACATGGCTCTGCCTGGCTCCCTGAGCCGTGCCCTTCAGGGAAGCCAGGGTGAGACTCTCCGTGCCCACCGGGAACAGCAGTCTAGTGGCAGGCTGTCCCAGGGCCTCCAAATGCCCACCGAGCTCAACCCGGCTGCAGCCTGACCCCACAGGGCTTGGCTCATCCCGTGAGCCGAGTGGGAACTGATACTTCCCCCGTGCAGCCGGGCCCAGCCCCCCACGCTCCCTGCTCAGAGGGTCGCCAGGGGCAGGGGGTGAAGCGGTTACCTGTCCCAGATGGCCCGTCCCCGCTCGGCGCCGGCAGGGGCTCTCCTGGCGAGGCCCGTGCGGGCGGTGCCTGCTCTCTCTCTCCTGCCTCGTCTCTCCGGCAGTCAAGTCTGAGCTGGCCCGTGTGGTGTCCCGCCCAGGCCTGCCCCGCTCCTCTCCCCACAGCAGAAGAGGAACCAGCAGGCCAGGGGCGTCTGCCACTGCCTGGTAACCACGGCGCTCTGCATCCTGGGAGGGGGGCGGAGAGCTGGGCTCTGCCCGGGTCACCCCCACACCGGCGGGCTGGGCACACCTCGCACCTCCCACGGGCAGCACCTCACACAGACCTCTGTGCCTCTTACAGTGCCCGCCCCAGCACCCGGCCTTCCCGGCGACTGGCTGGGATGCCAAGGAGCGGGGTCTTTTGTAAACCTCCCCCTTCCCCTCCATTTTATAGATGGGGAAACAGAGGCCCACAGGCCCACCCACCAGCCACGCAGAGGGGCCCTGGCAGAGCGGGTCTCCTGACTCCCAGTCCTGTGCTCAGGCCAAAGAGACACTGGCTCCCACTAGCTAGCTAGCTAGCCCTGCACCAGCCAGCTCTGCTACCTTCTCCCTCCCCGCGGCTCAGAAGGGGGAGCACGTTGCAACACCTTGATCTCATGCATGGAGGGGGTGAGGGAGCGTGCAGGCACCTAGAGGCCCCATCAGTGACAGCATGGTGCCCACGTGTCTGCGTCATGGCCCTCAGTCTAAACCCCGGGGGTGGCTTGTGTCACATGCTGGCCAGTTTGGAGGCTGAGAGGGATGGATGGCAGGGGGGATCCGCCCTCCGCTGCTGGCAGTGGGGAAGGACAGTACAATGGGCATTGCCAGACTGGATCAGACCTGAGATCCAGCTGGCTCTGATGGTTAACTACGATAGCTCTGGATAGTCTCATTATCCACATACATCTCCAGTCCCTTTTGGAATCTTGCAACATTCTTGGCCTCGGTGACTTCCTGCAGCAGTGAGTTCCACAGGTTGCCCTGCCTTTCAGTTTCAAGGCACATTATCTCCTTGTTTGTGTGTTGTGAGGCAGTTACAAGTCCAAGTCTGGGGGGGTTGGCTCCCCCTCTCAGGGTTTTTGGTCACACACCCTCCTCCTTTCCCGCAATTTGTAACTTTTCAAAAAAATCTCCCACTTCGGCACCTTTACCACACGGCCAACAGGAAAATGAAACTCTGTGACTTTGTGGGGCTGTGACTTTTCCAAACACCCTCACTGTTACAAAGTGGCAGCGTGCCGTACGGGGAAAGCGAAGAAAGCATTAGACACCCGCTCATGCTAGCTGTCCCTAGGCACAGACATCTTCGCATTATTTAATGCCAAGAGATCTCCCTGCTAGCCCCCATTTGGAAAACTGAGTTGTTCCCTTCCAAACCCTGGGCTACTACACAGGGCTGGCCACGCTGTCCTTTCCGCTGCCCAGGCTTCGGCCTTAATGACGAAGGCAGCTCCCCGAATGCCGGCCCAACGCAGGGAGAGGCAGGTACCCGGGGGCAGCTCGGCACGGGCCACGGAGCACGGGCCGCGGCCTCGTCTAGACGAGAGCCCTCGGATCCGGGTGGCCGCCCGCCAGGGCTTGTTTGCACAGCTGGGGCTGGATGAATAGAGCTGACCTCAGCGGCTGGAGGCTGCTGCTACCTGAGAGGAGGGTGGGGGATGGGAACAGGGTGAAGGGAGGCTGGATGGCACAAAAACAGAGGGAGAGGGACCCCTGGTTAGCCAAAGGTCTAGGGGCATCTGGGGGACGGGGGTGGAGCGCCAAGTGACTGGCGGGGGGGAGCCCCCAGCTGAAGTGTCTCCCACCAGGCACCCAGGAAACGAAGCTATGGCCCCTCCTGGCCCCAGTTCCTTGTCATTTAAAGCCCGGTGCATGGAACTGGGAGCTGAACTCTCTCCCAGTTAAAATCCGGGGGCCTCAATCTGACGCTAGGACCCAGTAGAGTCCTAGTCTGGCCGAAATTGGCTTCCACACCTTCGGCGCCTCCTCTGCACCATCCGGCCTACGGGTTAGAAGAGGGCTTGGTTCTGATCTGTATTGCAGCAGGCGCTTGCGGCCCCCAGGCATGGACCAGGGCCCCGTTGCGTCAGGCGCTGTACAAACACAAAAGGTGCATCGGGAAGCTGCTAGGGAGGAGAGGCGGAGAGCCCATGAGTGCAGCCCCTCTCTCCAGATTTCCCTCTCCACAAACAAGTGAATGGAATTGTCTTGCACCTCCAAAGAGACCAGGGGTGGGGCCTGAACTGGGGGCACATGCGCTAAGCTGCTTGGACAGTGACGTGACCCATCACGCCAGTACAACTCAGACCAACACGCTGATCAGCCAGCCTTGGCGGGCCGGGTTCCACGCTGGATCGGCTGAGATCCGAGTCACTCTCAAGCTTTTCCTTTGCTTTTTAGGGATTGCCGGACCGCCCTGTTCCCTCTGCATTTACCCGGCAGTGGGCATCTCTCTGGAGGGGACGAGCCTGAACCGATCAGTAGCCAGGCGATGTGTAGGACAGTAGTTCTGCGTTCCCTTGGGCACAGGCCTGGTGCGGACTCTGTGCTCCACAAAGCTGAAAAGCAATCGGCCCCTGGCTGCCTTGGAGACAAACTTTGCTCTCACGTTGTTCCTGCAGATGCCACCATGATGAAAACCCAGTGCCCTGCATCTCCCAGGCGGGGGAAGAAACTCCGTCTAGTGGCACACGAAGCTACTACAGCTTCTAGCTCCTTTCCCTCCCATTCACTGATGAAGCATCCTCAGAATAAAGGGCAAATCAACCAACAGCTTAGAGGGATCCCAGGCAAACCTGAACCCCCACATAGGAAATCTTAGCACCACCTCAGCTAGCCTGTGGGGACCGCCTAGAGCTGGGCAAGCTCCTCTGATGAAGATCTGGCTAGAGGAGATGAAATGGCTCCTCCAGGGGTCCTGTGGGAAACTTACTACAGGACTGTGTCATTAACGATTGTACAGCATGTGTCTACCGGAGCTGAATCACAGCAGCCTGAGTTACTTTAATGATGGTGTAACGGGCGGCGACTCGCCCCATAGCGCCTCCTGCTGGTTGTCCGGGAATTAGCTCGTCTTCAGCTCGCAGCGCCCTCTGCAGGCCGGTGTCCTCTGTCCTCGTGTCCCCCCCTGAACCCCAGTGCCTCATGCCTGGGGTGCTGCACCATGGCAGTTCCCCCACAGTCTTACTGGGTCTCCCCACTCTGGGGAACCCCCAACCCTCCCTTAGCCCCACCTTGCCTCAGCTTATGGGCTACCGCCAGTCACCATCAAGCCCCCGGTTCACTGGGGCCGACTGCAGTGTAACAGCCAGTCATCATAGGCAAGGAGGGTTTGGCCTCCTGCCTCTGCTTACCCGTGGGCTGCCCCCTGTAACCCCAATACCACTTCTAGGCCTCAGACTAGGCCCCGCAGCCTGGGGAGTTGCCAGCCTGGAGCTCCCCAACTCTGGCCTTTCCCCCCTGTCCTGCTCCGCTCCAGGTACCTTCTCAAGCTTCCCCAGCAGCCAGGCCCGTCTGCCTCCACAGCTAGAGGGAGAGACTCTCTCAGCACCAAACTCTGGGCCCTTTAATCAGGGCCAGCTGGGCCCTAATTGACCGAGCCACAGTTGTGACTGCCCCACCCCAGCTGCTTCCACTTGCAGCCCTCTGCTGGGCTGCCTTCCCCCCCCAGCCCTAGCCTCTGCAGGGCTGCTTTGAACCCCCTCAAAGCAGGAGCGGGGTGGTCCCCCCACTACAGATGGCTTTTCCTACCTTCTCAAGGCCTGACTTTGCAACCTCTATAGTGTTCTTTTAACCCCATGATTTAAAATGTAACCGGGCACCAGGGAAAAGTCTTCCGGCCAAATCACGAGGACGGCAACGTCTGGGCTAAGGTAGAAACAGCCTCCCAGCACCGGCCTGCCAGTGCCAGCCGGGAGCCACAAATGGGCAGGGCTGGGAACTGGACGCAAGGTGTGAAACCCCATTGCCCCCATTCTCCTAGCCCCGCCCTATCCCAGACACACTCTGCACTCAATAGATTGGCCTAGGACATAGCAGACTGTCTCTCCCTGCCAGCCTGGGGTGTAGAAACCCGACGGAGACCGAGACAGCCAGTTAGCAACCTGGCGCCCGAGACGGCCGGGGGGCAGAGATCACTTGCGGGCAGAGCAATCAGCTGCGGCCTCCAAAACACACTCCCGCTCCCTGCCCAGCTCCGGGGGCTGCAAGGTCTGTTCCACATAGTCCAGCAGGGATCAGTAGCGTTCTCTCTCCCCTCTGCATTTCTGTCTTCGATAATGGGACTCCTGAAGTGATCAGATGTCCCTTAGGGTATGTCTATACTGCAACATACAACCAGGGTTCAAACTCAGGCTCTAACCTAACCCCCTTTTTGTCCACACACAAACCGCACTAACCCAGGGGTAAGACCCTGGACCCCATGGGGGCTGGAGGGTTTGACCCCGAGTCAAGCCAGGACCCAAGGTTCAAGCCCTATTGCTTTGCAGTATAGACCCAACCCCACTGGACTCATGGTCAGGGAGTCAGACAAAAGTATCCCACAATCCCATGGGCCTACTTTCTTCATCCTGGAAAAGTTATGTTTGGTGGACAGCTGAGTTTTCCTACCATGAACAAAGGCCTCAAGAAGCCACCGTTTGGGAGAGCGCTTGGAAGGCTGGGATGGGGTGGTCAGACCCGGGCCCACCTCCAGTGTGGACGCTGGAGCCCCTGATTGGGAGCCAGCATGCAACAGCTCCTAACCTGGGGTTACAAAGAAGTGCCGATGCTCACGCCCTAGTTGAACAAACCCAGGGTCTGCCCGCTGGAGGTCATGAGCCCTGGGCTTACGCTGCCGTGTAGACAGACCCTTAGAAACTGCCACCAGGGCTTCCCCTCAGATCTAGCCCCCTCTCGCTCACCCCAGCCCCACCCCTTCCACCCAGCCCAGAGCCCCCGCCCCCATTATGGCCCCCACCCCAGGCCAGCCCCACTCCGAGTCCCAGACAGCCAGGACGGTGGGCAGCGCAGCCCCTGCTAGGGCCAGCCGTGGGGGACTGGAACTGCGTGCAGAGGAGAAAGCAGAAGGGTGGGGGACTGGGGGGCAGAGCATGGAGGGGACAGCACTTGACTGTAAGGTACCCGCCCCCCTGGAAATCCCATGCAGGAGAAGCGGAGGGGTGTATCCTGGACCCGCTGAGATATTGAAGGATGCAGCAATTTCATAAAATCAGCCCGAATTCATACATTGTCCATAGACAGATCCCCCAAATTACACGAGGCGCGCTCTGTTTTCGCATGGAAAATTTCAAAAGCTCTCGCTAACCCCAATGGGAAAACCTCTGATGCACTGGAATTCTTATAGTCTGGCCAGCCCTACGTGGGCAGTCCAAACAACTTCGTTTATCCAATAAAAGATTCTGGGGAGAGTTGATCATGGTACAGAAGCACCTACATGACACCAGGGTCTCTGACAGTAGAGGTGTCATCGAGCTAGCAGAGAAAGGCAGACCAAGAGCCAATGGCTGGAAATAGAAGCTAGACAAATTTGAACAGGAAATAAGATTCTTCCAGGATGGCAATCGGATCTTCTTGCCGAAGTGGTCATCCTCTCTGTGGATCGGAGGGCAGGAGTGAGACATTCAGCCATCATGTTACACCTGTTCATGGTTGATCTTTTCCCATCGAGCACTACAGAATGAGGCTGATTCGGTGGCGGTTCTGCCCAGTTTTCTCCGTTTGCCCCAGCAGGCCTAGCTGTGCACAGGGAGGCAGAACAAACAAGGAGATTTTTTTAAAAAACCCACCTCCGCAGCCAATCCCCTCCTGATTACTGCAAGCCGGGGCGGGGTTGTGTGTTTGGATAAGGACTCCTGGCCGATCCCAGGCCAGATAAGCAGCCCCAACGCCCAGGCCGCTTCACACCGGGCCTGCAGTGTGTGGGCGCCGGAGCTGGTGCAGCAGAAATGGAAGTGGATGGTTTCTCACCACTTCCTTTCCCTCTCTGTCTCTTTCTCTCACTCACGTCCCCCTTGTCAATTTCACATCCTGTTATTGATCGCCACCCCCGCACCAAGGGGAGGTCATTGGGTTTAATCGACATGAGGCCTTTCTGCCATGAGAAACACCCCGGGGGCTGTAGGAAACGGCTCCGGCTTTGCGAAATGCACCCCCAGACGCGTGCCCGAGGTGCCCCTTCCAAACCCCTCCGGGGGCCAGATGTGCCAGGGCACTATACCCACAGCTGGAGGCCGGTTTTCCATCATTGCTTTGATCTCTCTGTGACCTCGGCCCCGAACTCTCCCTTTGTGCCCAGTGGCCTTTCCCTGCTCCCACTGACCTTCACCTGTCTCCGCTGCGGGTAGCAGGTGTGCTGGGCTGGCTGATGGAGGGGGCTCCTGCCCCCGAGAGCAAGAGGCTTTTCACTAATTCAACCATGTTCGTGTTAAATGTGAAGGCAAAAGGGCTTCTAAGGAGAGCAGAGCAGAGACAACAGCGAATTCTCTGGCCAGTCCCTGGCATTTGGGAGCAAATTCATGCCCTAGGAATCGGCAGGCGGAGTCTTTAGATGGCCAGACCGCTCATCCAAACCGCACGGTTTAACCAGCTTCCCAGATCACAGTTGTGCTCCGACGGTGCACGCGTGTGCAGTGGCAGGCATTTGGGGCATGGGACCCACCTGCCGAGGTTTGGGGGGCGAGGGGGAATGGGGCTTCGTCTGGCTTCACTCCTGCTTCCTGTCGTGTTTTAAAAGGGGATGAGAACACATATCCCTGCACTGCTGTGTGGCCCCTTTTCTGTGATTATTTACAAAACCAGACGCCCCCCACTCCCAGCTAATTCTGAAACATGCACCCCGAAGCTCAGTGGATTTGCTTTAGAGTGGCAGCAGGGGCAGAGTGGGGGTGAAGTGTTTGGAGAGAGGGGGGCCCAAAGCTAAGCCCCTCCCAGTCCATATTTAGGCAGCAAAATAAAAGCAGCCTGCTTTTCTACACTGGTGCTAAGGCCCCCCAGCGAGCAGGAAGCCCCACTGATTTTGGGGGCCTCATCCCCCTAGCTCAGGTCCTTCTTTGGCTCCCGTTACTAGCAGCTGTGCATCTCACCCCCCGCCCACAGTGAGCTAGGCCAGGGCGATTAGCCCCATTTTACAGCTGGAGAATTGAGGCCCAGAGGCTAAGTGGCTTGAATCATACAGGGAATCTGGGGCCCAGCGGGGAACAGCAGCTGGGTGAGTGAAGTCACAGGCATTTGCTCTAACCCCTGGGCAGCCCTGCCGCTGCTCAAGGAAAGCAGGTGGGGAGGACATATCAGGACAGTGCCCAGGAGAGCGGAGGAGCCCGGCGAGACCTGCCGTTCCGTGCCAGGGCCCCACACGTGATGCTGGCGGCGAGGTCGTTCCGGCGCGGGAAATGAGGGTGCGTTAGCATGGCTGGAGGGCGAGGGGGGGTGTGGAAGCGATACTGCCGAAGAGGAATCTTGAAATGCAAATGAGGAACCAGTGCGGAAGCACCCAAGGCCCCTGCAGCCAGACACCATAGGCCATGACCTCAAAGCGGACGAGGCTAAACCCGCGCACAGCTACAGAGGCTGGGGTTTCCAAAGGAAGGAACAACTCCCCTTGGAAATCCAGCAGGCTGGAGAGACAAGCAGCTGGTTTGTGTCCGGCGCTAGGGAGCCGGCCAGGGGGACACACGCCCTGCTCTCCTGCCTGAGCAGTGGAAGCGGGACAGGGAGAGTGGAGGCGGTCTAAATAGCCCGTGGCACAGGCTTGTCGCACTGAGCTCTGCCCGCCGGGTGGGTCAAGCGTTCATCGGCGGGAGGTTCGTGCCAGGCTGGCCGGCTGCCCCTAGCGGGAATGGATTTCTGTAGCGCCCAGCTCCTATGGGTTAAGGGCTCCCCTCCTGTGTCTCTCCGGGAGTTCCTGACCTCCCCAGGACCCTTACTTGGCCTCGTCACCCTGACACAATAGTCCCTGACCTGGCCCATAGCTAAGCCTCTTAGGCACTACTGTAATACATCTAATAAACAATAATGCTATGCCTTTTTAGATACAACCTACCGTTTTGCTTGCTCTTGTCACCCCCTGTGGACATAATGACACCCAGAGCGTTCTCCATGAGCTGTAACAGCTCAGTAGAAGCCAGCAATATGTGGGGCAGTTCAAATTGTTCCTGCCAACGATCGTTATCTACATTTGCACTTATCTACAGGAGATTGCAACTGGTTGTGTGCTGGCCAATCGCCTTGCATAGGTAGAGCTCCCTGGAGTTCCTCTGTGTTGAATAACTCGGAGAGATAAAGTAGGTGAGGCAATATCTTTTACTGGACCAACCTCGGATGGTGACAGAGACAATATCTGGAGCTTCCCAGAGGTCTTCTTTAGATCTGGGGATAGTACTCAGTGCACAGAGAGAGTCACGTGGAACGGCAAGAGACCGACTCACAGAGGTCACGGTGGGAGCAGAAGGTGACAGTGCAGGGCCAGTGGGGCAGAGTAACAGAGCGAATGACATGACAAACAGCGGCCAGAGCATCGGACCATGTTTTAGTGACTTTTCTCCGGAAGCTAGATTTGTGACTGGGAAACTTATATACACTTTTCCTAGTAGGCCAAGATTTTTTAAATGCATTATTTGCCAAGATCACAATCTCACATCATCGCTCTTTCAAGAGGTCATTATCTTGGGGAGTTTCTGTATTAAACTTTATTATAATTATGTTTTATGTAAGAATGGCTATATTGGGTCAGATCAATGGTCCATGTATCCCAGTATCCTGTCTGGGGACAGTGACTATTCCAGGTGGTTCAGAGGAAATGAACAGAACAAGGAATCATCGACTGATCCATCCCTTGTCCTCCACTCCCAGCTTCTGTGAACAGAGGCTAGGGACACTCAGATCATGATGTAGCATCCTTGCCCATTGATGGACCTGTCCTCCATGAACTTCTGGAGTTCTTTTTTGAACCCTGTTATAATTCTGGCCTTCACAACATCCCTTGCAAAGAGTTCCACAGGTGACTACATTGTGTGAATACTTCCTTTTGTTTGTTTTAAACTTACTGCCTATTCATTTCAATGGGTGGCCTCTGGTTCATGTGTTAAGTGAAGGGGTAAATAACACTTCCTTATTAATTTTCTTCTCAAATCTAATCAAGATTTTATAAGACTCTATCATATCCACTCTTAGTCATCTCTCTTCCAAGCTGAAAAAGCCCAGTCTTTTTAATCTCTTCCCGTATGGAATCTGTTCCATACCCCCTAATCATTTTTGTTGCCCTTCTCTGTACCTTTTCCAATATATCTTTTTTGAGATGGGGTGACCAGAACTACACACAGTATTTAAGATGTGGGCATGTCATGGATTTATATAGTAAAAGCGGAGGAGCTTGGTTTGCCAGACTGATCAGCTAAGCCAATCCTGACAACCTATATGAAAAGGCTGCAAAACACCGTGCCTCTGGACTGCACCAACGTGCAGAAAGCGTTATAAGCCAGTCACTGTCAAAGTCAATTTTAGAAGAACTTAATGAGGCTGTTAAGAATGCTGGAGACACAACTCAGTTTATTTGAATCAGCATGGCTGTTGCATCATACTTTCTATTTAAGCAAGAGATACCACACACTACAAACTAGAGGCCTATGTTAAGTGCATTGTCACTTGTTAATCCTAAAATTGGACACTGGTTCTGGACAAGACTGGCAAATGCTCGCTATCTTTCTGCAAAAAAACTCAGCTGACTCTCTAGAAACTTGTGGTATAACAGTGAAAGACTCAGGAGCTGAAAAAGTGAAGAACTCTCTCATTATATTCAAAATATGGGTATACATGGCTGACGAACGCACCAATGCAAATAGGCATCAAGTATTAAGTCATTGCGTATGTTATCTTGATGTCCGTGGTAGGCCAGTAGATGCATTCTAGGTGTTCAGGTTATAGAAGACTGCATCTGTGACATCTTAGAAGAGTTAAATGCTTGTAAATTGAACGTCCCAACAGATGACTGCTTGTGCATTCGATGGAACTACAAACTTCTCTGGAAGACATAGTGGAGTACAAGCTTTGCTCAGAGAAAACTGTAACCCTAATCTCTCCTATACACACACACCATATAGGCCACCTACTCCAGCTAGCACTAGTACAAGCTGCAGAATCTTCAAAAGACATTAAAACCCACAAATTTAATGACTTTTTTATACTCTTTCAGCAAGAGTCCAAAAGGACTGAACATTTTGGAAACAAATAGAAGATCAATCCCAGTGTAAGTTCAAATGAATCCAACCTGGAAAAACCTGCTGGCTCTTTCAGGAGTGATTCTTGGTAGTTGTCTTAAAATTATTGTAACCGTTATTACTGGCTTTGCAAAGTATCCACCAAGAAAGGGCAGATCTAAGTAGTGAGACTGGTGGACTACTATACTATTGTTACTAAATCCAGAGAAGACTATCACCATTCTCTCTCGTAAGTCTACTGTTGAAATCTCTTGGGTCATTAAACAATGTCATCCAGGAATCTGCTACAACAGTAGCAGATCTTTGTCCAGCAATAGAAGCTACCCTTGGATCAGAGATCTCCATTGAAAATGTATTGGAAGAAGCAAAGACTTCAGTCCAGAAGTTGACTAATGAAGGTACTTATATTGACTCCATAAGTGAACAAGACAAGGAGTGTTTGTTAAGCCAGCTGCAGAAGTACACAGACTTGATTCGTACAAATCTACAATAGCGATTTCTGGATTCTACTCAACCTCCACTTAGCTTTTACAGATGCCTGTCTTATAAAACCCCTACAGTTGAGTGGAGTGAGGCACTACCAGCAATGGAGCTGCTATGTGATGAGGACAGAGTAGAGAATTTTGAATACAGAGTGGAATATCATATGACGAACAAAAGAAAATTTAACTTCATCTTCTTTATCACCACTAGTGGTTCGACCCAATCTTTGTGCTGTTTTCTCGGACGAAAGTAGGAATTCATCTCTTGCTAATCCCAGTCACAACAACTACAGTTGACCATATTTTTTCCTCATTGAATAGAATTTTGTGTTCTGAAAGAAGTCACCTTCTGCCTGATCATGAGCATATCATGAAGGACTGGAAGTAACGGAAACACCAGAAGACACCAAAGACTGCAAAATTACAACGAAAAACCAAGATGGATGTAGACGTAGTGCTTCATAGTAGGCTTGAGTAGCCAACTTTAATTTGTGTGATGATTTTAAAACATGAGTTAAATTTAATAAAATGGTCGTGAAACATTTTTCAGTTTTCACTATGGTGCCATACAGCCCACCTTCACCCTCATGGTATCACCCCTCATTGGTCCTCACACCCCCCTCCTACCCAAATATTCCAACACCCCCCTGTAACGGGGTATTACTCACCACCACAGCGCCTCCTGCTGGACAGTCCAGGAATTAGCTCTCAGTCCAAATGGAGCGTCCTCTGCTGATGGTGCCCCATCAGTCCCTCGCTCTCTGCTGGTGTCTGGACCCGCATTGCTCCTCTCGTGGCTCGACAGTGTCCTCCTCTTCAGGACACTGCCCTCTGGCAGTACCCGCAAAGTCCACTCTCACCCCCTTCCGGGGGTGGGGGCTAACTGCAGTCCTTACACCGGCATCAGCAGCCTCCCACAACCCCCAAGTCCAGCCCCTCTCATGTCAGGGGGGCAGGTTGTAGCCTCACTTGGCCACTGCCCCACAGCCCGATGCAGTACAAGGTGGAAAAGTGGGGCGGGGGGCGGGAACCCAGGCCCGCTCTCTACTCTGGGTCCCGACCCAGGGACCCTTCGACAGCAGCCTCTCTGACCTCCTTTCTCTCCCCTTGCCTTCCTGTTCCTGGGCCACTTCCCCTCTGGCCCTTTGCCCCCTCTAGCCCCTTCTGCTCAGGGCCGGCAGTCTGAGAGGAGTCAGGCTGAAGCCCACCTCTGTGCCCCCAAGCCTGCCCAGCACTGCTCTGTCCAGGGTGCTGGTCTCCTCCACAGGAGACAGACCTAGACCTTCCTCACTGAAGGTCTGGGACAGACTCTCTGCTCCTCCCCTGAGCAGCCTTTTTATAGGGCCTTGCCTAGCCCTGATTGGCTGGCTCTAAAACTGGCCCTGATTGGCTCCCAATAAGCCCTTTTCTGATTGGCTGCCTGCCTGTGCAGCTGTTCTGACCTCATCTCTCCTAGGAGTGGGGCAACCTCCCCACTACACCCCCCAATTTCAATTTCTGGGGAAAAGTCCCTGTATGACTTCAGTCCTGGCTGCCGGGGAGACCCACGTCTTCCACTAGCGATGGCTGGAATCAGCTGATGCCCTCCTGCTGGCCAAGCCGGGGCAGGAACCGTGGGAGTCCCACTGGAGGCATTCGGCTCTAGGATCACGTCCTTATTTAGTCCAACTGCATCCGACCTCTCAGCCTGGCCAGGCCATCTCTTTGCTCAGCACTTGGCCCCAGGGATGGAGCTCTGTTTCCAGCCCTGGGTCAATAGCTGTGAGAGGAATGAATCTATAACCCCCTTCTGGGGCCTTCCACGCCCGCACTCCCGCTATGAGCCCAGTGACATGGGTCGCCGCACAGCGGGCTGAGCAGGGCTTGGAGATCACCCACTCTGGTGCCTTTTCCAGCTCTCCAGCACCACGGCCGATCCCAGAAGCAGGCTGCGGAGAAATCACAGAAGGGGGTGTCTGGGATCCCTGATCTGCTGGCTAGAGCACCCCCGCCGAGACCCATGGGGAGCCGGCCTCCTGGGGCGGAAGGGCCCAGAGCCAGGAAGCAAGACCCAGGCCCTTCGAAGGTGAGGCGGAAGAGAGGAAGGAAGTCAGCGGTGAAGTGTGTCTCTAGGGCCTAGCCATGATAAACAGGAAGAGCTGGAGGGGCTGGGCCAGGAAGAGAAGAAGGATGTGTGTGGGGCTGGTGGGAGAGGACCTGGGGCAGGGGAGTCCGGGCTTGTCTACCCCATGGGCTAGGTCGGCAAAGCTCTGTCCTCAATTCATGGCGATCTCCGTGGGTAGCCAAGGAGGTTACAGGCATGAGGGGGAACCTCAGACCAGCTCTCCACACAGGCTCTGGGTTCGAGTCAGGGGAGTGTGCGCTGTGGGGACCAGGCCAGGCCAGGGCTCCAGGAGCAAGTCTCCAGCAGAGAGACCTCAGCCCTGCCTCTCATGCTGCGCTTCGTTTGTACCAGAGCTTGCCCGGGCTGAGGCCTGGCACCTCAGGGCCCAGTGGTTCAGAGCCCAGCACCCCTGGGCCTGGCAGTTCAGAGCCCTGGCACCTCTCTTTACAAGTGAAGCCCCTGAACTCATGGGAGTTCTCCTCGCCTCCCTGTTTAATGGCCAGCGGCTTCCGGATATGGACTAGGGGTGACGTCCTGCCTGGCTCGGGGAGGCGGCATGCCACTGGAGGGAAGCACGGTGAGATCTGGCACTGGCCAAAGGGGCGGAAAAGGGGCCAAACCTGGCAATCCTAAGGGATTCCAGTGCCAGGCAGACCCAGGGGATTCCAGTGCCGCCCCTCCCGGAGCAGGGGCAGAAAGGGGCTCACTCTCGTGGAGGAGCAGTGTGGGCAGGGGGCTGGAGAGGGAGCCTGTGGGGCGGCCATTAAGAGGGCAGGGGAGGGGAGTGGGAGCTTGCAGGAGGGTTTCCGTGGGGGCGCTGTGAACACGACTGGGGATTCAGAGCTGGGAGGAGAAGGAAAGTTCCTGGTTCGGGGGAAGACGCGTGGCAGAGAAGGGGTGAGGCTGGGCTCAAGCGATCTTCTCACCCCAGACGTTTCGCTGCGGGGCGTGTGGCCTGGGCAGGCCGGGCGCTGATGGAGCCCCCTCCCACCCACCTGCGTCATGCCCCCTTGGGGATCCCTGCCTGTTTATCCTGTCGCCCAGGCCAGCCACAGCCGCAGCGAGTCTATTGGGGCGGCCATGTCCTGGTGCACCCCCATGTGGGGCAGGACGATGGTGAGCCCCAGGGCCAGCGCCACTGCCCCCCGCGCTCTGCCAGAATGTCCCAGGCCCTGCCCGCCAGTAGAGGGGCGGGCAGGGCCTTGCCCCACCTGAGCCCCGTGGGGAGCTCTCCGGGGAGGGGTGGGGGTTTGCCTGCCTAGCGAAGGCCGGATGGAGCGAAGCCGTGGAGCGTGTGGCCGGTATGTGCGTGGGCGGCAGGCAGGGTGGGGGGAGAAGCGGGGAGAGGAAGCGGCAGAGGCAACAGAGCCTCCTTGATAAGCAGCTTCCTGAGCATTTCAAACCCGGGCGCCCGACCCGCTTGTGTGCCACTTGTCGCCCTGGCACCGAGGAGCCGCGGGGCCGGCCCGCGCGGGGCCCCAGGTAAGCGTGAGCCTGGACTAGCCTGCGGAGATGGGGCGGCCCGGGCTCCGCACCGGGGACGGGTGGGCAGCAGGTCCCCGGCACCCCCGGGCGGCAGCGATGTGAAGAGATGATGTGTACGGCCTCGGCGGCTTCCCAGGGAGCGGGGCGGCACAGATACTAGGAGGATGGGCACAGGATTGGCACTTAGACTGCGGCGCCAGGCAGAGAGCTGTGGTGGGGCCTGTCCTGCCACGGCGCCCGGGTGCACCGTGCGTGGCACCAGCCGGGTGCTCCGAGCTAGGTGTGTCTGGAGATGGCCGAGGGGCTGCATTGGCATTAGAAGGCTGGTGCCCTTTACCCTGTGATCACACTACAAGGCTGGACTCCTCTGGGGTCCCCCACCCCGGCCAGCCAGATCCCCCACACAGGGCCTCGGAGCGGGGAAGGCAGGAGTTGCCGGGATGCCAAAACTCAGCCCCTCCCTCCCTTAGCCGCCCCTGGGGTATGTCACACCAGGCTGGTGGGGCTGGCAGGGGAACTCCTCCCGTCTCCCTGGGGCCAGCCAGGCACGGACCCCCTGGCAATGGCCCAGGTATAAACCTGGGTGCCACATTCCTCCACAGGGTGAGCCCCAGGGAAGCAGAAGAGCGACCCTGGCCCCCTCCACAACAGATGGCCCAGGAGCCCTGGGCACTGTTAGGATCTGGGTTTGGCTTGGCACATGGTGTCTGGCTGCCCATGTGCAGTGCGTTAGCCCCACACAGCCTGCTCCAGACCTCATCCCTCTGGGCTGGCATGTGTGGACGCTCCGATTTCAGGCTAAACGCAGCGGCTCGCAGTTTGGTTTCAATGTCTCACCACTCGGCAGAACCTCCCTTGACCTAAGCCTAGTGAAAGGGGACTAAGCTTGTTCACACAGCCTAGCACCCCGCTCTAACCAAACCGGCCTAAAACCGGATTTAAGCTCAGCTGCTGCAGGGCCCACTTCATTATCTCCATCAAAATGGCGGAAAGAAGGAAGGTTGTCTGCAGGAGAACAGCATCCTGGTTTTATGCAAATTTCCCCTTCCTCTCCCCCAGGGGGACGCCTGGAGGGTCCCTTTGGGGGCCATAGAGACTAACAAATTTATCTGGGCATAAGCTTTTGTGGGCTAATGCCCAAATCCATGTGTTAGTCTCTAAGGAGCCACAAGGACTCCTCGCTGGTTTTGCTTAATCATAGGTACGTCTTTAGTGCCAATAGTGAAACCGGCCTCAAAGGCTGGGCAGATGCAGGGTTTCCACTGGGTGGTTTCAGTCGATCTGAGGTCAGCTGCAAGCAGGTTTAATCTAAACCCAAACAAGCTGCTTTTCAGCTGAAATCGGAGCCCACGCTGGGGATTGGTTTAGAAGCCAATCTGTGACCTTGTCCACACGCACAAATGTCCAGCTATCGCTCTCCTGGTCTAATGAAAGGGTGGGGGCGGCTGTGGGTTTGTCCTGGTGGAAAGGGGTTTACACCGGGATGGCTTACTCCATACAGAAGGGGAATAAGGTGCCTTTATCTCAGTGTAATAGCGTCTGGTGCTATCAGTGTAGCTAACAAATAAATCCCTCCCCTAGTCGACATGGCTGTACCGGTGTAAAACCTGGGTACAGGGCAGGCCTGGGTTAAACCGGGGCAATTTCCCACGCACCAAGGCAAGGAAACAAAGGAAGACCCATCTCCTGGACCCTTTCCAGCCTGCTGGCACTCTGTCTCATGTCCCCGCTCCCTGCCCGCTTTCCCGGCCTTCGCCCTCTGGCGCCAGCGCCTCGAGTCTCAGCCCTCCCAGAAGCTGGGCCGCAGGGGTGAGCCCGTGCCCACCAAGGCTGGCCCCTCTGCTGCCCTGCCGGTCGCGCCCCGCTGCCCCGGCCAATCGGCGGCCTGGCGTCTTGCTCAACTGCATGGTTAAGCCAGCTTCCTCCAACGGTCGGTGCGGGGGCCGTGGCGGGGAGGGGGTGGGGAATCTCTCGGAGCCGGTGCCCTCTCTCCTCAGAGCTCCCGGGCCAGCAGAGGATGGAGCCCCGTGGCGCTGGAGGGCCTGGCCTATAGGGCTGTGCTGCCCGGGGTAGAGAAACAGCGCCAGCCCTGCCCGTTGTTCAGGTAGCAGAGTGCCAGGGAAGGGCTGCTTGCAGCCTTATTCCTCCCTATTGTCTTTACTCCTCTTCCCCCCACCCCAGTCCATCCCTCCCCCCTTCCCCCTTCTCCTTCCCCTCCCTCCTGGTGGCGGGGGGCAGGGAAGCTGGCATTGCCCCTCCCTCCCGCTAGCATCCTCCCTCCTGCTGCTTCGCAGAGAGCCCCAGCCCCGATCCCCGGCTGGGGTCACCCGTTCGGCTCCGTTGGCCTGGCCGGAGCGACAGCAACTTACCCCAGAGGAGGAGCTGGCCCGGTGGGGAAGGGGGGTCACTAGGCAAAGGGGCCGAGGCTGAGCGGGGAGCGTGGGACTAGCTTGAGCTGTCAGCGACCGCAGAGGGTGGAGCGAAGGCCTGGCCGTGGAAAGGGGCAGGGTCTGCACGGGGATATGGCGGCCCGTGCCATGGGGCACTGGGGGGTGAAGGCGTAGGGCAGCGAGGAGCGTTGGGGCAGGGTTTGGGGATGGTGCGGGGACAACTTGAAGCGCCATCGGGGCGGAAAGGCTGCTGCAGCACCTTGCAGAAGCCGTGACCCCCCAGGTTAGAGGTTGCAGTGGGGCCGTGCCGGCATCGGCACCGTGCCCCCCAGGTCAGAGGCTGCAGCTAGGCCGTGCCAGTGCCACCGTGCTCTGGGGGCTACAGATCTGTCCTAGCAGGAGCCGTCCGAAGGACTTCGGCCAGAGTTTTCCCCTGAGTTTGGGACCCATTCCTGAGAGCCCAGCTCCACCCCATGGGCCTTATTGCCAGGAGTGCGTGGGCTGACGCTGGACCACTTGCCCGCTGGCTACCCGAGCTGCACTGTCTGGCTCCGGAGAGGAGCCGGGAGTTTGCTGCTCCCTTGCTGACAGCTGAGCTGGGCTTTGTGTTTTCCAGACGCCTTTGCCCCCATGGCTCATTGATTCTCTCCGAGCCTTGGCCCGCCGGGACCCGTCTGCACCCTCCGCGCCTCCTGTGAGGGCTCCGCTGCTGGCCCAGCATGGTCCAGGGCTGCTCGGCGGGCTCTGGAGTTGGTAGCGCCAGTCCGCCAGGTCGGGCAGCCCGGGGAGCGATGGACAAGGTCGGCGTGCCCGGCCCCTCGGCTAAGAAACATGTGCGGCTGCAGGAGAGGTGAGCAGCAGTCAGGCACCGATGGTCCTTACAGGCCATGACCCGGGCAGGGGGCTCGGAGCGGCTCACAGAGCCGGCCTGGCAGAGAGCTGGTGCCGGCCTGCAGGGGGGTGGGGAGCTGCCATCTGCACCCACCACCGCTCCTGCGGGGCCTTGGTTTGAGAGTGTGCACCGTGCCCGTTTTATACCCTGGCTCTTAGGTTGGGTTGGGTGCCCGGTCAGCTGCTAGGGGGCCACGGGGCCGGCAGGGCTGGGGTTGCTCCAGGCTGGGTTTCCCAGGGAATTGCCTGACCCTAATCCAAGGCCTTGGAGAGTTACCCATGGGTCCCAGGGCCCTCTGCAGAGCTCTGCCCGCCGCAGACTGGCACCCCCGTGCCTACGGCCTCAGCCTGGGGGCGGGCACAGCTTCACCTGGACCCGCTGCTCTGCCTTGCAGGAGGGGCTCCAATGTGTCGCTGGTGCTGGACATGAGCTCGCTGGCGAGCGTGGAGCCGATCCGCGCGGTCTGCACGCCCCGGGACGTCACACTGCAGCTCCTGCGGACCTCCAGCCGCATCCTGACCAGCCAGGAGCTGCAGGAGCGAGCCGGGAACCTGGCGCAGCTCCAGGAGGAGTTCCTGGTGAGACACTGGCGCCACCCTCTGCCCGCCCCTCCCAGAGTCATCGGGGTGCCCCTCCCCGCCCACAGTCAGGCCGCTCCCTTCTCCAGGGCACACCAGTCAGGCTGGTGGTCAGTGCCCACGCAGGGCAGGGCACTGCCGGGGGCGGGGAGTGACTAGGCATCTCCCCCGCCCTGCAGACTGATCTAGGGGCCTGAGCGTGGCGTTCTCTGGGGCACGGCCATCGCCAGCTGGCAGAACGACTCTTCCCGGGCATCAGCAGGGCAATCTGGGGGAAGCAGGGATGGCACTGGTGGGGCACAGCAGGAAATGTTCTCTGCCCCCTGGGATGTTTGTCTCTGCTCTCATTCCCTGCCCAGGCCTGGTGGGGTGTGTCGGGGGTCCCCACCCCCTCGGGCAATGGGAGCAGGCACGGTGCCCAAGGCTTATGTTCAGGTGCCCCGGGCATCGGCCAGGAAGGGCCCTTCCGTAGCCTGGTCAGGAACAAACTCTGCCAACAAGCCTGTCTCACCAATGTGTCAGGACAGGCTGGCAAATGGGAACCCAGTCCCGCCGGCCGAGGCCTGGGGGGTGGCCACCGGCATCTCTCTGAGCCTGGCCCAGCCAGAGTGGTCGGGGGCGGTGGGATTTCAATGGCCGTCTCCTTCCCCTTCGCAGAAAATCCCCCCCAACATGGTCAGCCCGGAGGAACTGGACATCCCCGGACGGGCCTCCAAGGACAGATACAAAACCATCCTCCCGAGTACGTGCTGCTCCCTCCCGCTGTGTGTGGGGGTAAGCTGGGGCCCCGGGGAGCCTGGAGAAAGTTCTAGTGGGGGAGCGCACGGCCTTGGACACCCTAAAGAGCCTCCCCTGGGTTCCAGCCCAGCTGGCCCCTGTTTGGCCAGTGAGCTCTGGGTGTACGTGCGGGATCCTCAGTGGATTTTGCCCCTTGGCGGGAGGGCCTGGGGGCTGAGGGGAGGCCAGGCCGAGGTCAGTCCCACCCTGCGGGCTCCACCGCTCCGGGGCTAACCCCGGCTCTGTCCCCTAGATCCACACAGCCGCGTCTGCCTCAGGGGAGCCGGCAGCCGGGAGGAGCTGGGCTACATCAATGCCAACTACATCCAGGTGAGTGGTCCGCCCGGGCAGAGACCCGCAGAGCCACGGGGGTGCCGGCTCTTCGTGCGCCCACAACCCCGGGGCTGGCAACCCCACTGATCTGATCTGCAGGGCTGGGCTAGGAGACCATGCCCTGGGCTAGGAGATCATGATCTCCATTTGTATAATGGAGATCATGCTACTGACCTCCTTTGTAAAGTGCTTCCAGATTTACTGATGATAAGTGCTAAAGAAGAACTGTGTATTATTATTAATGGGGGAAACCCAGCCCTTTTGAGATGGTGACCGGTTGAGGTGGACTGTGGCATGGTCTGGCATGCTCCAGGAAAGAGGTGGGGAATCTCCATTGGGTTTGGCAGGGAGGACTCAGAGAAGTGGGTGTCAAGTAGGAATTCTTTTATTCCACCTGTTTGATCCAGCACAGCTAGGCAGTGACTGCTGTGCTCACTGGCCTGAGTGACATGACTTGATGGGTCTCCACCCACTTCCCAGGGATTAGGCCCCCAGAACTACCAGCTCAGCCAATACCAATTGGTGTCAGCGGTAGGATCCGGGAAACAGGAAGGCGTATTTGCTGGCTGGGAGCAATGTCTCTCTCTAGAACTCTGCTCCCAAAGGGAGGTTCAGCAGACGGTGTTTCCTACTCAACAGACACACAGCGCATTACTCTGTGGGGAACATAAACAGGGAAAGACACATCCAAGCTTTACAGGAGGAGACACTAATGCAGAAATACTCTCTGTGCAGTGTGATTTCAAGCTGAGTTGGTGGCGGTGCCCTCTGGTGGCCAGAGGAAGTATTACACCCTCCACTCCCCAGCGTGAGCCAACATTTGAAAGCAGCAAACAGGGACTTGTGGTGTGTGTGGCGAGGGGCTAATAAGGGTCAGTTTGTGATTCCCACTGAAACACACCAGGATCAGTTAACTTGGGGGGCCAAGAGAGAGCAGGGCAAAGGTTTAATTAGCACCTCAACGAGGGGTGTGCTCAGTTCACAGCAGCCCCAACCCTGCACAGGGAGCTTCAGGAACCTGTCTCCTGGGTGAATCTGAATGGATTTGCTACCGAGTGAGAGAGGAATTGGAATAATAACCCTCAGCAGGTCTCCTCTTCCCAGAGCTCCACAAATACTAATTCAGCATCATCCCCAGTGTGGGCCAGACGGGTAAACTGAGGCACGGAGTAGTTAGATGACTTGCCCAAGGGTCACAGAGCATGTCAGTGTCAGAGTCGAGCTTAGTTTAGAGACTCCTGACTCCCAGTCTTGTGGTTAGGCCCCTGGCACCAAGCCTGAGTCTCTTGTAAGGTCGCGAGCCTCATTGATGCAGCTCTCTGAACCTGGGCAGGCCTCAAGAGGCGTTTGATGGGGCCATCCAACGGTCTGGGAGACAGAGAGGTGACTGCATTTATGTCAGGCCTTGACCCAGCGTAATCCTGCATCGCTGTGTGAAAATGCATCACGGCACAGGTACACTGTGGTCATGCCATCTGAGTGTGAGATCACTGCCCTGCCCTTACACACACACACTGCCCTTGTGCGTACCCTCCCCTTGCACACTTCCACATATTCCCATATCTGGATTCTGTGTACACACATTACCCTTGTGCGCGCACACACACTTTCCCTATCTGATATCTGTACATCAGTTCAGCTTCTGCCGGTATATAAAAATAGCCGTAACACAGTGGGGAACTGGCTAATTTGTCTCATATTTGAATATCTGGCAGGGCATGATCTATTTTAAAGATCTCTCCAGCACATTTGATGACACATCAACTCCCTCCAGGGAAACAAGCCTATTTCCAGAGGAGATTTCACTGGGAAATCTCTTTTGGCAGCAAGTAGCTGGTGGGGATAAGAACTCGCCTTGGCCAGGGATCTCTCCTGTGAACTGTGAACCTCTGTCCCTTAAAGGACGGATTCTCTACACTTCTCTGACAGAACAGTGCCCTGCAACTCAGCACCGTCCGGGGTTCAGAAGTGGCAAATCCTAGCAGGGAACCCGTCACTCTAGCCGGCAGATATGGGGGCAAGGGGCAGTGGATGGACACGGGTCCTAGGTAGCAAATCTGGAGCAGAGTTTCATTCGTGGCCTGCATCCCCATCACTGTGGGTCACACAGGGAGACTGCGGTAATGTCAGGACTGGAGCCAACATCTCTCCGGGCCCTGCTCCGCCATGCCAAGCGTCCTCGCCAGCCCCTTCGCCCACAGTGAAGAGAGAGCCCCTTGCCCTTCTCAGTGCCAGCACTTCCCGGCTCCCAATACTCAGGGTTCAAGGACGTAGTTCACGGTTTAGTGAGTGGTCTAAAGACTTTGCAGTCCGACATGTCCCCCTTTGCCCAGCCAGCACCTGACGCGGTGCTTTCTTGCTGGCTGGGGCAAGAGGAAAATGCAGCCCCCACCCCTACCTCGGCGGGTGCCCAGTCTAGCTCAGTGGACAGTGCAGCCCAGTGGGTAGAGCACCGACCTTGATCTAAGGAGATCTGGGATTTATTCCTTGGCTTGCTGGGTGACCTTGGGCAAGTGCCAATGCCTCAGTTTCCCCACCTGAGAGTCGGGCTCACAACTCTCGTTTCCTGTGAGAACAGAAGCTGAAAAGAATGAGGTATTCCTATTGGTGGGGCGTCTTCCAAGTGCCCCTCAGGCCTCTGTTCCCACCCCAGTGTGTTGGGCTGCTGAGCTCCCTCCTGTGTGAACCCCCACTCCACTATACACTTATGAACTCTTCACTGCCCTGCGAAGGGGGCCAGGTTCTAGGACCCTGTGTGGAGGTGCAGAGCTATTTGACTGACTCACCCCGGCCGCCAGACCAGGGAGGTCTCATTAGTTCCGGGGCAGGATTATAAAAGGCTGGAAACATCTCTAAAACAAAACAGAGCTGAAGGGAGGGGTGGGATGTCCTGCGGGGAGAGACCCCAAACACATTCGGCCATTTGCTTCTATCATCCCTAGCTTGGGCTCCTTTAACCAGGTCTTCTACCTGTAATAATGCAGCTTCAGTCACTGTCGTGCTACGGAGCGTGCCGCTAGCTGGACCCCTCCGTCTCTTGCCCGGGGTGCCCAAGCCTAATATCGGGCATTCTTAAAAGACACCCCAAATATGTCCCTCTTTTTGCCTTACTGCTTCCCCTGTTGGAGGTAGCTGTGATCGTTCGAGGGCTGTTGTCTCTGCCGATGCAGCTCGTACCTAGTCCGCTCTACCTCCTCTGTCCCTCCTAGGGCTACGCAGGGCGCGCCCGAGAGTACATCGCCACGCAGGGGCCCATGCTGAACACGGTGGTGGATTTCTGGCAGATGGTGTGGCAGGAGGGCGCACCGCTTATCGTCATGATCACCAAGCTCAAGGAAGGCAAAGAGGTAGGGTCCGGGCTGCTGGCTGTACGGGAGACGGGCTGCGTACGGCCCAGAGCCGGTGGCCGCGGGGGCTACAGCTCACGCCTGTCGGGGGAGACTGTGCACGGAATGGGGACGCAGCAAAACTGCTGTGAAATTGGAGCTTTCCAAGCATGGGGTCCGGCTATCTTCTCACGTACATCAGCTGTACGCTGGAATAACCCTTTGGCCCAGTGGGGTCACTCCTGATTTACACCAGGGTGAGTAAGGGGGATCGAGGCCCGGGGGGTTACTCCTGATTTGCACTAGGGTGAGTGAGGGGGATCGAGGCCCAGTGGGGTCACTCCAGATTTACTCCGGGGTGAGAGAGGGGGATTGAGACCCATGGGGGTTACTCCTGATTTACCCCAGGGTGAGTGAGGGGGATCGAGGCCCAGGGGGGTTACTCTTGATTTACACTGTGATGAGGGGGAATTGGGCCCAATGGAGGTCACTCCTGATTTACACCAGGGTGAGTGAGGGGGATCGAAGCCCAGGAAGGTTACTCCTGATTTACACCGGGATGAGTAAGGGGGTCTCAGGACCCAGTGAGGTTACTCCTGACTCACACCAGGGTGAGTGGGGGGCGGGATCGGGCCCAGTGGGGTTACTCCTGACTGACACTGGTTTGAATGAGGGGGCAGCTGCTGGGCCTGATCCCTGCGAGGTCGGGGGAGCCCGAGTTGAGGGCAGGGAGGGACGCGCAGGAGGCTGGGAGATGGGGGAAGGGACGGGGATATGTCCCTATTCGTCATGTGTCCCCACGCTCAGCCCTGCCCCCGCTGCCCCCGTGCGCCACTGTGCCAGCTGCAATCAGACCCCCCTTGCCCGCTCCCTCACCCCAAATCCCTGCCTTCCCCTTCCAGAAATGCGTCCATTACTGGCCCGAAAAGGAAGCCACGTACGGCCCGTTCACCATCCGCCTGCAGGGGGTGAGCGAGAGAGCGGAGTACACAGTCCGGGACCTCGTCCTCCAGGTGCGTCGGAGCCCTCCCGAGCCCAGGACTGAGGGGGCAATGGAGGGTGTGGGGGTGGGGAGCTGGGCGGGCGTGCGGGGGTGGGACTGAGCAGGCTGTCAGGGCAGAGGGAGGGGTACGGAGCTGGGGATTTCACCAGTGAATGCGGACAAAGAGTCTTGGAACCAGGCTCTAGCTATTCGAGGTCCGGGGGAGACCTTCCTAGGGGCGGGTTACCCCCGCATCTGCCTGCTCTGGGGTTCTTGTCCCCTTCATCTGAAGCAGCTGTGGCTGGCCTCTGTCGGAGCCTGGCCACTGGCCCAGATGGGCCTGGGGTCTGGCCCAGCCTGGCCGGGCCCTGTCCCCATGTTCTTGTTTCTCTTTCACCCTGATGGCTGGGAAGCTCGAAGGGGAATGCCGCCTGGTGAAGCATGTCTTCTTCCCCTCCTGGCCTGACCAGCAGGCCCCCGAGTCGGCCAAGCCCCTGCTGCACCTGGTGTCGGAGGTGGAGCAGATCCTGCAGGCTGCAGCCAGCACGGGGCCCGTGGTCATTCACTGCAGGTGGGTGGGAGGAGGAGTGTGGACTCGGTCGTTCACT